>LR738712.1:18311944-18401077 GCA_902687465.1 Secale cereale
GGGGCTAGCGTAGATGGTCACAATGGGGATGTCGCGCCTTCGGCATGTGTGTTGGCCATGGCGGTGGGGGCGAATGCGCCGGTCGTGGTGGCGATGTGGGGTTGCAAGAGTTTTGGGAGATGAAAGGGTTGTGTGGAGATGGTGTGCCGCTGGTGGACGAGTCATGGAAGGACAAGAGGAGAACAACACAAGCTTCCACGGCATGTCCGCATGGATGCAAACCCGATCCAAATTTGGGCTGAAAATGGGATCAAACGTGACAGCAAAACGAACATCCATCCATTTGCGTCACCGTGTTATGCCGTCGTTTGCGTTTGTAGCAACAGAAACAGACAGAGCGGATGAAATGCGTTTTTCTAGACAAGGATAAAATACATTGACGTTGGAGTTGCCCTTAGAGCGCCGGTTTACGGGGACGTGATATGTCACACTTAGAGCGAGACAACAGCCCGTCTCTCGTCTAGCGTTTCTAGAATAGCCAGCCCAGTTAGGTTCTTCCTTGCGCCCATGTTTTTATTCATGTTTTTGTTTCTGTTTTTTATTTCTTTTTTTACTTCCGTTCATACTTCCAAATATTCTAAATAAATATAATACAAAAAAAGTTACATAAAACATTTGAAAATAATAATTTAACCAAGTATTTGAATAATGTTAAATGTGTATAGAGAAATTGTTTCTCATGTATACGAAAAATGCATTTATAAAAGTTAATCCAAGCATTTGAAAAAAATTAAACAAGTATTTAAAAAATATTAATCAACCATTTAATAAATGTTAACTGTATATAGAAAAAATGTTAACCATGTATTATAAAATATCAATATGTTAAACAAGTATTTTAAAAATGTTAATCAAGCATTTGAAAAATATATAGTGTGTATAGCAAAAATGTTGAGCATGTATTAATAGATGATTAGAAAATTGATCATCTATTTAGAAAATGTTAATCAAGCATTTTAAAAAATTGAACAAGTATTTGAAGATGTTAATCAATATTTGGAAAATGTGAAATGTGTATAGAAAAATGTTGATCATGTATTAAAAAATGTTAACATTGATTGGAAAAATATCAATTAAGCATTTGCAAAATTTTAATGTGTAAAGAAAAAAAAAGTTGACATTGTATATACTAAGTTTACACGTGCCTTGCGCGTGAGAGTAAGTGCGGCCAAATATCGATTTACAACGTCATAATAGGCAAACATATAGATTTGGAGTCACGTATGATGAAGTACCCGATATAAGTTCAAGTCTGAACGCTCATTCCATTAAAAATCAAATTATGACTATGGAATATTCGATGATTGTGTCGTATATACTGCGCAAAACAAATGTTAAATATATAAGTATAGCTAAATACTCAATCTGCAAAGACAAATTGAACTTTAGGGAGATGTTGCCGCAGATTTGAAACAAAAAAAAAAAAAAATCATATAGTAGAAACACATGTCAATTATCTTGTAAGAAATAAAATTGGGAGAAGAGTCTAGAATAAATGAGAAGTGGTTGCAATTTGTTCATATTATGCAACGTAAATTATATAAAAAAATGAGCGGCAATTATCTTAATAGAAAAAAGTTGGAGAATTGAAGTATGGAAGAATCTAGAACAAATGAGAAGTGTCTTTGTTTTGAGGTTTGTGCATATTATAATTGTGTCTTAAGCTCAAGTAGAATATTCAGGATATTACATGTGGCAAAATCTGATGCAGTGAAGAGAATATCTAACGGTCAATACTACTCGGAGTTGCCACCTCTCAGCCGTTAGATTTGTTTCATTCAACGGCCAATAGTCAAAGTTAGTCACACATTATATAGTGATATAGAAAGAAAATATTAATCTTGTATTTGAGCCGCCTCTTCCTCCTCCTAAAAAAAGCATCTAGGGTTCCTGCCTCTCGTCGGCTCCGAAGCAGGTCCGCCTCGTCTCCGGTGGCCTAGGGTCATTGAGGCGCGGTGGATCCTGCCAAGGGCTGGCGGGAGGGCTTCGTTTTTAGTTGTTCCTTTTAATTTTGTTAGGGTTTGTGTTCTACTCAGGAAGGCGAAACGGCGGCGGCTTTCTGAAGATGAAATAAAGGTCTCCACGCCTTGCCCCCCGTTCTAGTGGTGCGTCTAGCATCATTGGTGGGCGTGTGGAGGTGTGTCTTCGGTGTATCTATCTTTGGTGGATTTGCTCGGATCTCGTTGGTGTTTGACTACGTTCGTGTGTCTTCAGATTGGATCATTCCGATCTACGTTGTTCTTCATCTGCGGCGGTTGCTGTTCTGGTGCGCTGGTCCTATGAGGCCTTAGCACGACGACTTCCCGACTGTCTACTACAACAAGTTGCGGCCGACTCCGAGGATGGAGGGGCGATGACGGCGGCGCGCCTTCGGCTCGCTTCAATGCTTGTAGTCGTCGCTAGGTGGTCTATGGATCTGGATATAATTTTTATTATTTTCGGGATTCGTTGTACTGCCATGATTGAAGATGAATAGATCGGAAGATTTCCCGAAAAAAAAAGATATTAATTAAGCATTTGAAAATGTTGAAATGTGTATAGAAAATATGTTGACCATGTATTAAAAAATATTAATCAAGCATCTGGAAAATATTTAAATTATGTATAGAAAAATTGTTGACCGTGTACTAAAAAATGTTAGACTTGTACTTGAAAAATGTTAACCAAGCATTTAAAAATATTTAAAAGGTGTATGGAAAAAATGTTTAATGTGTACTGAAAAACGTTAAACTTGTATTTGGAAAATGTTCAATGTGTATTAGCAAAATGTTCTTGACGTATTAAAAAAATGTAGAATTAAAATTACAAAAAAAAAGAGAAACAAAAAACCAATGAAAACCAAAAAATAAAACCAATGAAAGAAGTGCAAATAAAATAAAAACAATGAAAGCCGATAAAGAAACCAATGGAAATCAACCAAAAACCTTAAAAAAGAAACATAATAAATACAAAAAATGAAAGTAAACACAAAACTGAAGAAAAAAACCAATGAAACCAATTAAAAGAATGGAAGCAGTGAAAAATCAACAAAGAAACAAAGAAAAACCAATGAAAATTTAGAAAGATACAAACAAAACTGAAAAAACAAAGAAAAGAAAAAAATCTATGAAAACCGAAAGTTAAACAATGAAAAATAGAGAAAGCAGTGAAAACCAGGAAGAAACAAAGGAAAACTTAAAGAAATAAAAACAAAAGACAAGAGAAACCTGTGAGGAAACAAAGAAAACCATAAAAAGAAAAAAAATGTGAACCATCAAATGATGTGCAGCAGGTCCACTCAACCGCCTAGCGCGAAAAATAGCAAATGGGCTGGCTCAACATCTACGCCGCAGGGAAAAAATGTTCGGCGAGACAGAAGAACTCTCACATAATTCGAGCCTGTGTCTCAAAAAAAAAAAAAAAATCGAGCCTGGAAGCTATTAATTAAGGAGTGCATATTCGGAAGCCCCTGCAAGGGTCACTTGGTGTGGGCTTGGCACTCTCTCAGCCACCACCATATGTCGCGCTCTGGGAGTTCTCTTCAGATTTTATTTTTTATTTTTATTTTTTACATGTTTTTGGCTTTTAGATGATTTTTAAGATTTGTTTTTGGATTTTTCGGTTTTCCCCTGGTTTTTCCTTGATTAGGATAAAAAAAAAATTTTGTGTGAAAAATGTGTTTTTTTGTTTCATAAGAGGCACAAATTTACTTCTCATGGAGGCACGGATTTGCTTCCGTAAGAGTCGTGTTTTTTCCACTTATTTAACTTCTCGTAGAGGCACGGACTTGTTTCCGCGAGAGTCACGGTCATGCCTCTTAAAAAGGAAAAAAACATGCTTCTTCTCTTCTTTCGTTTTGTGAGAGGCACGGATTTATTTCTCGTGAGGACACGTATTTGCTTCGGTGAGAGGCTCGATCATGCTTCTCGGAAAGGAAAGAACATGTTTTTTTTTTTGTTTCACGAGAGGTACGGATTTACTTCTCATGTAGGCAAGATTTGCTTTCGCGGGAGGCATGGTCGTGTCTCATGGAAATGGCCAAAATGCGTGCCTTTTTAGAAAGAAAAAAAAGGGCTCCCGGCCTGGGGTTTTTCATCCAATTTTTTCTGGAAAAAATGGTCCGTAGAAACTTATCAACACGGAATCTACTTTTGAAAGTCTCGATGTGAGAAATCCAACATGTGAAAACAGTTCAAGATTTGAACGCACAGTTAAAAAGATAAAATGTTGTGAATAAATAAATTTATGAAAAAGGGAAAAACTCACAGGTTGCGACAAATGATGTCTATGTACCGCGTCATTTGTCCTGACCTGGGAAAGTGGAAATGATCTTAATACTCTTGGAGTCGCCATGCGGTTTGCGCATCAACGCCCGCGCCAACGCCAAACAGGCCGTGGCCCAATAGCGCTCGCCTTCATTGGGTCGCTAGCTGGTCGCTCGACGCGAGCAACTAGTTAACGAGCGCTTTTTCGGGAGCCTCGCAATGATCAGCGTCATTTGACGCGCTCTCAGTAATTTGTCACGTGTCACGCTCTAAACGTTTCCTTCGGATTTTTTTTCGTACGCATTTACGGTTTTTTAAACGGTTTTTTTTCTTCTGATTTTTTGACGCTTTTGATTTTCCACTGGTCTTCCTTAGCTTTTCGATCAAAAAAAATTGCAATCTTTTTTTTACGAAACAACATGTTTTTTTCGCGAGAGTCACGGTTTTGCTTCCGCGAGAGGCACAGTTTTGCTTCCGCGAGAGTCATGGCCGTGCCTCTCGGAAACGAAAAAAAACGTGTTTTCTGTTATTTTTTCTTTCGCGAGAGTTACGGTTTTGCTTCCACGAGAGGCACGGTTGTGCTTTCGCGAGAGTCACGGCCGTGCCTCTCGGAAAACGAAAAAACGCGTTTTCTACTTTTCTTTTTTTCCGAGAATCACGGATTTGCTTTCGCGAGAGTCACGGCCATGCCTCTCGGAAACGAAGAAACACGTTTTCTGTTTTTTTTTTGCAAGAGTCACGGCTTTGCTTCCGCGAGAGGCACGTTTGTGCTTTCACGAGAGTCACGGCCGTGCCTCCTCAGAAACGAAAAAAAAAACGCGTTTTCTTTTTTTTTCTCGCGAGAGGCATAGTTGTGATTTCGTGAGAGGCACGGGCGTGCCTCTTTCCGAAAGGGAAAAAACTTGTGCTCTCGGTTCGGTTTTTTCGTACGATTTTTTTCGTGCAATTTTTTATTGTCAAAACCTATCAACATGAGATCTAGTTTTGAAATCTCGACGCAAGGAATGCAACGGTGAAAGCGGTTCGAGATTTGGACGCACGGTTTATGAGATAAAACGTTCTGAATAAACGGATCTACGAAAAAAGGAAAAAAACTAGATTGCGACAAGTGGAGCACATGCAGCGCGCCACTTGTCGCAACCTGTGGAGGTTGGAGTGATCTTTGGAAGGAGTACTCATCAACTAGTAATTTCGTCACTCGGTTGCCTCGCTGCTCGTTTTCCTTTTTCTTATTGCCTCGTTGCTCATTTGTGACATATAAAACAATTAGTGGTTCAAGAAAAAAAAAACCATCTTTCATTTTTTATAGATAAACAAATTATATATTACAAAATGTTTCCGAATTTGAAAAGGTTTGTCAAATTTAAAATGGTTGTGAATTTGATTTTTTATAATTTTTAAAAAATATTCAAAAACTTAAAAATACACGGATTTGAAAAAGTGTTTGAGAATTAAAAACAATAGTTGTGGATTTTATAAATTTTATGAATTCGAGAAAATCCAATGATTTCAAAAAAATTCATTCAACTTAAAAAAGTTCTCAAATTAGAAAAGATTTAGAAAAAAGTTCATGGATTCAGAAGAAAACTTGATGGATTTTTAAGTTCCAAAAATTTGAAAAAAAACTTTATGTATTTGAGAAACTCTTTGTGGATTTGAAAAAAAGAAACTTAACCAGAAAAAGGAAACAAAAAAAAAAAGCCAAAACCGACTTAAAAACGGCTGACACATAAATAAAAACATAGTTTGTGCAGCACCTTTATCAGTCCGATCATCAAGTTTATTATATGTTCATCATGATTTATCTATTATATTTTTAGATTAAATTATATGAGAAATTAGTAATATATTCAACAACCCAGAACTTGAATATAGGGAAATTTCTTTGTTTGCTTTTGCTGCGATCCTTAAACCTCAGGTGTTCAAGGGTGTGAATTACAAGAGATGATATGCGAGGACAGTTCTTTGGCTAACCACCATAAACTGTTTTCATGCCTCCAAGGGCAAGCCAAGGGAACACTTACTGGTGAACAACATCAAGCTTTCTAGGCTATTGACACCCTCTTCATAGGTGATGTTCTTGGTGATAATATTATCAACCCTTTCATAGCATTCTTGTTGGCAAGGATACATGAGATGTACTCGAGGCCAAGTTTGGGGCCTCGAAAGCAGGAAACGAGGTGTATGTCATGAAATATCATGACTATAATATGATTGATGTCGTTCTGTAGTTGAGCAGGCTCATGAGATACAATCACTTGCCGAGAAACTTGAGTACTTTTACTGTGTGTTACAAACAAGTTTATTGCCGAAGGCATTATTGCCATGCTTCCTCTCTCATGGAGAAACTTTTGCCACTTCTATGAAACACAAGATGGAGGGGGTTTCTGTTGTGAATCCCATTGGTACTCTTGATATGGAAGAAAATGCTAGGGCAAAAGACATGCTTGCTCAAGTCCATGAGGAAAATTCTAGTGTCAATCCAGTGCACAAGAATAGTTCCCAATCAAACACAAGTATGAGGGCAAATAGATGTTTGAAGACAGGAACAAGACCTCACAGACTACCAACTTTAAGAAGAAGGGGAATGATAAGAGAAAAGGAGCATGCCATGTCTGTGGTGATCCCTAGTGCTAGGCTTTAGACTGCAAGTTGACGTGTTAGCATGGGAAGAGATGCAAGACCTCTATTTTTGTTATATGTGATACTTAGATGAAGGATGTCAGGTCAAAAGAACTATATTTGTGCTGATGGGAAACATGTCACACCTTCTGTTCATGGTGTTGGTATGGCCGATTTGAAGTTTACTTTGGAAAAGACCTTGCGGCTCAAGAACATGCAACATGTTCTTACAATTAATATTATTATTATCAGTGGTTCTCTTTTATGTACAGCTGGCTACGAATTGTTTTTTGAGTCCAATAATGTTGTAGTGTCTAAGTGTATACAATTTCTTGGTAAAGGCTATGGATGTGATGACTTGTTTCAGCTATATTCATTATACTTCCGTACTTGTAAAAACTTGTTTCGGCTATATTCATTATACTCCTGCACTAAAATTATTAATCATGTTTGCATGAAAGTGAATCAAATTCATATTAACTAAAAACTATAATTGAAGCAGAAAACTGACTTGATCCAATGATCAAAAGGGCCAGGTCAGACCATGGTGGGGAGTATTATCTAATGAATTCAATTTATATGAGGAAGATGGTATAATCCAATATCCATGAGAGGAAGCCTCCCTACGCGTACTAATCAAAGTTACTCGGTTGCACATAAAAAGAATACAAGGCCTAATTTCAATGGTTAGATTTTCCGTAGTGGTCATAAACACGGAGCTTTTTTTCTTTTCAATTTGGAAATGCATGCGAGTCCAAAGCAAATCCTATCGATTTCAGTTCTACAAATCAAACATGCTCATAATTTTTTTTTATAATACTCCTACAAAATAATGCTATGTGATTTCTTCAACCAGCTAGCCTTTTCATTATGCCATTGGACGAACCAGCGTTGAAGGTGGTGTGCGGAGTTACCTCAAAAAGTAAAATTTTGCTGTGCGGAGTAGGAGGCGTGTCCTGGGTTACCCGATGAGTGCTCACCATGATCGATCAAATGGTGGCCCACGGCTTTGGTCACCTAGGCCGTTTGCGCGCGCGGTGGGCCTGTGTTGACCGGAGCTCTGATGTTCTCTGCATATACCAGCCGCCGGCCGTGACAGTAGTACTATTCGTACGAAGAAAATTTTATCATTTGGCCGACGTCGCAAGCCGGCTAGTCTACTACCGGGGCAAAGTGGACAGTGGCGTGGTCACGCGCCCACATCGCACCTCGCTCGCGGCGCATGCACCTGACGTGAGGCGCGCAGCTCCCACCACGCTCTTTCGTTTCTCACATTGTTTGCCGAGCCATGCCATGCTCTTCTCTGCTCAAAACAACCACAGCTCTTTTGGTTTTAGTGTGGTGTGGGTGTTGCTAGCCCGATATTCGCATCTTTAGCTAGTCTCTTGTAATTATGTTGCTCCTTTCTATAAAATATGATACGTTATTGACGTACTCTCGAAAAAAAAAACCACAACTCTTTTAGTTTTAGAATCGACACAAATATGCAACAACAAACAAACCAAGTGAACTAGTACTAGTATCTTTATTCCTTTCCCATTTTTCCCACGGCGAGGGCATTTTAAGCAGGCATCCACCTTCCAACTCTTTCCCATTTTCTACTATCTCAAAAAGGAATTTCAAATAAGGTGGCGCGTAGTAGTTTCAAGAGAAAAGTCTAAAATAAACCTTGAATTTATACTTGAAGTCTGAATTGAACCCTAACCTTAAAATCCTTGAAATTGATACCCTGAACATTCTGATCCTGGTCAATCCTGGCCCTTTTTTGCTCATAGCCTGTTTGGCACCGGGTTTTGCTTACGTGGCATGGGATCAAGGGCTGTGTGATCACTAGACAGACTGTGCACTGTATCCGGCCAGTACGCGGGATGATGCATATGCGTATACGTTCCTTCATCTTCTTTTACCTGCCGTGATCGTTCATGGTGTCTTGTTTGTTGTGTGGTTGGCTAGTAGCACGCCGAAGTCCGTCGGCTGCAAGGCGTATGCGGACGTCGTTCATGTCGAACAGCGCCTGGTACACGTCGCTCCACATCGTAGAGCTCACTGATATACGAGTCGTCGACACGCCACAGCCTTCTGTTGTTCGGCGGGAGCGGCCGGAACAGCAGGTGGTCCACCGGGATGACACCGTTGGAACGGACGTAGTCATAGTACATGTACACGTTGGGCGCCAGAATAAGTCGATGTGTTTTACGTATTTACCTACTTATACGTAGTAGCACATCAAGCTGGAATCGATCAACCTGCTAGCCAACAAGATGAGCTTATTAGGTGGCCAACTGTGGGAGTTCATGGCTTCATGCATGCATGGACATGCATAGTCCGCCTCGTCGTAGGAGGGCTCGCCGTGGCTTCTTTTGACCGGGCGCGAATCCGGCGACACCCCAAAGAATGAGGTCTTCAAGAACGACGGCAACCAGACAACAAACAACAAAGCCTCCGGACCGGCGGACGCTTTGTGTAGAGCAGCTTGCCGCCATACCAATCCAGAGCAGGGTGTCCTTGACTTGACGTCATGTTTATACTCGCACTCCAGCAGCAGACTTGCTGCTTTGCGATGAACATCCAATGCCGAGGCGCGTCGGTGGGGAGCAACGTCTGGAGAGTAGACATGCATGTGGCGTAAGAGAACGTGAGAGAGGAAGAGGATGGAGATGACTGGTGGCCTAAAATAGTCAATGCGAGATGTCAGTAATCCCGGTCGGGATCATCGTTTTCCCGGTGCGACAAATATGTCTAAGGTGAAGATTGACGGGATCGACAAATACAGGGTGCCGGTTTCAGGGATCCGAAGGTCGGGGTTCCATTCAAACTTCTACTATGAATTCAAGGTTTATTTCAGACTTTTCCCTAGTTTCAACTCGTGGGATGGTAAGGCAAGGCCATGTGCGTGTGTGCAAGATAGCAGGGATCCGAGTGCGTAGCTAGTCACGAGTGCCCCTGCTGCTAGCCGAGCGTCTAACAGCGAGGACGAGTCTGTGGAGATGACTTGCCATTAGTTATTAGTTGCATCCGAAAATAGCGAGTTCTTTGGGGTGTCATTACGGAAAGTATCTATCACCATTAACGTAAATTCCTTGGGTCTAGACCGTGGTGGCACTCCGCTTGGACCGGGGCCCGGGGTATCCAACACTGACGTCTGAGGTCGGACGACGAGCTACCGATGCTCGATCGGTCAGAGGTTCCCTTGTACTACTGGAGGAAGGAAAGCGACGGCGAACCTCCGCTTGTGTGGGCTCGCCGGTCGCCACGGGTTGCCATGCATCAGCCTGCAGGCGCTCCTGTTTTTGTGTCCTACTACCACCTCATTATGGGGCTTGGAGATGACATCCTGATGCAAAGGTGGAGGAGGATCTCCATTTACATCCTGATGCCTTTGGCATGGACACTTGGACTGGCTCTCCACGGGTTGTGTGGCTTCCTCCGGCGTCCTCCTCCATGTCCCTTCTGTGCTACCCACCTCTCTCTCTCTGTCACTCACCACCAGGGTCTCATGCATCCTCCTCTACACCGCACCTTTAGACCTGCCACCGTCCACCTCACCACCTTTGGCATTAGGGGCCAGGCCTTCGTCTAGGCTAGGGCCGTCGTGGGTTCAATATCTGTAGCCAGTCCCTTGACCACATCATCGTTGCCAACAACATCACCACCCCGCCAATCATCTCTCCCTTCCTTTCTAACTCGCTTCTCCTTGGTTGGCTCACACGACCTCACACTCCCCTCGTTCTCCTCGGTTGGCTGCAACGTTTGAGCACACGCCATTTGTAATTCGTAACGGGTTTGTTATTTCACATCTAACTTCCTCATCCTTAGAGACAAAACAAATCCATGAGAGACTTAAAAAAAAAACAAGGGAAGAGGGATCAAGGGTGAGAGAGTTAGATGTGAGATAATATCTTACATCTAGATGTGACATAGACAGGCCCAATTCATAATGCGTGGCGTGCATTCGAAACGTTCGCGCCCTAGATTTTTTTGTGCAGTGGTAATATTTTCAACGGAGGCCATTCTTGTTGAAAATTCAAAGGGGCACGCACCCGTCGAAACGCCTCATGCCGACCATCTTCAACGTGATCCGTGCACATGTTTAGAGAAAACCAGCCCCCCGCGTCGTCTTCTCGAAGGCGACTCGGGCGGGCGCCCCCACCGACCGCCGCCACAGGCTGCTCACCAGCCACCACGCCTCACCGCCGCCGGGCAAAGCCCAACGACTGCTAGCGGCGGCGGGATCCATCCCGCGCGCCTACGCCTCGTCCCGCGGCCCTCTCCACCTGGCAAACATCCGTGTCGGCCCCCGCCGAATATGGTGTCCCACCTGTAGATCCGCCCCGCCCCTCTTCAGATCCGCCCGGTCTGCCGCTGTTGCGGGCTTCCGGCGCCTCGGGCGGCTCTCGCGCCTGCCCCCTGGTAGCTGTGTCGACGGAGGCTCCATCTGTCGTAGCCTCGTGGTTGGGCACAACGCCCCCGTCCCCCCTGCTTGGCGTCTTCTCGCCGGCCTCCGACGCCTTCCGCCCTCAACCACTCACCGCCGTCTACTGCAGTGCTCTGCGTCTTCCTTTTCCGCCACCCCCTGTTCTGCCATCGCCGTGCTTCTGCGTGCACTCGCAAACGAAGGTGGCGCCGTGGCTCCTGCCATGGAGCCCTCCACCTCCCATTTCTCCCTCGATGGGTTGCCGCTGCTCATGGCTTTTCCCGCTGGGGGCGCCTCATCGATGGTCTTCACTGGTGCCCTCGGCGTCAAGGTGCCTGCCGACGCTGCTCTGCTGGTTGGATTCACCTGGATCTGGGCCGCCCGTTCCTGCGTTGCCCGACGTTGTTGGCGGCTGCTCTGCGATGCTCTTTGCGTGAAGGATGTGACCTGGGGATGGGAGAAATCCATGGTCGGCCGGCTGCTGCTGGCCGAGACAGCGGCGATGCTTCACGTCGTTTCCATCTTGATGGTGTTGTCTTCATCCCCTGGTTCATCGCGATGACTTGGGTGTACTCTGGGGCGTTCTCTGCTTGGTTATGCCCTTCGACTACGCCAGCGACACATAGGTGCCGTGGCGCCGTCTCGGCCAGGCGTGACCTTTTGACTGTACCCCATGACATTGGTGGTGTCGCGGCGTTGTGCAGTCTGTACCCCATGACATGGTGTTGTCGCGGCGTTGTACAGCCTGTACCCCATGACACATGTGGTGTCACGGTGTTGTGCAGTCTGTACCCCGTGACATCGGTGGTGTCGCGGCGTTGTGCAGTCCTGGTTGGCTGGCGCCTTTCAATTACGTCGACGGTGCAGTGTCATGGTTTGGTCTCGGCTGACTGTTGCAGTCAAGTGCTCAGGGGTGCCCCCCGTTGTGTTGTGCCCCCCTCTCCGATGTGTTTTGCACTTTATCTCTCTTCCCGTGCCCCTGTTCTTCTGTTGGGAAACGTAGCATGCAATTTCAAAAATATCCTATGCTCACGCAAGATCTATCTAGGAGATGCATAGCAACGAGAGGGGTAGAGTGTGTCTACGTACCCTCGTAGACCGAAAGCGGAAGCATTTGACAACGCGTTTGACGTAGTCGAACTTCTTCTCGTTCCGATCGATCAAGCACCGAACGTACGCCACCCCTAAGTTCGGCACACGTTCAGCTTGATGACGTTCCTCGAACTCTTGATCCTGCAAAGTGTCGAGGAAATAGATGAGTTCCGTCAGCACGACGGCGTGGTGACGGTGATGATGAAGTGATTCGCGCAGGACTTCGCCTAAGCACTACGAAAATATGACCGGATGCATAAACTGTTGAGGGGGCGCCGCACACGGCTAACAATTGTTGGTGTGTGTTCTAGGCGCCCCCTCGCCATGTATATATAGGTTGGAGGGGAGGAGATGCAGCCAAGGAGGTGCCCCAAGTAGGAGGAATCCTACTTGGGGTCCTCTCCAATCTTGCCAAAACCCCCTCTCCTATTCTTATTCGAAGTAGAAAGGGAAAAGGAAGAAAGGGGGAGTCCTATTCCCTTTTTCCTTTTTTTTCCTTCCCCTTTCCTTCTCCAATTTGGCCAGCCCATATGGGGGGGGGGGGCGCACCAGCCCCTTTGTGGCTGGTGTGTTTCCTCTCTTGGCCCATAAGGCCCATATCTTTTGCCGGGGGTGCCCGAAACTCCTTCCGGTGACCCGATAAGTACCTAATACCCCCAGGGAACACTCCCGGTGACCCGATAAGTACCCAGTACCCCTCGGAACACTTCCGGTGTCCGAATACCATCGTCCTATACATCAATCTTTACCTCTCGACCATTTCGAGACTCCCCGTAATGTCCGTGATCTCATCCGGGACTCCGAACAACATTCGGTCACCAAATCACATAACTCATATAATACAATATCATCATCAAACGTTAAGCGTGCGGACCCTACGGGTTAGAGAACTATGTAGACACGAATGAGATGACTCTCCGATCAATAACTAATAGCAGAACATGTATGCTCATATTGGCTCCTACATATTCTACAAAGATCTTTATCGGTCGAACCGTTATTGCAACATATGTTCCCTTTGTCATCGGGGTGTTACTTGCCCGAGATTCGATCGTCGGTATCTTCATACCTAGTTCAATCTCGTTACCGGCAAGTCTCTTTACTCATTCCGTAATACATCATTCCATAAGTAACTCATTAGTCACTTTGCTTGCAAGGCTTCTTATGATGTGTATTACCGAGAGAGCCCAGAGATACCTCTCCGATACTCGGAGTGAAAAATCCTAATCTTGATTCACGCCAACCCAACAAGATTTCTTCGGAGATACCTGTAGAGCATCTTTATAATTACCCAGTTACGTTGTGACGTTTGATAGCACACAAGGCAATCCTCCGGTATCCGGGAGTTGCATGATCTCACAGTCGGAGGAATATGTATTTGACATGAAGAAAGCAATAGCAGTAAAACTGAACGATCATTATGCTAAGCTAACGGATGGGTCTTGTCCATCACATCATTCTCCTAATGATGTGATCACGTTCATCAAATGACAACACATGTGTATGGTTAGGAAACTTAATCATCCTTGATTAGCGAGCTAGTCTACTAGAGGCTTACTAGGGACACGATGTTTTGTCTATGTATCCACACATGTATAAAGTTTCCAATTAATACAATTCTAGCATGAATAATAACCATTTATCATGATATAAGGACATATAAAATAACAAATTTATTATTGCCTCTAGGGCATATGTCCTTCAGTCTCCCACTTGCACTAGAGTCAATAATCTAGTTCAAAACGCCATGTGATTTAACAACGATAGTTCACATCGTCATGTGATTAACACCCATAGTTCACATCGCCATGTGACCAACATCCAAAGGGTTTACTAGAGTCAATAATCTAGTTCACATCGCCATGTGATTAACACCCAAAGAGTACTAAGGTGTGATCATGTTTTGCTTTGTGAGAGAAGTTTAGTAAATGGGTCTGTCACTTTCAGATCTGTATGTATTTCGCAAATTTATATGTCTACAATGCTCTGCATGGAGCTATTCTAGCTAATTGCTCCCACTTTCAATACGCATCCAGATTGATACTTAGATTCACCTGGATTAGTGTCAAAGCTTGCATCGGCGTAACTCTTTATGATGAACTCTTTATCACCTCCATAATCAAGGAACACTTCCTTAGTCCTCCAGTTACTAAGAATAATTTTGACCACTATCCGGTGATCTACTCCTGGATCACTATTGTACCTCCTTATCAAACTAATGGCAAGGTACACAACAGGTTTGGTACACAGCATGGCATACTTTATAGAACCTATGGCTGAGGCATAGGGAATGACTTTCATTCTCTCTATATTTTTCTTCCTTGGTCGGGCTTTGAGTCTTACTCAACTTCACACCTTCTAAATTAGGCAAGAACTCCTTCTTTGACTGATTTATTTTGAACTACTTCAAAATCTTATCAAGGTATGTACTAATCAAAAGTCTTATCAAGCGTCTTGATCTATCTCTATAGATCTTGGTGCCCAATATGTAAGTAGCTTCACCGAGGTCTTTTATTGAAAAACTCCTTTTAAACAATCTTTTATGCTTTCCAGAAAATTCTACATCATTTTCGATCAACAATATGTCATTCACATATACTTATCAGAAATGTTGTAGTGCTCCCACTCACTTTCTTGTAAATACAGGCTTCACCGTAAGTCTGTATAAAACCATGTGCTTTGATCACCTTATCAAAGCATATATTCCAACTCCGAGATGCTTGCACAAGTCCATACATGGATTGCTGGAGCTTGCACACTTTGTTAGCACCTTTAGGACCGGAAAAACCTTCTGGTTGCATCATATACGACTCTTCTTTCAGAAATCCATTAAGGAATGTAGTTTTGACATCCATTTGCCATATTTCATAAAATGTGTCAGTTGCTAACATGATTCGAACAGACTTAAGCATCACTATGGGTGAGAAAGTCTCATCGTAATCAACTCCTTGAACTTGTCGAAAACCTTTTGCGACAAGTCAATCTTTGTAGATAGTGACATTACCATCAGCGTATGTCTTCCTCTTGAAGATCCATTTATTCTCAATGGCTTGACGATCATCGGGCAAGTCCACCAAAGTCCACACTTTGTTCTCATACATGGATCATATCTCAGATTTCATGGCCTCAAGCCATTTATCGGAATCTGGGCTCATCATAGCTTCTTCATAGTTTGTAGGTTCGTCATGGTCTAGTAACATGACTTTCAGAATAGGATCACCGTACCACTCTAGTGCGGATCATGCTCTGGTTGACCTACGAGGTTCTGTAGTAACTTGATCTGAATCTTTCATGATGATCATCATTAGCTTCCTCTCTAGTTGGTGTAGGCATCACAGGAACAATTTTATGTGATGAGCTACTTTCCAATTCGAGAGAACGTACAATTACCTCATCAAGTTCTACTTTCCTCCCACTCACTTCTTTTGAGAGAAACTCCTTCTCTAGAAAGGCTACATTCTTAGCAACAAAGATCTTGCCTTTGGATCTGTGGTAGAAGGTGTACCCAACAATTTATTTTTGGGTATCCTATGAAGATGCACTTCTCCGATTTGGGTTCGAGCTTATTAGGCTGAAGCTTTTTCACATAAGCATTGCAACCCCAAACTTTAAGAAACGACAGTTCTGATTTCAAGCCAAACCATAGTTCATACGGTGTCGTCTCAACGGATTTAGACGGTGCCCTATTTAACGTGAATACAACTTTCTCTAATGCATAACCCCAAAACGATAGTGGTAAATCGGTAAGAGACATCATAGATCGCACCATATCTAATAAAGTACGGTTACAACATTCAGACACACCATTGTGATGTGGTGTTCCAGGTGGCGTGAGCTGTGAAACTATTCCACATTATTTCAAATGAAGACCAAACTCGTAACTCAAATATTTGTCTCCTGTGATCGGATTGTAGAAACTTTATTTTCTTGTTACGGTGATTCTCTACTTCACTATGAAATTCTTTGAACTTTTCAAATGTCTCAGACTTGTGTTTCATTAAGTAGATATACCCATATCTACTCAAATCATCTTTGAAGGTGAGAAAATAATGATACCCACCGCGTGCTTCAACACTCATTGGACCGCATACATCGGTATGTATTATTTCCAATAAGTCATTAGCTCTCTCCATTGTTCCGGTGAACGGAGTTTTAGTCATCTTGCCCATGAGGCATGGTTCGCAAGTATCAAATGGCTCATAATCAAGTGACTCCAAAAGTCCATCTGCATGGAGTTTCTTCATGCGCTTTACACCAATATGACCTAAACGGCAGTGCCACAAGTATGTTGCACTATCATTATCAACTCTACATCTTTTGGCTTCAATGTTTTGAATATGTGTATTACTACGTTCAAGATTCAATAAACCATTTACCTTGGGTGTATGACCATAAAAGGTTTTATTCATGTAAATAGAATAACAATTATTCTCTGACTTAAATGAATAATCGTATTGCAATAAACATAATCCAATCTTGTTCATGCTCAATGCAAACACCAAATACCATTTATTTAGGTTTAACACTAATCCCGAAAGTATAGGGAGTGTGCGATGATGATAATATCAATCTTGGAAGTACTTCCAACACACATCGTCACCTCACCCTCAACTAGTCTGTGTTTATTCTGCAACTCATGTTTCGAGTTACTAATCTTAGCAACCAAACAAGTATCAAATGCCCAGGGGCTACTATGAGCACTAGTAAGGTACACATCAGTAACATGTGTATCAAATATACTCTTTGTTCACTTTGCCACCCTTCTTATCCGCCAAATATTTGGGGTAGTTTCGCTTCCAGTGACCATTTCCTTTGGAGTAGAAGCACTTAGTTTTAGGCTTGGGTCTAGCTTTGGGCTTCTTCTCGGGAGTGACAACTTGCTTGCCATTCTTCTTCTTAAAGTTCCCTTTCTTTCTCTTGCCCTTTTTCTTGAAACTATCGGTCTTGTTTAACCATCAACACTTGATGCTCTTTCTTGGTTCTATCTTCACCGATTTCAGCATCGCGAAGAGCTCAAGAATCATTTTCGTCATCCCTTGCATATTATAGTTCATCACGAAGTTCTAGTAGCTTGGTAATAGTGACTAGAGAACTCTTTCAATCACTATCTTATCTGGAATATTAACTCCCCCTCGATTCAAGTGATTGTAGTACCCAGACATTATGAGCACATGCTCACTAGATGAGCTATTCTCCTCCATCTTGTAGGCAAAGTACTTGTCAGAGGTCTCATACCTCTCCACATGGTCATGAGTCCGAAATACCAATTTCAACTCTTGGAACATCTCATATGCTTCGTGGTGTTCAGAATGTTTTTAAAGTCCCGGTTCTAAGACGTAAAGCATGGTGCACTAAACTATTAAGTAGACATCATATTGAGCTTTGCCAAACGTTCATAATGTTTGCATTTGCTCCTACAATAGGCCTGTCATCTAGCGGTGCATCAAGGACATAATACTTCTGTGCAGCAATGTGGATAATCCTCAGATCAGGGATCTAGTCCACATCATTGCTACTAACATCTTTCAACTTAGTTTTCTCTAGGAACATATGAAAAACATAGGGGAGCTACAATGCGTGCTATTGATATACAACATAATTTGCAGATACTATCAGGATTAAGTTCATGATAAATTAAAGATCAATTAATCAAATTACTTAAGAAATCCCACTTAGATAGACATCGCTCAAGTCATCTAAACGATACGTGATCCAAATCAACTAAACCATGTCCGATCATCACGTGAGATGGAGTAGTCTTCAATGGTGAACATCTCTATGTTGATCATATCTACTATATGTTTAACGTTTGACCTTTCAGTCTCCAGTGTTCCGAGGCCATGTTTGTACATGCTAGGCTCATTAAGTTTAACCTGAGTATCCCGCATGTGCAAAACTGTCTTGCACCCGTTGTACGTGAACGTAGAGCTTATCACACCCGATCATCACGTGGTGTCGTATCATGACGAACTGTCGCAATAGTGCATACTCAGGGAGAACACTTATACCTTGAAATTTTAGTAAGGGATCATCTTATAATGCTGCCGCCGTACTAAGCAAAATAAGATGCATAAAAGATAAACATCTGATGGGCCTCTAACCCCTCGTTGGTTACCCCAAGTGGAAGGTGAAAGATGCAGTGTTGTGGAAGTTTTTTCCCTTAGCAAAGATGCCAAGGATCGAATCCCTAGAGACTCCTAGGTTCAACAAGTAGGTGTCAACTGCTAACGGCGCCAGATATTAGCAATCAACGTGGACCTGCACACAGATACAAATAACTTTGCTCCCAACGAGTACAGAGAGGTTGTCAATCCCTTCGGCCTTGTAGTTCACAAAGGATTAAAAGCAAATGATAGTAGTGATAGATAATGTTTTGCAATAGTAAATAATAGCGAAAAGTAAATAGCGGATGTGATCAATGATGGTAATATGGACCGGAGTCACATGATGTTCACTAGTGATGTCTCTCTCCCAAAAGACGATAAAACAGCTATGTGAGGTAAACGAATTACAGCTGGGCAATTGACAGGACCACGAACGCAAACCAATGCTGACTACATTGCAAGAAAGGTTGAGGTTCAAAGCATGGGCGGTACGCCAAAGTAAGTAGACCGAAATCCATCAATATCTACTACTAATCATCCACCTTGAGATATCTATCCAGAACATCTCGCTGGTATTAAGTTGCGAGCCCCACCCATAGTGTAAACTCAAAGCAACAGACAACTACATTAAAAGAACTTTGTGTAAAGTAAACAATCCTTGCACCCGCGGGCACAAGCACTGTTGTTTTCCCCCTTGTGGCAACATCACATCCCCTAGACTCATGTTTCTGTCACTCAAGCTAGTCATTGAGGGGCATGAACCCACAATCAAGCATAACGTTCCCTCTTGGAGTCACTACGTATCACTTGGCCAAAGCAATAAATAACAACGGAGAACATGCAAGAATTACTTACGAACATAAATATAAAAGAGGTAGATCAAATATATTACTCAATCACAATCTGAACATAATCTCATAATCCATCGGATCCCAGCAAACTCATCATAGCAACAGCATAAGGATTACATATGTGCCTCGATCATGTAGGGCAGCTCACGAGGACTAATTAGTGAAGCACAAGAACGGGAGGAGAACATCACATAGCTACTGGTCATGGACTCATGGTCCAAGGGAGACTACTCACAACTCATACGGGAGGCGTCCATGGTGGTGGAGAAGCTCCCGGTGGTGATCCTCCCCTCCGGCAGGGTGCCGGGAAGAGTTCTCCTGGTGCTCCCGATCTTGGAAGCGGCGACGGCGGCGGAACAGAGATGAGATCGCGAAAAAGAGTTCCCGTCCCGAGGGTTTCGAGGGATGCTCTAAATATATGCCAAAGGGGGGCACCAGACGGGCTTCGGGGGGCCCAGGCGCCCCCCCCGGCGCGGCCTAGGGGGGGCGCGCCGCCAGGGCGCCTGGAGCCCTGGTGCCCCCCCCCCCGGCTGTACTTCGGGCGCAGGGTAGGTTCCGGAACGCTGATTTTTTATATAATTTTTCTGGATTTTTCCTGACAGTTCTCGTAACGTGAAAACCTGAAATACAAAATCAGCCGAAAACAGAAACTGGCACCGGGGTGCACTGGATTAGTGATACGTCTCAAACGTATCTACTTTTCCAAGCACTTTTGATATTGTTTTGACCTCATTCTTGCATGATTTGGACTAAACTAACCCGGACTGACGCTGTTTTCAGCAGAGCTGCCTGTATGGTTTATTTGTGTGCAGGAAAACGGATTTTTAAGCATCTCAGAAAAATCCACGAAAAATCACGAAAAATCCACGCACCCGAAGAAACAATATGCCAGAAGTGGGGCTAGAGGGGGGCCAGGGGGTGCCCAGGCGCCCTGTGGGCGCGCCCCCCTGGGCCGCGTCGGGGGGCGCCTGTGTGGGGCCCACACCCCCTGGTGCCCTACTTTAGCCCGTATTTTTCCTCCCGACGCATAAATCCCAGATCGGAAGTCCTTTCGCTGTTTTTCGTCGCGGAGCCGCCGCCACCCTCTGTTCTTCCTCGGGAGGGCTAATCTGGAGGCTGATTTGGCCTCCGGAGAGGGGAGATCGTCGCCATCATCATCATCATCATCACCACTCCATCATCCCTCCATGACTTCCCCCTTCATGTGTGAGTAATTCCCTTGCTGTAGGCGAAGGGGATGGTAGGGATTGGATGAGTTAGATCATGTAATAGTTCGTCAGATTGTTGGGGGCATGTTGCCTATCATCTAGTATGGTGTTTATCATCTTTGCTACAACTTGTTATTCTTAATGCTTGACACTTAGGGCCCGAGTGCCATGATTTCAGATCTGAACCATATGTGTTTGCATGAATATATTTGTGTTCTTGATCCTATCTATGAGTTGTATGCACCTGTTACGGTTCAGAACCGGCGATCCCAAAAGTGACAGCTTGGGACACCAAAGGGGATGGCCCGTAATTTGAGGATTACATGTATCCATTGAGTTCATTGCTTTGTTCCGGTGCTCTTTGACAGGAGCACCTTAATATCCATTAGTTCCTTTTGGCCCCGTTCGTAGCGGGATGGTAGGACAAAAGATGTTGTGCAAGTTCTTATTGCAAGCACGTACAACTACCTACGGGATACATGCCTAATGTTTGATATTTGCCTAGATGATCATTACTTTTCCGTGTGCCGTGCCCCGAGTTAGAAACTATCTCATCCATGCAACGCCCAACCATCCATCTCCCTAGCCTACAATATTTTAAACCTTGCTTGTCACTAGTTGCCACTTCTGCCATTTACTACCGTTATTTACTTTTGCTGTTTACTTTTACTATTACTATCATCACTATCATATCACTGTTACCACTTATCTTTTGTTGCAAGTTAGTATATTTCAAGTGCGATTGAATTGACAACTCAACTGTTAAAGCTTATAAATACTCTTTGGCTCCCCGTGTGTCGAATCAATAAATTGGGTTATTCTTACCCGCGAAGACTATCTCGATCCCTTACGGTTGAGGGTTATCAAGTACCGTTTTCTGGCGCCGTTGCCGGGGAGCATAGCAATATTTACAAGTCTACTTGAGGTATCCTACCTGCTGCACTTTATTCACTATGGGTAAGAAAGGAGACCCTAAGGTTCCGATCTTACGATCCACTACAAGAAGAGGTACTGCTCTGAGCACCAGTGCTACGCTTGATTCACCTTCTGTTATGAGTAAGTTTGCCACACCACCACCACATGATGCTCCTACTGAATCTATTACTATGTCTGATACTCTTGATGATGCTTCTACTACTTTTGATGATGATATTAGTTCACTTGGTTATGCTCTTGAGAAACAAATTACTGCTGCTGCTGAAAAATATGGAATTGAACTTCCTGTTACTCGCTACCCAATTGGTGAAACTTATGATTATCCTGATTTGAGTAAACTCCAGGAGAGGCTCCTTGATGATGATTATTATATACTTGATGAAGATTTATGCAGGGAACTGACAGAGTTTGCCGGCTCTGACCCTGAAACTATTAAGAAAATATTTGAAAAACACTCTTTGAAAAACAAAACCGTTCCTAATCCCGAGTTTGCTACATCTCCTATATGCATTGATGATCCTGATTTTGATTTCTCTGTTGATCTTTCACTTATACCTATGGTTGAAGCTGACCCCTTTTATGGCAGAGAAAATGATGATGCTATTGCACACCTAACTAAACTTGGTGAGCTAGGTAGCCTGTTTACCACAGATGAGAAGATACGCTACTTTTATGTGACCAACCTTCTTCCTTTCTCCTTGAAGGAAGGTGCTAAAGCATGGTATGATTCACTTCCATGCGGATCCATTAAGAGTCCTCAGGACTTAGCTCACTCTTTTGTTGATAAGTACTTTCCTGCTCATATCCAACATGCTGCTTTACAAAGAATTTATAATTTTAAACAGTTGCAGGATGAGTCCCTCCCTAAAGCTTGGGGGAGGTACTGCAGTTTGATTCAGGCTAGGCCAGGACATGGAGTTCCTAAGAATGAATTAATTGATATATTCTATGCTGGTTTAACTGATGAATCTAGGTCCTATTTGGACAGTTGTGCTGGTTGTGTTTTCAGGAAAAGAACACCGGACGATGCGGAAGATCTAATGGGCAGGATTGCCAAAAACCATGAAGATTGGTCCGTCCCTGAACCACCTCCACCAACAAAGAAGAGGGGCATGTTTGTTCTAAGCCCCGAGGATATGCAAGAAGCAAAGAAGTCTATTAAAGAGAAAGGTATTAAAGCTGAAGACGTGAAGAATCTACCCCCTATTGAGAAGCTGTGTGAGCCTACCACTCACCCTCCTATGGTAGAGGTACACTCTCTTTTAGATTTCAACGCAAGTGACATTCCTCATGGTAAGCCTCCTGATCAATGTTTAGATGAGTTTGATAATTTTATTATGAAACAGAATCATTTTAATGAGAGGATAGAAAGTCAGTTGCATGATAATTCCCTTGCTATCAAAAAGTTGCTTGGTGTTTTAGATAGAAAAGTTAATGATGTTCAATGTCTTGTGAAGCATTTTCATATGGTTCAAACTCAGCTCGATCAAATTTCTAATGTGCAAAGAGATTTGCTTGCTAACAATGCCAAACAAGATAAATTGCAGGCTTTTGGGATTAAGACCCGAGGAGGAACTAGTACTCAAGATCCTCTTTATCCAGAGGGACATCCGAAGAGAATCGAGCAAGATTCTCAAATGCAGGAAGAAGAAATTGTTGTCTCTCCAAATAAGAAAAAGAAACATAAAGAGTCTGACAATTCTAATGATCCTATTGCAGATGAAGAGCCATCTATTGATCCCAACAGTGTATCTATCTCCGATGCTGAGACTGAAGACGGTGCTGAACCTGAAGGTAATGATAATGAGAAGAATGATCCGCCTGAAGTTCGAGAGGAAGAAGCACCTGACAAACGTAAGAGGTACACTAAAGAAGACTTCATTGCAAGAAAACATGGGAAGGAGAAAGAACCATGGGTACAGAAACCCATGCCCTTTCCAGGTAAGTCCATCAAATCTAAAGAAGAAGAGCATTACAATAAGTTTTGTGAATGGATTAAACCTCTTTTTCTTTAAATTCCTTTGACTGATGCTATTAAGTTACTTCCTTATTCAAAATATATGGAAGATATTGTCACTAACAAAAGAAACGTTCCTAATGATGCGATATCTACTATGCTTGCTAACTATTCTTTCAGTGGAAAGATTCCTGAGAAGCTCGGTGATCCAGGTATACCCACCATCCCTTGCTCCATAAAGAATAATTATGTCAAAACTGCTTTATGTGATCTTGGAGCGGGAGTGAGTGTTATGCCTCTCTCTCTCTTTACGAGAGGCTCTGTTTAGAGAAACTAATTCCTACAGATATCTCCCTTCAGATGGCTGACAAGTCAACCGCTGTTCCGATAGGTATTTGTGAGGATGTTCTAGTTGAAGTTGCTAATTGTTTAATTCTTACTGATTTTGTTGTGCTTGACATGCCCGAGGATGGGAGCATGTCCATTATTCTTGGTAGACCTTTCCTTAACACCGCAGGTGCTATTATTGATTGCAACAAAGGGAAGGTCACCTTTCATGTGAATGATAAAGAACACACGGTATATTTTCCGAAGAAGACCGACAGGAGGCATGCCCTCAACTCTATAGAGAATATCGAGACCGTGAAAATTGGAGAATGGGACTGTCCACTACATGTGCCTCACAAATACAAAACTATCATGGTATGGACAATGTCCATCAAGGTAAAAGTTCAGTGATTACTTTGTAGGAGGTGATACTTTTTGCTCTATATATCGCTTGTTTGTTGGTAAGACTTGATCAACCTTACTAGTAAACGTGTTTTATATGGATAAAAAGTTGAGCTTTCTATGTTTTCATTTGTTTTTAGTATTGTCCTACTTGTTGTACCAAGTATCTATGTTTTTGAAGCTTCACAATACTACTAACTACTTCAAGTTTTCAGAGAGTTTCACAGCTTTTTGAAACTTTGAAAAAAATTCAACAGTGAAGTTTTCAGAAAAATTCCAGAAAAATTATATTAAAAATTTCCACAATAGGAAAGACCCGGAAAGTCCTGGGGCCAGCAAGGGGGGCCACCAGTGGCCCAGGCGGCCAGCTGGCGCGGCCCAGCCCCTGGTCGCGCCCACAGGGCGCCTGGGGCCGACGGGACCCCCCTCCAGGTACTTCTTCTTCCCCTCTCTCTTTTTTTTCCAGAAACCCGAGTTCTGGTCTTGTTCTTGCTGTTCTTGCTGTTCTTGGGGGCGATTCTTCGATCTCTCTCTACAGCCCATCATTTGAGCTGAAATTTTGAGCAAATACTCCCTGGTATGTGACTCCTCCACCCCTCCAATTAAATTTTTGATTGGTGGCCTCATTTGTGAGTATTTAGTAGTTCTTGGTGCTGTAGAGATGAGCTTGCATGCATGTGTAGAAAGTTATTTTCCAAGTTTTGATGCAAGTTTATGCCTTGGGCAAGTGAGTTGAGTAGTTTGCCTTAGCTCACTTATTTTTAATCCTCGTTTTTGTAAATTGTAAAAAATTTCAGAAATGAGTTTGTTAGGAAGGGCAAAAGGATGGCTTGAGAAGAGGAGGCCCGCACACTCCGATCGAGTCACTAGAGCCGCAGCTTCACCATCGACTGCTAGGGTGAGCTATAATGAAGATCATGTGCCACTGGAGTTGTTGGAAGACACAAGTCCAGCACGTGCGATGACATTTCCATGTGATGAATTCATGGAAGCTGCGGGAATCAAGGATGAGTTTTATAATCTTTGTGCTAATGCAGGTTTGACACGACTCGTCACGAGCCGTGTTACTCAGTATCAGAAACTCACCTCCGGTTTCATTAACAGTTTTAGATATAATCCTGATTCAGGTGCTATTGAGTTTAAAATTTATAATGATCTTATCACCATGACTTTGGGAAATTTTTGTGAAGTAATAGGTGTGCCGAACGTTGGGAGGACGGCAAGGATGGTCACTCAGCCCTCCGAGCTGAAAACCGTCATCAACTCTCTCTGCAGCATGGGTACGAGGGATATTCATCGGTCAAAGATCTCCAGTATCTTGTTTCCTCACCTCAGGTATTTTGCATATTATATTGCTAGAGGGGTGTTAGCTCGTGACAACACGAGCAACATTTCTTCTCCGGATATTGCTATCTTGGCAGCAGCCCTCTCAGGGAGGTCTGATTATAATATTGGTACCTTAATTGCTCGACGCCTTGCTATGAACGGTAACAAGGGGGACTTATATGGTGGCATTTATGCCACACTTATCTTAGAGCATCTTGGAGGCACCCCACACCCTGATGATACTCATTTTACTTATTTAAGCTTTGATCTTGCTGCTATGAAGAGGCATAAGTTTGTTACCATGGGTTCTGAACTTGATAACCTTGTTTATATCTTGCGTTTCGGAACTACCGCGGAACGCGAGATCCGTCTACCTGGACCTCTTTTGTTTGATTTTTCTCGCAGGAACGGATGGTCCTTTGATGTTGTCCAGTTCGATGAGTTCATGGTCCAGCATCAGTTCCATAACCCCATGGAGGGGGTTGTGCCCGACGAGGAGAGGCACGGTGAGATACCATATTTTCAGGAAGAGACCGCCACCGAGTTTGGTGAAGGGTCTTCCTCTGTTTGGCGCTCGGAACCTTCCTCGTGGGAGACTCCGAGGAGTTCGGTGTATGCGCCATCATCCTTCTACGACCCTTGGTCTCACCACCATACCCCTGGAGCAGGAGGCTCCTGGGGGCAGTAGCTGCTACCAACTTAGGCCAAAAGCCTAAGCTTGGGGGAGTACGTGCCCTTCTCACTTTTTCATTGTATTATCCGTTTTATTCACTTTGATCTTTTCGAAGTTTTTACTCGTTCTTCTTTATTCCTCTATTTGCAAAAACAACAAAAAGATTTTCTCTTTCTTTTGCTTTTTATTCAACTTTTGAAAAACTCAAAAAGATTTCCTTTCTCTCTTTAGTTTGCTTTGTTTTCAGAGATCAGCTCGAGTCCGTGATGGCATTTGATTATATTTCCTACGTTCGATCGTGCAAGTGACAAGCAGTGATGACGAAGATCGACTGAAAGGAAGCAACAAGGAAGACCGGTATGAACTCTTTCTGTTTCTACTTTTGTACATATGCATGTACTTATGATCTAGAGACCAGCTTGTAGCGACATAGTGCTATGTTTACAATGCTCTTCCAGTGGTTCATGCTTTCCTTGTGGTTAGTCTCCAATAACTAGAGTATATAATGTGTTATTGAAATGATCTACATGCATCGCATTGTTCATAGTCTGGCATACTAGGGTGGTATTTCCCTTTAGAGAATTTTTGGATTGACTTGGCACATGCTTACACATGTTTAAGACTAAAAAGTCTACTTTTCCTTGATGATCTTTGAGTTTTAGAATAGTTATATCACTTTCATGCCCGATTCAATGTTGCTTTGTCGCTCTGCATGATTATGACCGTTATTGCTCTCTAGTTGGTCGCTTCCCAGTCTTTTGCTAAACCTCCACCCGTACTAAGCGGAATGACTGCTTGTGCATCCAAAACCCTTAAACCTGTTATGCCATATGAGTCCACTATACCTTCCTATACATGGCATTTACCTGCCATTCCTAACGAAGACTTTCGTGTACCATCTCGAAATTAATCAAAAACATTTCTCTTTTTTGTGCCTATGTTTTAGCTCATGAGGAAGTAGTAGTTAATTCATGATCTCTTTAAGTTGGACAAGTTTCACCCCTGGATTGCATGCATAATGTGCAAACCCCTAATATGAAAAGGAACTGGCATTGAGTGCGCCCGGCTCAAAAAGATAATATAACAAACGAACCCTCCTTCATGCTTTGTTCATGAGAAATTAGAAAACTTTGGCAGTGATAAACAAAGGAGACTAAGAGGATGTGATCGTCCTCATGCGGGAGCCGTTCCTCGAGACTTGTCTAGCTTAAAAAGTGATTGGGTTATCTGCTAGCATTCGTTGACGAAATATGCACCTCTCAAAAACATATTTACTTCTGTTTTTAAAAACCAAGAGCTCTGGTACATGTTTAGTTTTTGTTTCCGATCACTGGTTTTCAACTTTGCCAATAAAAGCCACGGTTCGAGAGTCTCACCTTCTTTCTTCAAAGCACTGACTAGGAGAGCATAATTGTCATTCTGAGTGTAATGTGCATTGTCCCAAAGTATTACATTGTCTTCTGCATATTTGTGATCTGATTTATTCTGAAATTCTTAGTTCTAGTCTCCTTCAAAACTCTGGAGGAGTCTCTGCATTTATGTTTTGCTTCACTCATGGAGGCTAGCGAGATACCACCTTAATATGCTCAAGCTATGTGCAATGTGATCTTGTCTTGATTTTCGGTAATATATTGTTTACTCTTAATTATTTGTGACTGGTCACTCGAAAGAAGGATTGCTCCTTGCATTGTTCTCATAAGTACTGTTTTAATACTTGTTGAACTCTTTTCGTAGTACATGCTTATATAAATCTAATGAAGCAAAAGAGTTTGTCAAAGTTTTCTTTGTTGCGTCCAGTTCGTTGAACTGAATTGCTTGAGGACAAGCAATATGCTAAGCTTGGGGGAGTTGATACTTCTCAAACGTATCTACTTTTCCAAACACTTTTGATATTGTTTTGACCTCATTCTTGCATGATTTGGACTAAACTAACCCGGACTGACGCTGTTTCCAGCAGAGCTGCCTGTATGGTTTATTTGTGTGCAGGAAAATGGATTTTAAGCATCTCAGAAAAATCCACAAAAAATCACGAAAAATCCACGCACCCGAAGAAACAATATGCCCGAAGTGGGGCCAGAGGGGGGCCAGGGGGTGCCCAGGCGCCCTGTGGGCGCCCCCCCCTGGGCCGCGCCGGGGGGGTGGGGCCCACACCCCCTGGTGCCCTACTTTAGCCCGTATTTTTCCTCCCGACGCATAAATCCCAGATCGGAAGTCCTTTCGCTGTTTTTCGTCGCGGAGCCGCCGCCACCCTCTGTTCTTCTTCGGGAGGGCTAATCTGGAGGCTGATTTGGCCTCCGGAGAGGGGAGATCGTCGCCATCATCATCATCATCATCACCACTCCATCATCCCTCCATGACTTCCCCCTTCATGTGTGAGTAATTCCCTTGCTGTAGGCGAAGGGGATGGTAGGGATTGGATGAGTTAGATCATGTAATAGTTCGTCAGATTGTTGGGGGCATGTTGCCTATCATCTAGTATGGTGTTTATCATCTTTGCTACAACTTGTTATTCTTAATGCTTGACACTTAGGGCCCGAGTGCCATGATTTCAGATCTGAACCATATGTGTTTGCATGAATATATTTGTGTTCTTGATCCTATCTATGAGTTGTATGCACCTGTTACGGTTCGGAACCGGCGATCCCAAAAGTGACAGCTTGGGACACCAAAGGGGATGGCCCGTAATTTGAGGATTACATGTATCCATTGAGTTCATTGCTTTGTTCCGGTGCTCTTTGACAGGAGCACCTTAATATCCATTAGTTCCTTTTTTTCCCGTTCGTAGCGGGATGGTAGGACAAAAGATGTTGTGCAAGTTCTTATTGCAAGCACGTACAACTACCTACGGGATACATGCCTAATGCTTGATATTTGCCTAGATGATCATTACTTTTCCGTGTGCCGTGCCCCGAGTTAGAAACTATCTCATCCATGCAACGCCCAACCATCCATCTCCCTAGCCTACAGTATTTTAAACCTTGCTTGTCACTAGTTGCCACTTCTGCCATTTACTACCGTTATTTACTTTTGCTGTTTACTTTTACTATTACTATCATCACTATCATATCACTGTTACCACTTATCTTTTGTTGCAAGTTAGTATATTTCAGGTGCGGTTGAATTGACAACTCAACTGTTAAAGCTTATAAATACTCTTTGGCTCCCCGTGTGTCGAATCAATAAATTGGGTTATTCTTACCCACGAAGACTATCTCGATCCCTTACGGTTGAGGGTTATCAATTAGTAGGTTAGTCCAAATATGATCAAAAGTGTATGGAAGTGTATGAATATCATAGCAATATCACCCAAAAGTGGCATGGAGCAAGCAAAAATTATAGATACGTTTTGGACGTATCAACATCCCCAAGCTTAATTCATGCTCGTCCTCGAGTAGGTAAATGATAACAAGAATAATTTCTGTGGTGACATGCTATTAACCATATAGGACTTTTTATAGTCATATGACAAAAGCTTACTGAGACAATGATTCTATAGTAATTAAGTTGCCTCATGAGAAAATCACAATTGACTGAAAGTTTTACAATATGAAACTGAAACATCAAAAAGATTTGCAATGAACATGGTGTGCAAATATGATAAAGTGATATCTAGCTTGCCCCCTTTAGTGAAGCAAAACATAAATGCAGGGGCACCTTCAAGGTTTAAGTGATGACTAGATACAATGATTTCAAAATAAACGATATCACAATCATGCAAAAGACAATGCTACTTTGGGACAATGCACATTACACTTAGAATGACAATCATGCTCTCAGTAGTTGGTGCTTTTAAAAGAAGGTGGAGACTCAACATAAAAGTAAAAGAATGGTTATGTGCTAGAGCTTTTTATTTTGAAAACAAAGAAGCAATTTTGTCAACGGTAGTAGTACTTCATATGAGTCATGCATAAGACATCCTATAAGTTGCAAGCCTCATGCATCGAATACCAATAGTGCTCGCACCTTGTCCTAATTAGCTCGGATTTCCATGGTTATCATTGCATTACATATGTTTCAACCAAGTGTCACAAAGGGGTACCTCTATGCCACCTGTACAAAGGTCCAAGGAGATAAATCGCATTTGATTTCTCGTTTTTGATAGATCTCAACTTAAGGACATCCATACCGGGACAACATAGAAAATAGATGATGGACTCCTCTTTAATGCATAAGCATATTCTCATAAGAGATTAAGTATTAAGTCCAAGCTAAAACTTCCACCATGATACATGGCTTTGGTTGGCGGCCCAATGTTCTTCTCTAACAATATGCATACTCATTCAATCCACGGCTAATCACCCTTACTTCAGACAAGACGAACATGCATAGCAACTCACATGATATTCAACAAAAGTGTGACAGTTGATGGCGTCCCCAGAAACATGGTTACCGCTCAGCAAGCAACTTATAAGAAATAAGATACATAGGCAACATATTCTTTACCACAATAGTTTTTAAGCTACTTTCCCATGAGCTATATATTGCAAAGTTAGTCTGCTTAGTACAGGTGGAGGTTAGCAAAAGACTAGGAGCGACCAACTAAGAGAGCAATGACGGTCATAATCATGCAGAGCGACAAAGCAACATTGAATCAGGCATGGTAGTTATATCGCTACTCAGAAATAAAAGATCATCAAGGCTCGACTAGGGATGGCAATGGGGCCCCATACCCGCCAAACCCATGGGGATTTCATCTATTAGGGGATGGGGATGGGTGAAAAACTTCCCCATGGGGATATTTACCGAACTTATTTATTCCCCATAGGGTACAACGGGGATGGGGATGGTATCCTATTCCCCATACCCGATACCCAACGGGGACCCGCATTTTAGATATGACATGTAGGACCATATATATGTCTATATATAGAGAACGCAGTCAACCCTAAAAAAATCTATAACCCTACCTCTCATCTGATCGTCCTCACCTCAGCCGCCGCCATGACGAAGAAGTCAACGCGTCCTAGATCGGCCGCAACAGGAGAAGCACAACGCCGTAGCTCAAGGTTCGTAGGTAACGCTGACGCAATAGCTTCTCTAGGCCAGCTGTCTTCACCAGCCACGACCCAGGCACCAGCAGCGGGACGGACATCACCTCGCCTCCTGCAGCCATCCATCTCCATGGTGCTCTCTCTCTCTCTACCCCCTCCCTCTCTCTCCCCCTCCCTCTCTCTCATGAATATTCTCTCGTGTATATCCTCCTCTTGGAGATTGAATCTGTGAAGATTGGTTTTCATGTCTGTCTCGCATGCATCTTGTAGTACTGATTGGGATCCACACTTTTTAGATTCAGTCCCGAAGATTAGAAATTTGAGATTGATTTTAGTACTGGTTGTCTTCCGCTATTTTTTTGAGGAGATTTAGTTGTTTTTCTTGGACCCTCGGCTTGCAAACTTTTAGATTGATTGTAGTACTGTTCGTCATCCACTATTTTTTGGGGGGTCATTCAGTTGTCAATTGTGCCATGCTAGCACTGGGTAATTAATTACTTAGTAGTTTCAGAAATTAAAATCACCTAATGATTTTAGTACTGGTCGCCATCCAATATTTCTTTGAGGATATTTAGTAGTTTCGTGTGGACCCTTGGCTTGCAAAATTTTAGATTGGCTGTACTACTGTTCGTCATCCACTAATTTTTGGGGGAGATTCAGTTGTTAATTGTGCCAGGCTAGCACTAGGTAATTACTCACTAGTTTTAGAAATTAAAATCACACAATGATTGATTATGATTTTTCACACTTCTTTATGATAACAACACAGTCCATGTAGATGTATTGATTTGTACGCATGACTATGCTAAATGTAGTATCCTTTTTGGCATGATCTTCATGTAATTAGTAAGTATAGATTTTATTCGATACTATATATATTCTTAGAGTACGACTGTTTTAGAAATTTGACCACAATAATATATACTCTAAAACAGCAGATTTTATTGAATACTATATATATCGTAAGATCACTCATACTATATATATATATCATGATGTAATAATTTTGTGTGTACAGATCAACTCTTATCCATTTATTCTTTCCACGTGGTGAGTAGCAGTACAGTTACAGTACTATACCGATGAATAAAATCATACATTTTAACGTACTTATTTCATCTTGTAGATCCTTGATCCATTGGATTCCACCACTGGAAGCAGCAGCCTAGTCACATCTCCTGCTTTGACATCCTCTCAACATGAAGCTGATGAGGTACCAGTATCACAGCCTAAGCCCATGGATACAGATTCAGTTGTCATTGAGGAAGAGAGCGAAGAAGATGAAGCAGAAGCGGAAGAAAATGAAGGAGAAGAAGTAGTGGTTCGTCCCAGGAGGAAGTTGACATCTCCTGTTTGGAAGGAGTTTAAGAAAGTGAAAGTGATGAACAGATTGAAGGCCAAGTGTAACTGTTGCTCAAAGAAGCTTGGAGGGGAACCAAAAAATGGAACGAAGCATCTCCTTGACCATTTAAAGATATGTCCATATCGCAAGAGGCCTGCGGACACCAAGAAGCAAACTTCTTTGAGGTATAGTTCAAATGTACAAGGTGGGAAAGTTCCTGTAGAGAACTATACTTTTGACCAAGATGTTGCAAGAAAGGCTCTTGGTTCCATGATTCTTCTACATGACTATCCACTATCAATTGTTCATCACATTGGGTTTATAAATTTTGTTTCTGCACTCCAGCCATTATTTAAGATGGTGACAAGAAATACTATTAGGAAGGACATCTTAGATAGCTATGGAGTTGAAAAGAAGAGGGCTATCAACTACATGCAGAAAAATAAGAGCAGGGTGGCTATCACTACTGATATGTGGACCTCTGAACATCAGAAAAGGGGCTACATGGCTATCACAGCGCATTTTGTCGATGAATCCTGGAAGCTTAGGAGCTATATTATGAGGTATGTTTTTATCATGTGTTTTGTATTATTATTTTGATCCCAAACTTCACCATTGCTGTATATATTAGTTTCTAATAACAAGCCTTTCATTTTGATATGCAGATTTATTTATGTTCCAGCGCCACACACAGCTCGAGTAATTGCTGAGATACTTCATGATGCACTTGTCGAATGGTATAGGGAAGATAAGGTATCTACGTTGACTGTTGATAATGCCACAACAAATGATGCTTGCATTCCCATATTAGAGAATCTAATAGGCCCAGCCAAGCTTATGTTAGGCGGCAAGCTTTTGCATATGCGTTGTTGTGCGCATATTCTTAATCTGATAGTAAAGGATGGGTTGGATGTGTTAGAAGAATCAATTGAAAAGATCCGTGATAGTGTTGCATTCTGGACTAGCACACCTAAGAGAATAGAAAATTTTCAAGAGGTTGCCAAGATGCTGAAAGTAGACCAAAGTAAAAAAATTATCCCTTGATGTGAAAACACGATGGAACTCTACGTACTTTATGCTCAGTGTTGCTTTACGCTACAAGAGTGTGTTTAATCGCTTGAAGCAACGGGAAAAGACCTTTACTTGTGCTCCTAGTGATGATGATTGGAAATTTTGTGGAGAAGTCTGTGATAGGCTTAAGTTGTTTGCTGACATTACTGAAATATTTTCTGGGACTCAGTATGTGACTGCTAATATTTACTTTCCCAAGATCTGTGAAATTAAAATGAATATACGGAAGTGGTCAAATTGTGGGAATGAAATTATAGAAGCTATGTCAGATGCTATGAGTGTGAAATTTGACAAGTATTGGTCTGATATCCAAGGCCTCATGGGTATTGCTACACTCCTTGATGCACGGTTTAAGATTGATATGCTACATGTGTGCTTTGAAATGCTCCTTGGTGATGAGTTCATTATTGATTGTGAGACTAAAGTTAACGAGATCCGTGAGCTAGTGTCTAGCCTGATGGTTGAATATCAAATGGAGAGTGAGCAAGACAGTACAGAAGCACATTTTGTCTCCATTTCTGCAATGGAAGCTAATGAGGTGATGTCCATCTTCAGTGCATGAGTAGCTAGAAAGAGGCCTGCAACAAGCTTATCAAGAACTGAGTTAGACCGCTACTTGGATGATGAGTATGTTCCAGCTAATAAAGAGAATTTTGATGTGTTAGGATGGTGGAATGTTGCTGGTTCACGCTACCCTACTTTGAGGGCTATTGCGCGTGATATATTTGCCATCCCAGTAACTACAATAGCTTCTGAGTCAGCTTTTAGTACAAGTGGAAGAGTACTTAGTGAGCATCGCAGTCGTCTGACCCCTGACTTGCTAGAGGCTTTAATGTGTTTACAAAACTGGGAGAGAAGTAAAGCTAAAGGTGTACACTTATCTCTATCCTTTGTCCTTTAACCATTTATAATTTTTTGATTGCAATAAATTTATGTTTCTATTTTTTTGGACATGTCACATGTAGATGCTGAGAAGGCCGAGGCTGCTAGTTTCTGGACTTGCCTTGACGACATACAAGAAGGTTTAGAGGTGAGTTGTTCTCAGATTCTACGTGATTCCATTTTTCAAGTTCAAATATTTTGTCTATTCAAGCATTTACTTATGATTTTCTTATGTGCTTCTGCAGCGCATCTCACTATAGAAGGGTTCCTCCTCTGTTCACAGCAAGTCAGCTCAAATCAACAAAGAATGATAGTGAACTCATACCAAGGCTGTAGCTGTTGATGTTCTGCCTCTGCACTACTTCTACACACGATCAAGTTTACTTAAGTTAGTTATGGTCGTATGGAACCTGATGTTAGTGAGTCAATAAATTATGTCAAGTGAGTTAGACAAATTTCGTCCTTTAGTAACTGAATGTGGTCATGTGGATCGTTGGTGTTTGCACTTTTATCCCACTACTTTTGTGATACTCTCTTGAAATTTATTTTCAAACTATTAAATATTTCTATCATATTTGTGTTGGAAACATGCTCGCAATGCGTTCAGAAATGACATACGACATCTTGTGGTTACCTCCTACTATTAATGTGTTTTTTCTTTGTTATTTTAGATTAATATGTGTCGATTATATTTTATCATATTAAAATTGTGATTATTTGTTTATGGGGATGGGGACCCTAATGGGGCCCCGCTCCCCGATGGGGCATGGGTATAGGAAAATTTCATCCCCGGTCATGTAAACGGGGATGGGGATGGGGTGATGGGGAATAGATGGGTACGGGGATGTTCTAGGGGTCCTGATACGGTGTATCCTAGGGCCATCCCCATGGACCCTTCTTCACCCCCTCAAGTGCCTCAAGGACCGATGACACGTGCCCGTACTAGAGCTTTCGAGACCGAGGTGACGTCACTCCTAGCCCTACTTCCTTATGAATCTTGCGAGACATGGTTGCTACCTCAAGCGAGTGTGCTTTGTGTGCTCAGGTGTGAAGGAGACCGCTTCGGAGAAGAGCGTGAAGATGGACAAGTCCCCAAGGCCACGGACGAACTGATGCATCGAGAAGGGCAGAAGGGAGCTCCAGGCCCCGGACATCCGGCCCCATGGCCCGGACATCCGGCACCTGGGCCATCAACTACAGAAGACCAGCAGCAACTGAAGCTACAGGGCCCGGACATCCGGCCAGGGCCCGGACATCCGGCCCCGGGCCCGGAAATCCGGCGCCTCTGTCCAGAGAGCGCCCGAGACCAGACCGCTCCAGCCCGGACATCCGGCCCTTCGCCCCGGACGTCCGGCATCCCTCGAAGACCCGGACATCCGGGCCGCCGCCCGGACATCCGGCCCCTGATCTGCCTGCGTGCAGCCCCCTGGGCCGAGGCCCATGTACCCATTCGCCCCGTAGACTATATATACTCCTCTCCTCATTCCGTTTAGGGTTAGCTGTGGTTTTAGCTCATTTGATACTTGTGTGGATTTCTCCCACGAGACGGTGCGCCTCTACGGAGAAGATCCACTTCGGATTCAGGACCTCCTTCATCGGAGAAGATCCCACGGGATTCCAAGACCTCCTCACGGAGAAGACTATCTTTGTATCACCGGTGTTGACTTTGGATCATGTATCTCGACCTTGTATCGCGAATCTAGTGCTTGTGTGATCACCTTCGTGTTGATTGAGTGTTTTCCTCTTGTGTTTTCCCTCGTCTTTCTCGTGTGATCCCCGTGTTCATCGTGTGCCAACCTCCAAACGTGAAAGATCCGCTGATTAGGGTTCCACCCTGTATCATATGGTATCAAGAGCAAAGGTTTCTCACGATTTTGGAGCCCCACACTTTGTTTTCTAGCCTGTTTTTGTCGTGTTCTTCCCAATTTCGAAAAATTCCCCACAAAAAGAGCCCCAAAAATTTTCTGTGATCTGTTGATTTGGCAAGATTTTGTTGAATTTGTTCCATGGATTTGCTGTGCCACGTGTGGATCTAGTTTTTCCCCCACTTTTCCCCAATTTTCATCCGCAAAATCCGCCGAATTTTTCCGCAAACACCACCGGTTGCAAGGAGTTCTTCCTGGCTCGGGCACCCCGGACATCCGGCTCGTGCCCCGGACATCCGGCCCGGCCCGGACATCCGGCCCCTGGCCCGGACATCCGGCCTCCCGCAGCCACAAACCACCACCACACCCACCTACCAATCTTCCACCCCCATTTCGTTCGGTGATCCACCCACCCTTCCGCAAACCACCACCGATCTTCCGCAACAACCACATCGCTTACCCGCTTCGAGTTTGGACAATTTGTCTCCATTTGCCGTGGATATTTGAGTTGTGGTTTCACCGTTTCCTTGGATGTTTCGGCTCCCTTGGGACGGCAAGACTTCAACAACACCACCGCTCAACTTCGGCAAGGACGGTAACATCGACGACACTTCGCTCATTCTATCTTGCAATTGCATTGTCACCCTATGAACCATCTTTGCGTAGCTTTCCCATTGAGACTAGCCATTTGAGTATTGCCGGGCCACGACACTTGTGCACATTAGTGATACTCATAGATATTGCATACTACATCATTGTGAGTAACATCACATCATCTTGGTATCTTACATATCCCCGTGTGCCACAAGAGTGCTCCGCATACACAATAGCTACCTCGATTCGAGAAGCATGCATATGTGCCCAAAGAAAGAGCTCAAAAGCTTTTAAGCAAAAGAGCCAATCCAAGCAAAGAAACAATAGCATCATACGCCTTGCATCCAAAGAGATCATACATAGCAACATCATCTTGTGCTCAAGCATCGGCACATCATACACTCATAGCATACTTGTGATAGATAGTCGTTACATTTTGCCTCTTATAGGTCGTGCACAAGTGCGTATCCGCCTATTAAGCAATCGGTTAGCATCTCTCTAGTGTTGTGCAACACGAGCATTTTCCGTGGTTTACCACATTTTTCGCTCACCCTTGGTTGCACAACCACATTTATCTATCCGTGCGTGTGTTCCGTGTGCTACTCTTTGCTAGTGATCTACTTGTTGCATGAGCAAATTTGTGAACCATTTTCAACATCTTTGAGTCACTTTGACGATTGCATTGAATTTGTGCCACATCCTAACCGAGCTCCTCTCAAAGCTTTACTTGTGTAGGTGTGAGAATCGACACGAAGTGATACCAATAGTGCTATTTCCGGGTTACATCGTTGAGTGATCATTGATCCATTTTCAACCTCGGTTAAGGTACATTGATATTGTCTTCTCCTTTCTCCCACTCACATACTTGCTTGTGATGATGGATAGGCCAAGTTCATCTACCAACCCGATCTTCGACGATCCTCTAGAAGCGAACAACTACGTCACCAAACTACATCTATTCGGTGTCCAACGAGCTCTACATCAAGAGAGTGAAGCTATGCGAGAGTACATTGGTCAAGTTGCCGAGGACGCGCGACAATTCCAACAAAGCACCAAGGAGCAAATAGACCTCATCAACACCAACATGTCTACTCAATACAATGAGCTCCGGACATTGATCATCAACCGACGATCTTCCTCAACATCATCTCATCGACGAAGCCGCTCAAGTCGACACACCGACTCTACGCACAACTCAAGTACACCTACGTCAAACACTCTTCGTCAAGCCGCACGTCAAGCTCGACATGAACATCGGCAACCTCTACATGACAAGAGTTCTCAAGAGCTATTCGACGAGCAAGAAGGTCGACGTCGTCAAAACCAAGCTACACTTGAGCAAGCACAAGAACGGCAACGACTACGCCAACAACAAGAAGAGCGAGCACGTCAATATCAAGACGAACAAGATGCCGAGGCTAACCGCCAAGCACAACAACGTCGAGAAGCTCAAGCTATGGAGGCGCAACGAGCGTTACAAGATGCACATCGCAATGTGGCAGCCCGCAACCGACACACTCTTCAACAAGAGGATCTACTTCGTGATGAGGTGCAACACGGACGACATCAAGCAAGAATGCAAGAAGAAGCTCCTCCTCAAGCGCGGCAAGAGCAACATGATATGGCAAACCGCCAAAATCGAGATCATCCTCCAAATAGGCAAGGAAACAATGACGAGCATCGCTATGGCAAGCTCAAATTCACCATGCCAAAGTTTTCCGGAAGCATTGATCCCGAAGACTACCTCTCATGGGCATTGAAAGTTGACAAGATCTTTCGCCTTCACAACTTCGATGAAGAGAAGAAGATCGCAATGGCATCACTTGAGTTCCAAGACTATGTTCTCATTTGGTGGGAGCAAATCATGGAGAGCAGAGAAGCCAAAGGCGAACCTCCTATCACCACTTGGGCTCAAATGAAGGAAGTGATGAGAGCACGCTTCGTGCCTACACACTACAACCGCGACTTGTTCAAGAAGCTACAACTCCTCAAGCAAGGTACCAAGTCCGTTGAAGAGTACTACAAGGAGATGGAGATTGCTATGATAAGAGCAAACATAACGGAAGATGAAGAGCAAACTATGGCGAGATTCTTGAATGGACTCAACTATTCCATCAAGAAGATTGCGGACTTCCAACCATACAACAATCTCCTCGAGCTAGTACATCAAGCAACCAAAGCGGAGCGACAAGTTCATGAGGACTACAAGTACTCCAAGTTCAAATCCAAGAACTTCGGCTCCTACGACCAAGCTTCAACGACTTCGGATACTCCTCCTACCTCTACCAAGCCATCTACAAACATTGGCGACAAGCCAAGCTACAAGAACGCGACTACATCGAGTCATCCACCTTCTACCAACAACTTCAAGCCAAGAGCTACATCATCTACAACTCCAAATGATGAGAAACCCAAGACAAGCTCCATCAAATGTTTCACATGTGGTGGCCGTGGTCACAAGTCCTTCGAGTGCACCAACAAGAGAACAATGATCTTCCACGACGACGGCACATATGACTCGATGAGCGACGACGAAGTGGACGCCATCAAGCACTTGGCCATCCACCGGCGTATCAATGAAGAAGAAGATCGTCAAGTGTTTTGCGACAATGACTCAAGCCCCAACCTTGTTGTGTCCAAAGTCTTGACACTCCAACATCAACAAGATGACGACCAACGATGCCATATTTTCCATACGAAGGCCGGCATAAATGGACGCTCCGTCAAGGTTATCATCGATGGCGGAAGTTGCCACAACTTGGCAAGCGATGAGCTATGCGACAAGCTTCATTTGGTCAAGACGAAACATCCGCACCCCTACAAGGTCCAATGGCTCAACGACGCCGGAATTCTTCGAGTCGAGCACACCGTGCAAGTCTCTTTCAAGATCGGCGCCTACGAGGACACTCTCGAGTGTGATGTGATACCCATGTCCGTGTGCCACCTTCTTCTTGGACGTCCTTGGCAATATGATCGTGGAGTCACACACCATGGACGGACGAATCACTATCATTTCAAGATGAAGGGCAAGGAATTCGTGCTTCGACCAATGACTCCAAGTCAAGTTGCCGCCGACAAGCTTTTACCTACAACACATCGTGGAGAGAATGGTGAGAGAGCGAGCCACCAAACAGAGAGTGAGAGCCACCAGCCAAATATGAGCGACTCCACGATGAGCTACACGAAGAAACTAGTGCTATTTGCCACCAAAAGTGAGATGAGAGAAGTGTGTGAGAACCCATCGAACGTCGTTCACCTTGTGCTCTTATGCAAAGGGGAAGACAAAACTACTAACACTTCACAACCTCCACCTTTTGTGTTGTCTCAATTGTTGCAGGCATTCTCGGACGTCTTTACCGATGAGCTACCACCGGTTCTACCTCCTCTTCACGGGATAGAACACCGCATCGAACTTGTACCCGGTGCACCATTTCCCAACAAGGTTCTCTACCGTGTCCACCACGAGATACAACGGCAAGTACCCAAACTCATCGACAAAAGTCATGTACGTGACAACTCTAGCACTTGTGCCGCTCCGGTTATTCTATTGCCTACGAAACATGGAAGTTTTCACGCAAATGCATGCTCGTTACGCAAATGCTTACTTGTTACACAATTTAAGTTGCATGTGATTGGCTTAGAGCACCTAAAAGATTTATATGAGCATGATCCTCTCTTTGCAAATGCCTATGCTAAATGCTTGACTCACACTTCTTGGGAGCGTTACTACATCAAAGATGGATACCTTATGAGAGCTAACAAACTTTGCATCCCCGAGTCTTCGCTTTGTTTGCTCCTTTTGCAGGAATCGCATGGAGGAGGACTCATGGGACACTTTGGACGCGACAAGATGTTTGCTACCCTCTCTAAGAACTATTTTTGGCCCAAGATGCTACGTGACGTCTCCAACCCCACCAACCGATGTCCGACATGCCGCAAAGCTAAGTCCAAAGCTCAATATCATGGTCTTTACATGCCTCTTCCTACTACATTTCATCCATGGGAAGACATAAACATGCATTTCATAATTGGCTTGTCTAGGACTAAAAATGGAAACGATTCCGTGCTTGTCATGGTCGATACATTCTCTAACATGGCTCATTTCATTCCCGATAACAAGATCGACGATGCTTCACATGTTGCCACTTTCTTTTGTAGTGAAATACTCAAGAAGGTGCACGAACAAACACGGGCAACAATCGAGCGACAAGTACATCGCCTCACCACCAGGATCAACGTCAACAAGGCAACAATGGCGTTTCACCCGGAAGATCTCAGTTGGCTACATCTTCACAAGGACCACTTCGCGATAGAGCACAAGTCCAAGCTTCTACCTCGTGACGACGGACCATTCAAGGTGCTCCATGGTGATGAAGATTTCGATCCGAGGTCGGATCTTTCCCAAGGGAGGGGAGATGATACGGTGTATCCTAGGGCCATCCCCATGGACCCTTCTTCACCCCCTCAAGTGCCTCAAGGACCGATGACACGTGCCCGTACTAGAGCTTTCGAGACCGAGGTGACGTCACTCCTAGCCCTACTTCCTTATGAATCTTGCGAGACATGGTTGCTACCTCAAGCGAGTGTGCTTTGTGTGCTCAGGTGTGAAGGAGACCGCTTCGGAGAAGAGCGTGAAGATGGACAAGTCCCCAAGGCCACGGACGAACTGATGCATCGAGAAGGGCAGAAGGGAGCTCCAGGCCCCGGACATCCGGCCCCATGGCCCGGACATCCGGCACCTGGGCCATCAACTACAGAAGACCAGCAGCAACTGAAGCTACAGGGCCCGGACATCCGGCCAGGGCCCGGACATCCGGCCCCGGGCCCGGAAATCCGGCGCCTCTGTCCAGAGAGCGCCCGAGACCAGACCGCTCCAGCCCGGACATCCGGCCCTTCGCCCCGGACGTCCGGCATCCCTCGAAGACCCGGACATCCGGGCCGCCGCCCGGACATCCGGCCCCTGATCTGCCTGCGTGCAGCCCCCTGGGCCGAGGCCCATGTACCCATTCGCCCCGTAGACTATATATACTCCTCTCCTCATTCCGTTTAGGGTTAGCTGTGGTTTTAGCTCATTTGATACTTGTGTGGATTTCTCCCACGAGACGGTGCGCCTCTACGGAGAAGATCCACTTCGGATTCAGGACCTCCTTCATCGGAGAAGATCCCACGGGATTCCAAGACCTCCTCACGGAGAAGACTATCTTTGTATCACCGGTGTTGACTTTGGATCATGTATCTCGACCTTGTATCGCGAATCTAGTGCTTGTGTGATCACCTTCGTGTTGATTGAGTGTTTTCCTCTTGTGTTTTCCCTCGTCTTTCTCTTGTGATCCCCGTGTTCATCGTGTGCCAACCTCCAAACGTGAAAGATCCGCTGATTAGGGTTCCACCCTGTATCAGGTCCCCATAGGGGATTGTCCCCATTGCCATTCCTAGGCTCGACAGACTTTCTTTACAGTCTTAAATATGCGTGAGCATACGCCAAGTCAATCAAAATAAATTCTCGAAGGAAGATATTACTAAACCATACCACATCATAGGCAAACAAATCATGTTGGTACTCCAATAACACATTGGGAATCCCCCAGCTATTTGAGACTAACCATAAGAAAACCTGAACTACTAAGCGCCATTATGCACGTAGCATCTTTATCATAGACATATTAACCAATGCAACGGAAGCAAACTCTCTTAATAAGGTGAGCATGGTAATTAAAGAGAGTTCAAGCAACCAACTAAACAAAAGCTCTTTGAAAAGATAAGCATGAATACTAAGAGCTGAACATGATAGTAGCTATTAAAAGACAAAGAACACACATAGCAGAGATAGACATGAAAATTCTATGTTATGTTCTAGGTAGAAGTGGAGCGTGTTTCTCTCCCACATAAAGGAATGCTGAGTTCCGACTCGTTATGAAAAACTAAAAAGAAAACTAAAAGCAAGACGCTCCAAGCATAGCACATAACACATGAAGTGATAAAAATATAGCGGAACGAAAGACGAACTGATAATGTTGATGGAGAAGGGGATGCACGGGGGCATCCCCAAGCTTAGACGCTTGAGTCTCCTTGAATATTTCTTGGGGGTGCACGGGGGCATCCCCAAGCTTGAGCGCTTGACACTCCTGAATCTTTTTATCATCTTCCCTCGCACACTTGAAAACTCCCTTCATACATAACTCATCATAATCTGATTAGCGAGGTTAGTACCCTTAATAAAATAATTGTTCCTTGCTGGAAATAAGGATATTCTTGAAGTTCTACTGTTTCTCCAGATTGCCAAAAGGTTTTTGCAAAGAAAAAGCAAGCTCTTGGTTTGCAAACTGAAGGAAAGGCAAAACAGGACAGAATCTGTGAAAAACAGAACAGCAGGTAGTAAATGATTTGTTCGGGGTACTTCTGTAACTCAAATAAAAAAACTCAGAACAGACGCACGAAAGAAAATTATATAGAGGACCAAAAAGATGATCAAAAAATTCAGACCAAAAAGATGATCTGGTGATTTTATACGAATTTTTCTATCCAAGGATAGAATCTGTTTCCTGGACAGCACCTCACAACTTTTGAACTTTTAGCAATCAGAGGCTATACTTGGCACAAATATGAAAAGCAAAGATACAATGATGATGCTACAGTAGTAAACAACATCAAGACACAACAAAAGCAAAATATTTATTCATGTGGGCTGCCTCCCAAAAGCGCTTTCTTTTATGCCTTTAAGCTAGGCATAATGCATAGAGGAATCAATAACCATCATAATAATCGGAGTTATAAATTGATTCATATGGTTCCTCAACAAGTTCACTCTTGTTCCTTCTAGGAAAGGGGTACACACCTTTTGCCTTTCCGCGCAAGCAGATTTGTCCCTTAGCTATATCAATGAAGCCTTTTACCGCTCGGAGGAAGTCCCTTCCAAGCACTATATTTCCTTGGTTTGGCTCCAAGATGAAGAAATCAACCATTGCAATCCCTTTAAGGAATTTAACTGGCACATCTTTTATTCTTCCCTGGATTTCAGAAATATCTCCATTAGTGTGTTCATGATAAGATGATAATCTATCCATGTTAAATTTTAAAGAATCATGAACAATTTTTGGCATAGTAGAAACCATGGATCCAATATCACAATAAGCAAGGAAGTCTTGATTAGAGATGCTAATCCTAACAAGAGGCTCCCAGTCATTATCTATTTCCAAAATATCTCTCTTATTGGGTTTGGGTTTCTCTACCTTCATTAAGTCTAGAGCATCCATTCTCTTTTCAATAGTAGCAAGTCTATCTATGACAGTATCAAAATTATGATCATAAACAAAGTAACTAGATAGACCATGTATAATTTCAAGAGCTCTAGCTTCATCACACTCTAGGAAATCTCCCTCGGCTATAATATCAAGAGAGTGTTTACACCATTTAAAAAGACCCTGGTAAAAATTCCTAAGCACAATTTTTATAGGTATCCAAGGCATAATTCTCCTATGTGCATCAGAAATTCTGTCCCATGCCTTCTTCATATTTTCTCCATCCCTTTGATGGAAATCTAGAACTTATGATTCCCTCAAAGCACCATATCCTAACATGTTTAGCTAAACAGATAGGACTACTAACAGGAAGGCAAAATAAATTTTTTTGTAATTTTTTTTTTGATAAAGGATACTAAAGCAAAAACTGAAAGGTAAACTAACAAGACTAAAAAGCAAAGGTAAAAGATAGCATGCAACTCCCCTATCCTGAAGAGTGGAGTCCCCGGCAACGGCGCCAGAAAATACTCCTTGATGGGCCTCTAACCCCTCGTTGGTTACCCCAAGTGGAAGGTGAAAGATGCAGTGTTGTGGAAGTGTTTTCCCTTAGCAAAGATGCCAAGGATCGAATCCCCAGAGACTCCTAGGTTCAACAAGTAGGTGTCAACTGCTAACGGCGCCAGATATTAGCAATCAACGTGGACCTGCACACAGATACAAATAACTTTGCTCCCAACGAGTACAGAGAGGTTGTCAATCCCTCCGGCCTTGTAGTTCACAAAGGATTAAAAGCAAATGATAGTAGTGATAGATAATGTTTTGCAATAGTAAATAATAGCGAAAAGTAAATAGCGAATGTGATCAATGATGGTAATATGGACCGGAGTCACATGATGTTCACTAGTGATGTCTCTCTCCCAAAAGACGATAAAACAACTATGTGAGGTAAACGAATTACAGCTGGGCAATTGACAGGACCACGAACGCAAACCAATGCTGACTACATTGCAAGAAAGGTTGAGGTTCAAAGCATGGGCGGTACGCCAAAGTAAGTAGACCGAAATCCATCAATATCTACTACTAATCATCCACCTTGAGATATCTATCCAGAACATCTCGCTGGTATTAAGTTGCGAGCCCCACCCATAGTGTAAACTCAAAGCAACAGACAACTGCATTAAAAGAACTTTGCGTAAAGTAAACAATCCTTGCACCTGCGGGCACAAGCACCGTTGTTTTCCCCCTTGTGGCAACATCACATCCCCTAGACTCATGTTTCTGTCACTCAAGCTAGTCATCGAGGGGCATGAACCCACAATCAAGCATAACGTTCCCTCTTGGAGTCACTACGTATCACTTGGCCAAAGCAATAAATAACAACGGAGAACATGCAAGAATTACTTACAAACATAAATATAAAAGAGGTAGATCAAATATATTACTCAATCACAATCTGAACATAATCTCATAATCCATCGGATCCCAGCAAACTCATCATAGCAACAGCATAAGGATTACATATGTGCCTCGATCATGTAGGGCAGCTCACGAGGACTAATTAGTGAAGCACAAGAACGGGAGGAGAACATCACATAGCTACTGGTCATGGACTCATGGTCCAAGGGAGACTACTCACAACTCATCCGGGAGGCGTCCATGGTGGTGGAGAAGCTCCCGGTGGTGATCCTCCCCTCCGGCAGGGTGCCGGGAAGAGTTCTCCTGGTGCTCCCGATCTTGGAAGTGGCGGCGGCGGCGGAACAGAGATGAGATCGCGAAAAAGAGTTCCCGTCCCGAGGGTTTCGAGGGACGCTCTAAATATATGCCAAAGGGGGGCACCAGACGGGCTTCGGGGGGCCCAGGCGCCCCCCCCGGCGCGGCCCAGGGGGGGTGCGCGCCGCCAGGGCGCCTGGAGCCCTGGTGGCCCCCCCGGCTGTACTTCGGGCGCAGGGTAGGTTCCGGAACGCTGATTTTTTATATAATTTTTCTGGATTTTTCCTGACAGTTCTCGTAACGTGAAAACCTGAAATACAAAATCAGCCGAAAACTGAAACTGGCACCGGGGTGCACTGGATTAGTAGGTTAGTCCAAATATGATCAAAAGTGTATGGAAGTGTATGAATATCATAGCAATATCACCCAAAAGTGGCATGGAGCAAGCAGAAATTATAGATACGTTTTGGACGTATCAACATCACATGCAATCAAAATATGTGACATGATATGGCCATCATCATCTTCTGCTTTTGATCTCCATCTTGAAAGCATCGTCATGATCTCCATCGTCACCGGCTCGACACCTTGATCTCCATCGTAGCGTCGTGGTCATCTCGCCAACTATTGCTTCTATGACTATTGCTAACTCATAGCGATAAAGTAAAGGAATTACATGGCGCTTGAATTTCATACAATAAAGAGACAACCATAAGGCTCCTGCCGGTTGTCGATAATTTACAAAACATGATCATCTCATACAATAACGTATAACTCATCACGTCTTGACCATATCACATCACAACATGCCCTGCAAAAACAAGTTAGACGTCCTTTACTTTGTTGTTGCAAGTTTTACGTGGCTGCTACGGGCTTCTAGCAAGTACCGCTCTTACCTACGGCATAAGAACCACAACGGTGATTTATCAAGTTTGTTGTTTTAACCTTCAACAAGGACCGACCGCAGTCAAATTCAATTTAGTTAAAGTAGGAGAATTAGACACCCGCCAGCCACCTTTATGCAAAACTAGTTGCATGTCTGTCGGTGGAACCGGTCTCATGAACGTGGTCATGTAAGGTTGGTCCGGGCCGCTTCATCCAACAATACCGCCGAATAAAAATAAGATGTTGGTGGTAAGCAGTATGACTATCACCGCCTAATGAGGTTACAGACCTAGGGTAGGGTCACAGGCCTGACCAAGGTACCCCACCCAAGGTCACTACCCTAGAAGATCAAAAGACAAAACCGATGATGGTAAGGACACTCGACTGAGACGGCCCAAGAGGACATCCCACTCGACTGAACACCACCACATACCAGACGACTCAACTTCACTCGACCCATCCAAGGCACTCGACCCCCGAAGGTCAAAGGTCCCTTAGGACAGCAACGGTCTGGAATTTACTCGCTGCAGTGAATGCCTTTATTACTCTTTACCGCGGACGTTATCAGTAACGTCCGCCTTTACGTACATTGAACCCTTAGTAACGTGGATCATGGCTGGGGTCCTGGCGCACTATATAAGCCACCCCCTCCTCCAGTACAAGGGTTCGCACCCCCTGTAACACACACATATACATACTTCAGTCGACCGCCTCCGGGCAACGAGACGTAGGGCTGTTACTTCCTCCGAGAAGGGCCTGAACTCATAAAACACCTTGTGTACAACTCCACCATAGCTAGGGCCTTGCCTCCTCATACATACCCCCTACTCGTACTGCCAAACTTCGAACCACGACAGTTGGCGCCCACCGTGGGGCAAGGCGTCTTAGCGACTTCTGGTGAGGTTGCAAACTTTTCTCCGACCTCCTTCGTCATGGTTTCCTGCGGTGGTCTGGCGTTGGGCCGCGAGATCCGACTTGGCGCACTCGTCTTCGTCGCCGACGACTCCGCTTGGCTCCAGGAGGCTCCTCTCGACGTTGAGGCGCTGCCCGTCCGCGGGGTTGCGCACTTCCGCGCCAGCGCCTGTGGCATCCTTCTTCGGCAGCCGTTGACTCAGTACCTGCCGATCCCTACATCATCCTCCATCCCCGCCGGACACCGTCGCAAGCAATCCGGTCGCTCACGGCTCCAGCGGTGGGTAAAACACACAGTGGCCCGCCAGGCGGCCACCCCTCAGGTCGCGGCCATCGAGCCCGACGTTTACCTCTACGGGTCGGTCGATCCGTCGGTCTAGCTCGTGGATTCAGCTTCCCAGTGCGGGAGCAGCGATCCCGCAGCGGAAGTCCTCATGGTCGATGATAACCCTCAACCGTAAGGGATCGAGATAGTCTTCGCGGGTAAGAATAACCCAATTTATTGATTCGACACACGGGGAGCCAAAGAGTATTTATAAGCTTTGACAGTTGAGTTGTCAATTCAACCGCACCTGAAATATACTTACTTGCAACAAAAGATAAGTGGTAACAGTGATATGATAGTGATGATAGTAATAGTAGAAATAAACAGCAAAAGTAAATAGCAGTAGTAAATGGCAAAATTAGCAACTAGTGACAAGCAGGGTTTAAAACACTGTAGGCTAGGGAGATGGATGGTTGGGCGCTGCATGGATGAGATAGATTCTAATTTGGGGCACGGCACACGGAAAAGTAATGATCATCTAGGCAAATATCAAACATTAGGCATGTATCCCGTAGGTAGTTGTACGTGCTTGCAATAAGAACTTGCACAACATCTTTTGTCCTACCATCCCGCTACGAACGGGGCCAAAAGGAACTTATGGATATTAAGGTGCTCCTGTCAAAGAGCACCGGAACAAAGCAATGAACTCAATGGATACATGTAATCCTCAAACTACGGATCATCCCCTTTGGTGTCCCAAGCTGTCACTTTTGGGATCGCCGGTTCCGAACCGTAACAGGTGCAAACAACTCATAGGTAGGATCACGAACACAAATATATTCATGCAAACACATATGGTTCAGATCTGAAATCATGGCACTCGGGCCCTAAGTGTCAAGCATTAAGAATAACAAGTTGTAGCAAAGATGATAAACACCATAGTAGATGATAGGCAACATGCCCCCAATGATCTGATAAACTATTACATGATCTAACTCATCCAATCCCTACCATCCCCTTCGCCTACAGCGGGGGAATTACAAACACATGAAAGGGGAAGTCATGGAGGGATGATGGAGTGGTGATGATGATGACGATGGCGACGATCTCCCCTCTCCGGAGGCCAATTCAGCCTCCAGATTAGCCCTCCCGAGGAAGAACAGAGGGTGGCGGCGGCTCCGCGACGAAAAACTGCGAAAGAACTTCTGATCTGGGATTTCTACATCGGGAGTAAAAATACGAGGTGAAGTAGGGCACCAGGGGGCGTGGGACCCACCCAGGCGGCCCCCCGGCGCGGCCCAGGGGGGGGGCGCCCACAGGGCGCCTGGGCAGCCCCTGGCCCCCCTCTGGCCCCACTTCTGGTTCCTGGTTCCTTCGGGTGCGTGGATTTTCTGTGATTTTTCGTGGATTTTTCTGAGATACCTAAAAATCCGTTTTCTTGCACACAAATAAACCATACATGCAGCTCTGCTGAAAACAACGTCAGTCCGGGTTAGTTTAGTCCAAATCATGCAAGAATGAGGCCAAAACAATATCAAAAGTGTTTGGAAAAGTAGATACGTTTGAGACGTATCAACTCCCCCAAGCTTAGCATATTGCTTGTCCTCAAGCAATTCAGTTCAACGAACTGGACGCGACAAAGAAAACTTTGACAAACTCTTTTGCTTCATTAGATGTATATAAGCATGTACTACGAAAAGAGTTAGCAAGTATTGAAACAGTACTTATGAGGACAATGCAAGGAGCAATCCTTCTTTCAAGTGACCAGTCACAAATATTTAAAAGTAAATAATACATTACTGAAAATCCAGACAAGATTACATTTCACATAGCTTGAGCATATTAGGGTGGTATCTCGCTAGCCTCCATGAGTGAAGCAAAACATAAATGCAGAGACTCCTCCAGAGTTTTAAAGGAGACTAGAACTAAGAATTTCAGAATAAATCATATCACAAGTATGCAGAAGACAATGTAATACTTTGGGACAATGCACATTACACTCAGAATGACAATTATGCTCTCCTAGTCGGTGCTTTGAAGAAAGAAGGTGAGACTCTCGAACCGTGGCTTTTATTGGCAAGGTTGAAAACCCGTGGTCGGAAACAAAAACTAAACATGTACCAGAGCTCTTGGTTTTAAAAACAGAAGTAAACATATTTTGAGAAGTGCATATTTCGTCAACGAATGCTAGCAGATAACTCAATCACTTTTTGAGTGGACAAGTCTCGAGGAACGGCTCCCGCATGAGGACGATCACATCCTCTTAATCTCCTTTGTTTATCACTGCCAAAGTTTTCTGATTTCTCAAGAACAAAGCATGAAGGAGGGTTTATTTGTTATATTATCTTTTTGAGCCGAGCGCACTCAATGACAGTTCCTTCTCGTATTAGGGGTTTGCACATTAGACATACAATCCAGGGGTGAAACTTGTCCAACTTAAAAAGATCATGAATTAACTACTACTTCCTCATGAGCTAAAACATAGGCACAAAAGAGAAATGCTTTTGATTAGTTTCGAGATGGTACATGAAATCTTCGTTAGGAATGACAGGTAAATACCATGTATAGGAAGGTATAGTGGACTCATATGGCATAACTGGTTTTAAGGATCTGGATGCACAAGCAGTCAGTCCGCTTAGTACAGGTGGAGGTTTAGCAAAAGACTGGGAAGCGACCAACTAGAGAGCAATAACGGTCATAATCATGCAGAGCGACAAAGCAACATTGAATCGGGCATGAAAGTGATATAACTATTCTAAAACTCAAAGATCATCAAGGCAGAGTAGACTTTTTAGTCTTAAACATGTGTAAGCATGTGCCAAGCCAATCCAAAAATTCTCTAAAGGGAAATACCACCTTAGTATACCAGACTATGAACAATGCAATGCATGTAGATCATTTCAATAACACATTATATACTCTAGTTATTCGAGACTAGCCACAAGGAAAGCATGAACCACTGAAAGAGCATTGTAAACATAGCACTATGTCGCTACAAGATGGTCTCTAGATCATAAGTACAGGCATATGTACAAAAGTAGAAACAAAAAGAGTTCATACCGGTCTTCCCTGTTGCTTCCCTTCAGTCGATCTTCGTCATCACTGCTTGTCACTTGCACGATCGAACGTAGGAAATATAATTAAATGCCATCACGGACTCGAGCTGAACTCTAAAAACAAAGCAAACTAAAGAGAGAAAGGAAATCTTTTTGGGTTTTTCAAAGGTTGAATAAAAGCAAAAGAAAGAGAAAATCTTTTTGTTGTTTTTGCAAAGAGAGAAATAAAGAAGAACGGCCAAAAACTTCGAAAAGATCAAAGTGAATAAAGCGGATAATACAATGGAAAAGTGAGAAGGGCACGTACTCCCCCAAGCTTAGGCTTTTGGCCTAAGTTGGTAGCAGCTACTGCCCCCAGGAGCCTCCTGCTCCAGGGGTATGGTGGTGAGTCCAAGGGTCGTAGAAGGATGCTGGCGCGTACACCGAACTCCTCGGAGTCTCCCACGAGGAAGGTTCCGAGCGCCAAACAGAGGAAGACCCTTCACCAAACTCGGTGGCGGTCTCTTCCTGAAAATGTGGTATCTCACCGTGCCTCTCCTCGTCGGGCACAACCCCCTCCATGGGGTTATGAAACTGATGCTGGACCATGAACTCATCGAACTGAACAACATCAAAGGACCATCCGTTCCTGCAAGAAAAATCAAACAAAAATGGTGCAGGTAGACGGATCTCGCGTTCCGCGGCAGTTCCGAAACGCAAGATATAAATAAGATTATCAAGATCAGAACCCATGGTAACAAACTTATGCCTTTTCATAGTAGCAAGATCAAAGCTTAAATAAGTAAAAGGAGTATCATCAGGGTGTGGGGTGCCTCCAAGATGCTCTAAGATAAGTGTGGCGTAAACGCCACCATATAAATCCCCCCTGTTACCGTTCATAGCAAGGCGTCGAGCAATTAAGGTACCCAGATTATAATCAGACCTCCCTGAGAGGGATGCTGCCAGGATAGCAATATCCGGAGCAGAAATGTTGCTCGTGTTGTCACGAGCTAACACCCCTCTAGCAATATAATATGCAAAATACCTGAGGTGAGGAAATAAGATGCTGGAGATCTTCGACCGATGAATATCCCTCGTACCCGTGCTGCATAGGGAGTTGATGACGGTTTTCAGCTCGGAGGGCTGAGTGGCCATCCTAGCCGTCCTCCCAACGTTCGGCACACCTATTATTTCACAAAAATTTCCCAAAGTCATGGTGATAAGATCATTATAAATTTTAAACTCAATAGCACCTGAATCAGGATTATATCTAAAACTGTTAATGAAAATGGAGGTGAGTTTTTGATACTGAGTAACACGGCTCGTGACCAGCCGTGTCAAACCTGCATTAGCACAAAGATTATAAAACTCATCCTTGATTCCCGCAGCTTCCATGAATTCATCACATGGAAACGTCATCGCACGTGCTGGACTTGTGTCTTCCAACAACTCCAGGGGCACATGATCTTCATTATAGCTCACCCTAGCAGTCGATGGTGAAGCTGCGGCTCTAGTAACTCGATCGGAGTGTGCGGGCCTCCTCTTCTCAAGCCACCCTTTTGCCCTTCCTAACAAACTCATTTCTGAATTTTTTTACAATTTACAAAAACGAGGATTAAAACAAAGTGAGCTAAGGCAAACTACTCAACTCACTTGCCCAAGGCATAAACTTGCATCAAAACTTGGAAAATAACTTTCTACACATGCATGCAAGCTCATCTCTACAGCACCAAGAACTACTAAATACTCACAAATGAAGCCACCAATCAAAAATCTAATTGGAGGGGTGGAGGAGTCACATACCAGGGAGTATTTGCTCAAAATTTCAGCTCAAATGATGGGCTGTAGAGAGAGATCGAAGAATCGCCTCCAAGAACAGCAAGAACACAAGAACAAGAGCAGAACTCATGTTTTTGGAGAAAGAGAGAGAGGGAGGAAGAAGACATACCTGGAGGGGGGTCCCGTGGGCCCCAGGCGCCCTATGGGCGCAGCCAGGGGCTGGGCCGCGCCAGCTGGCCGCCTGGGCCACTGGTGGCTCCCCCTGGCTGGCCCTAGGCCTTTCCGGGTCTCTCCCGACGTGGAAATTTTTATTATAATTTTTCTGGAATTTTTCTGAAAACTTCACTGTTGAAATTTTTTCGAAGTTCAAAAAGCTGCGAAACTCTCCGAAAACTTGAAGCAGTTAGTAATATTGTGAAGCTTCAAAAACATAAATACTTGGTACAACTAGTAGGACAAAACTAAAAACAAGTGAAAACATAACAAGCTCAACTTTTTATCTATATAAACCATATTTGCTAATAAGGTTGATCAAGTCTTACCAACAAACAGGCGATATATAGAGCAAAAAGTCTCACCTCCTACGAAGTAATCACTGAACCTTTACCTTGATGGACATTGTCCCTACCATGATAGTTTTGTATTTGTGAGGCACATGTAGTGGACAGTCCCATTCCCCAATTTTCACGGTCTTGATATTCTCTATAGAGTTGAGGCCATGCCTCCTGTCGGTCTTCTTCGGAAAATATATCATGTGTTCTTTATCATTCACATGAAAGGTAACCTTCCCTTTATTGCAATCAATAATAGCACCTGCGGTGTTAAGAAAAGGTCTACCAAGAATAATGGACATGCTCCCATCCTCGGGCATGTCAAGCACAACAAAATCAGTAAGAATTAAACAATTAGCAACTTCTACGGGAACATCCTCACAAATACCTATCGGAACAGCGGTTGACTTGTCAGCCATCTGAAGGGAGATATCTGTAGGAATTAGTTTCTCTAAACATAGCCTCTCGTAAAGAGAGAGAGGCATAACACTCACTCCTGCTCCAAGATCACATAAAGCAGTTTTGACATAATTATTCTTTATGGAGCAAGGAATGGTGGGTATACCTGGATCACCGAGCTTCTCAGGAATCTTGCCACTGAAAGAGTAGTTAGCAAGCATAGTAGATATTGCATCATTAGGAACTTTTCTTTTATTAGTGACAATATCTTTCATATATTTTGAATAAGGAAGTAACTTAATAGCATCAGTCAAAGGGATTTGAAGAAAAAGAGGTTTAATCCACTCACAAAACTTATTGTAATGCTCTTCTTCTTTGGATTTGATGGACTTACCTGGAAAGGGCATGGGTTTCTGTACCCATGGTTCTCTTTCCTTCCCATGTTTTCTTGCGATGAAGTCTTCTTTAGTGTACCTCTTACGTTTGTCAGGTGCTTCTTCTTCTCGAACTTCAGGCGGATTATTCTTCTCATTATTATTACCTTCAGGTTCAACACCGTCTTCAGTCTCAGCATCGGAGATAGATACACTGTTGGGATCAATAGCAGGTTCTTCATCTGCAATCGGATCATTAGAATTGTCAGTCTCCTTGTGTTTCTTCTTTCTCTTTGGAGAGCCAACGATTTCTTCTTCCTGCATTTGAGAATCCTGCTCGATTCTCTTCGGATGCCCCTCTGGATAAAGAGGATCTTGAGTGCTAGTTCCTCCTCGGGTCTTAATCCCGAAAGCCTGCAATTTATCTTGTTTGGCATTGTTAGCAAGCAAATCTCTTTGCACATTAGAAATTTGATCAAGCTGAGTTTGAACCATATGAAAATGCTTCACAAGACATTGAACATCATTAACTGTTCTATCTAAAACATCAAGCAGTCTTTTGATAGCAAGGGCATTATCATGCAACTGACTTTCTATCCTCTCATTAAAATGATTCTGTTTCATAATAAAATTATCAAACTCATCTAAACATTGATCAGGAGGCTTACCATGAGGGATGTCACTTGCGTTGAAATCTAAAAGAGAGTGTACCTCTACCATAGGAGGGTGAATAGTAGGCTCACACAGCTTCTCAATAGGGGGTAGATTCTTCACGTCTTCAGCTTTAATACCTTTCTCTTTAATAGACTTCTTTGCTTCTCGCATATCCTCGGGGCTTAGAACAAACATGCCCCTCTTCTTTGTTGGTGGAGGTGGTTCAGGGACGGACCAATCTTCATGGTTTTTGGCAATCCTGCCCATCAAATCTTCCGCATCGTCTGGTGTTCTTTTCCTGAAAACACAACCAGCACAACTGTCCAAATAGGACCTAGATTCATCAGTTAGACCAGCATAGAATATATCGATTAATTCAGTCTTAGGGATTTCATGTCCCGGTCTAGCCCGGATCAGACCGCAGTACCTCCCCCAAGCTTTAGGGAGGGACTCATCCTGCAACTGTTTAAAGTTATAAATTCTTTGTAAAGCAGCATGTTGCATGTGAGTAGGAAAGTACTTATCAACAAAAGAGTGAGCTAAGTCCTGAGGACTCTTAATGGAACCGCATGGGAGTGAATCATACCATGCTTTAGCACCCTCCTTCAAGGAGAAAGGAAGAAGCTTGGTGATATAAAAGTATCGTATCTTCTCATCTGTGGTAAACAGGCTACCCAACTCACCGAGTTTAGTCAGGTGTGCAATAGCATCATCATTTTCTCTGCCATAAAAGGGGTCAGCTCCAACCATAGGTATAAGTGAAAGATCAACAGAGAAATCATAATCAGGATCATCAATGCATATAGGAGATGTAGCAAATTCAGGATTAGGAACGGTTTTGTTCTTCAAAGAGTGTTTTTCAAATAGTTTCTTAATAACTTCAGGGTCAGAGCCAGCAAACTCTGTCAGTTCCCTGCATAGATCTTCATCAAGCATATAGTAATCATCATCAAGGAGCCTCTCTTTGAGTTTACTCAAATCAGGATAATCATAAGTTTCACCAATAGGGTAGCAAATAACAGGAAGTTCAATTCTAGATTTTTTAGCAGCAGCAACAATTTGTTTCTCAAGAGCATAACCAAGCGAACTAATATCATCAAAAGTAGTAGAAGCATCATTAAGAGTATCAGACATAGTAACAGATTCAGTAGGAGCATCATGTGGTGGTGGTGAGGCAAACTTACTCATAACAGAAGGTGAATCAAGTGTAGCACTAGTGCTCAGAGCAGTACCTCTTCTTGTAGTAGATAGTAAGATCGGAACCTTGGGGTCCCCTTTCTTACCCATAGTGAATGAAGTGCAGCAGGTAGGATACCTCAAGTAAACTTGTAAATATTGCTATGCTCCCCGGCAACGGCGCCAGAAAACGGTACTTGATAACCCTCAACCGTAAGGGATCGAGATAGTCTTCGCGGGTAAGAATAACCCAATTTATTGATTCGACACACGGGGAGCCAAAGAGTATTTATAAGCTTTGACAGTTGAGTTGTCAATTCAACCGCACCTGAAATATACTTACTTGCAACAAAAGATAAGTGGTAACAGTGATATGATAGTGATGATAGTAATAGTAGAAGTAAACAGCAAAAGTAAATAGCAGTAGTAAATGGCAAAAGTAGCAACTAGTGATAAGCAGGGTTTAAAACACTGTAGGCTAGGGAGATGGATGGTTGGGCGCTGCATGGATGAGATAGATTCTAATTTGGGGCACGGCACACGGAAAAGTAATGATCATCTAGGCAAATATCAAACATTAGGCATGTATCTCGTAGGTAGTTTTACGTGCTTGCAATAAGAACTTGCACAACATCTTTTGTCCTACCATCCCGCTACGAATGGGGCCAAAAGGAACTTATGGATATTAAGGTGCTCCTGTCAAAGAGCACCGGAACAAAGCAATGAACTCAATGGATACATGTAATCCTCAAACTACGGATCATCCCCTTTGGTGTCCCAAGCTGTCACTTTTGGGATCGCCGGTTCCGAACCGTAACAGGTGCAAACAACTCATAGATAGGATCACGAACACAAATATATTCATGCAAACACATATGGTTCAGATCTGAAATCATGGAACTCGGGCCCTAAGTGTCAAGCATTAAGAATAACAAGTTGTAGCAAAGATGATAAACACCATAGTAGATGATAGGCAACATGCCCCCAACGATCTGATAAACTATTACATGATCTAACTCATCCAATCCCTACCATCCCCTTCGCCTACAGCGGGGGAATTACTCACACATGAAAGGGGAAGTTATGGAGGGATGATGGAGTGGTGATGATGATGACGATGGCGACGATCTCCCCTCTCCGGAGGCCAATTCAGCCTCCAGATTAGCCCTCCCGAGGAAGAACAGAGGGTGGCGGCGGCTCCGCGACGAAAAACTGCGAAAGAACTTCTGATCTGGGATTTATGCGTCGGGAGTAAAAATACGAGGTGAAGTAGGGCACCAGGGGGCGTGGGACCCACCCAGGCGGCCCCCCGGCGCGGCCCAGGGGGGGCGCGCCCACAGGGCGCCTGGGCAGCCCCTGGCCCCCCTCTGGCCCCACTTCTGGTTCCTGGTTCCTTCGGGTGCGTGGATTTTCTGTGATTTTTCGTGGATTTTTCTGAGATACCTAAAAATCCGTTTTCCTGCACACAAATAAACCATACAGGCAGCTCTGCTGAAAACAGCGTCAGTCCGGGTTAGTTTAGTCCAAATCATGCAAGAATGAGGCCAAAACAATATCAAAAGTGTTTGGAAAAGTAGATACGTTTGAGACGTATCAGTCGACTCGCGCCGCAGCCCGCCGGGTTTTCCTCGCGGTGGCGACGACAGTAGCGGTGGTGGCCATTCATTCGACAACGACGGATACATTCCTCAACCCCTCACTGCCGAGCAGAGGGACGAGCTCTGTCGCCGCAATGAGGACGCGCTCTTCACCCCATCGTGGGGGATACTCTAGAGGCTCTAGTCCTGGAGGCCACGCGCTTGGCCACCGTGGCTCAGCGCGCGCGCTCGGAGAATATCCAGCGCGCACTCGACGAACGGGCCCACCGACTGGTCCCCGAGTCCAGTCGACGACCGCGGCAATCGCACCCGTGCAAGGCTCAGGTGTTCCGTACACCAGTCCAGAACCTCAAAGTCACGGCTCGCATCGTGGAGTCTATTCAACCATCTCAGTCGAAGGCTGGGAGAGGCCTCCAGCAGATCCGGGCATTGCTCTGGACGGCCGAGGAGCAAAACGCGGCTGTTTCTCAGTCGCGCAACAAGATTCACAGCAGGTCGGTGGCTGCAATCACCGTTTGGTCGGCCCAGAGTCCAAGATCGCCCCCGAGGCGTGAGGATCGTGGCCCACGGCAAGACCGGCACCTGGGTCGAAATGACAAGCAATATGACCGTCGTCATGGTCATCACGACCGCCGTCGAGTGCCTATGCCTCCCCCGGGAAGCGGATCGTTCTCGCCCAGGTGGCACGAGGGCAGACGCTTACGCGACGACGAGCGGAGGATTCCCCCAGATCCCCGAAGGCCCGGCTTCGATGCAAGGTCTATCCTTGTGCAGGGGCTGGTCGATCGAAACAGGGCATTCAGAGAAGAGCAAGGCAGAGATCGTCCGAGTGGAAGCCGAGCATCCGTCTCTGGGACTGAGTGTTTTAGAAGTGCCATCAGGGCCGCTGAGATCCCCCCAAACTTCAGGTTGGCGGCGGGGGTAAATAAGTTCACCGGCGAGTCAAAACCAGACACCTGGCTCGAGGACTACCGAGTGGCTGTGCAGATTGGAGGCGGCAACGATGACGTAGCCATGAAACACCTTCCTCTGATGCTGGGCGGTTCAGCCCGGGCGTGGCTTAATCAGTTGGCCCATGGGAGCATTTACAGTTGGGAAGAGTTGACCCGAGTGTTTATTCAGACCTTCGAAGGCACCTGCAAACGGCCCGCAGGTCTCGCGGAGCTTCAGCATTGCGTGCAGAAGTCGAATGAAACCTTGAGGGATTACATACATCGATGGACCACCTTGCATCACACAGTGGAAAATGTGTCTGAGCACCAAGCAGTTTGCGCTTTCAAGGAGGGCGTGCGGTACGGAGAGCTGCATTTGAAGTTTGGTCGAACGGGCGATATGTCCCTATCCCGGATGAGGACTAACCTATTAACCCAAAGCCTAGTGCCAGTTTCTGTTTTTCTCCTGTTTTAGGGTTTCGCAGAAAAGGAATATCAAACCCTGCCCAAATGACCTGAAATTCAACGAAGCTTATTTTTGGACCAGAAGAAGCCCAGGAAGTGCCGGAGGGGGACCAGAAGGTCCACGGGCTGCCCACGAGGGTGACTGCCTCGTGGACAGCCCGAAGACCCCCTTTCCTTGGCCCCGACTCCAACACCTCCTATATATACTTCAACCTCTGGAAATAACCTAGATCGGGAGTTCCGCCGCCGAAAGCCTCTGTTGTCACCGAAAACCAATCTAGACCCCGTTCCGGCACCCTACCGGAGGGGGGAACCCTCACCGGTGGCCATCTTCATCATCCCGACGCTCTCCATGACGAGGAGGGAGTAGTTCACCCTCGGGGCTGAGGGTATGTACCAGTAGCTATCTGTTTGATCTCTCTCTCTCTCGTGTTCTTGAGATGGCACGATCTTGATGTATCGCGAGCTTTGCTATTATAGTTGGATCTTATGATGCTTCTCTCCCTCTACTCTCTTGTGATGAATTGAGTTTTCCCTTTGAAGTTATCTTATCGGATTGAGTCTTTAAGGATTTGAGAACACTTGATGTATGTCTTGCGTGGGATACCTGTGGTGACAATGGGGTATTCTATTGATTCACTTGATGTATGTTTTGGTGATCAACTTGCGGGTTCCGTGACCTTGGGAATCTGTGCATAGGGGTTGGCACACGTTTTCGTCTTGACTCTCCGGTAGAAACTTTGGGGCACTCTTTGAAGTTCTTTGTGTTGGTTGAATAGATGAATCTGAGATTGTGTGATGCATATCGTATAATCATGCCCACGGATACTTGAGGTGACAATGGAGTATCTAGGTGACATTAGGGTTTTGGTTGATTTGTGTCTTAAGGTGTTATTCTAGTATGAACTCTATGATAGATCGAACGGAAAGAATAGCTTCATGTTATTTTACTACGGACTCTTGAATAGATCGATCAGAAAGAATAACTTTGAGGTGGTTTGTACCCTACCATAATCTCTTCGTTTGTTCTCCGCTATTAGTGACTTTGGAGTGACTCTTTGTTGCATGTTGAGGGATTGTTATATGATCTAGTTATGTTATTATTGTTGAGAGAACTTGCACTAGTGAAAGTATGAACCCTAGGCCTTGTTTCCTATCATTGCAACACCGTTTATGCTCACTTTTACCACTTGCTACCTTGCTGTTTTTATATTTTCAGATTACAAAAACCTATATCTACCATCCATATTGCACTTGTATCACCATCTCTTCGCCGAACTAGTGCACCTATACAATTTACCATTGTATTGGGTGTGTTGGGGACACAAGAGACTCTTTGTTATTTGGTTGCAGGGTTGTTTGAGAGAGACCATCTTCATCCTACGCCTCCCACGGATTGATAAACCTTAGGCCATCCACTTGAGGGAAATTTGCTACTGTCCTACAAACCTCTGCACTTGGAGGCCCAACAATGTCTACAAGAAGAAGGTTGCATAGTAGACATCATACACTATCAAATTTTTTGTGGATGCCATCTTGGAGCAGAAAAAATCCCATGATGAACATAGGAAAACTAGAGAGGCAAGAGTTCATCAACGTGGTTTTACCTCCTTTTGATTGGTATTTACCAATCCAAGGCTCCACACGCCTAGCCACTCTATCAGTAAGGAAGAGGAAGTCTTCGATGGTGAGGTGCTTGTTGGTTAGCGGCACACCCATATATTTGATGGGCAGAGTGCCCAGTCTACAGTTCATAATGTGAGTTGTTTTGAGTCAATGCTCCAAATTCCCTTTAGTAACATACGCCTCACTCTTATCATAGTTGATCTTCAGACCAGACATGGACTCAAAGCACATGAGCAGAAATCAAAGGTTCATGAGGCAAACTGGGTCATTCTTAATTATTATCAACGTGTCGTCAGCATGTTGTAGGTGAGTGATTCCCCCCTTCCATAAGGTTAGGAAAAATTCCTTGGATATGGCCAGCCTTCCTAGGTCCCTCTAGAATCACCGCCAGAGCCTCGACCACTATGTTGAAGAGCAGCGGAGAGATGGGATCCCCTTGCATGACCCCTCGGGTATTCCGAAAATATGGCCCGAGCTCTCCATTGATGTTGATGGACATTTGCCCTCCTCGCACCATCTGCATAATCCAGCTCACCCAGAGTGGTGAGAACCCCTTCAATCTCATAACCTCTTCCAGGAATTCCCAGTTGACTCGATCATATGCCTTCTCAAATTGTAACTTCAGGATCAAAAAGTCCTCCTTCTGTTGGGAAACCGTGTGAAGGATTTCATGGAGGATCAAAAACCCCTCTAGGATGCTCCTACCACCAATAAATGTCGATTGGCTCTGACTAATGATCCTATTTGCAACTGGAGATAACCGGGTGGCAAACCCCTTGACCAAAAGGCGGAATCCTACGTTTATTAGCACAATGGGTCTGAACTACTCAATAAGATCCACCCCTGGAGTCTTAGGAAGCAGAGTAATGATTGCATAATTTAGTCTCTTTAGGTCAATTCTGCCTCTCATGAAATCATTCAGTAGCTCAACAGCTGCCGCCCCACTAGTGGCCAGAATCTCTTGTGGAACGTCACCGGAAACCCATCTAGTCCCGAAGCAGTATTTGTGTGAGTGGCTTTGAGGGCAGATTCCAGTTCCACCATGAAAAATGAGGTCGTGAGCCACTCGTTCTCTTCATCTGATACCATGCCTCCATCTGCCCATATAGTTGTGGCGAGAGTGGCACCTCCACGTACGCCCGAGGCCAACGGCTATCGATAAAAGGCATATATATGTTGCGAGAGTGCCTCGGGGTTTGAAATTGTACTATTTCCACCCCTTAGCACCGAGATTTGACATTTCCGCCGTCTGCCATTTGCAACTGCCTGGTAATATGCCGTATTCAGATCCCCTTTGAAAAACCAGTTTTGAGAGCCATGCTGTCGCCAGTAGATCTCCTCATAGGTTGTAATGAATACCATATCAATTTCTAATGAATATCTCAGTTCCCAATCTTCTTCTGTCAAGCCTGGGCCGTCAGCTAAGGTATCTAATTCTTGAATTGCATTGAGAAAACTCGCTTTCCAGGATCGCAACGCTCCTCCAACATTGATGCCCCACCCGCGCCAATGTTGACGCAGTTGTCGAATGCAGTGTTGCCATCTATCCATTGCATCCGCCTGATACGTCTACAACGTATCTATAATTTTTGATTGTTCCATGCTATTATATTACCTGTCTTGGATGTTTTATATGCATTAATATGCTATTTTATATGATTTTTGGGACTAGCCTATTAACCTAGAGCCCAGTGCCAGTTTATATTTTTTCCCTTGTTTTTGAGTTTCGCAGAAAAGGAATATCTAACGGAGTCCAAACGAAACAAAACTTTACGAGGATATTTCTTGGACCAAAAGACATCAGATGGACTTGGAGTACACGCCAGGGGACCTGTGAGGCGACCACAAGGGTGGAGGGTGCGCCCTAGGGGGTAGGGCGCGCCCCCTACCTTGTGGGCCCCTCGCACCTCCCCTGATCGACCTCTTTCACCTATAAATTCCCAAATATTCCAGAAACCCTATACGAATGATCAAAACCACTTTTCCGCCGCCGCAACTCTCTGTTCTCACAAGATCCCATCTGGAGGCCTTTTTCAGTACTCTACCGGAGGGGGAATCAACCACAGAGGGCATCTACATCAACACCATTGCCCTTCCAATGAAGTGTGAGTAGTTTACCACAGACCTACGGATCTATAGCTAGTAGATAGATGGCTTCCTCTCTCTCTCTTTGTTCTTCAATACCATGTTCTCCTCGTTGTTCTTGGAGATCTATCTGATGTAATCTTGTTTTGCGGTGTGTTTGTCAAGATCCGATGAATTGTGGGTTTATGATCATATTATCTATGAATAATATTTGAGTCTTCTCTGAATTCTTATATGCATGATTTGATACTTAGTAATTCTCTTTGAACTATGGGTTTGGTTTGGCCAACTAGATTGGTTTTTCTTGCAATGGGAAAGTGCTTTGCTTTGGGTTCAATCTTGCGGTGCTCAATCCCAGTGACAGAAAGGGACATGCCATGTATTGTATTGTTGCCATCGAGGATAACAAGATGGGTTTTCATCATATTGCTTGAGTTAATTCCTCTACATCATGTCATCTTACTTAATGCGTCACTATGTTTTTATGAACTTAATACACTAGATGCATGCTGGATAGCGGTCGATGTGTGGAGTAATAGTAGTAGATGCAGAATCTTTTCGGTCTACTTGTCACAGACGTGATGCCTATATTCATGATCACTGCCATAGATGTCGTTACAATTATTCGCTTGTCTATCAATTGCTTGACAGTAATTCGTTCACCCACCATAATATTCGCTATCAAGAGAGAAGCCTCTAGTGAAACCTATGGCCTCGGGGTCTCTTTACATCTTATAAGTTTCAGATCTACTATTTTACAATCTTTTACTTTTCAATCTATAAACAAAAAACCCAAAAATATTTACTTTACTTGTTTATCGATCTCTATCGGATCTCACTTTTGCAAATAACCTAGAAGAGATTGACAACCCCTTTATAGCGTTGGGTGCAAGTTGTTTGATTGTTTGTGCAGGTATTTGGTGACTTGTGTGTAATCTCCTACTGGATTGATACCTTGGTTCTCAAAACTGATGGAAATACTTACTTCACTTTGCTGCATCACCCTTTCCTCTTAAATGGAAACCCCAACGCAAACTCGGGAAAGTAGCGAGGAAGCAAGATTTCCGGCGCCGTTGTCGGGGAGATCTACGCCAAGTCAATACGCACCAGGTACATTTCATTAAACTCCCATCTCTCGCATTTACATTATTTGCCATTCGCCTCTCGTTTTCCTCCCCCCACTTCTAAAACGTTTTGAGAAAAACACAAAAATATTTGCCTTCTTATGGTTTGCCTTTTTCTCTTTCGATCTTAGGTTTGCTTGTGTTGCCATGTGCCTTCCATTTGCTCGCATCTTCGCTTGCTGAAAATCTAATTATGGATCCTCATCCACTTGCTAATATTTTTAAGAGATCCAATTATGATGAACCAATTGCTAGTGAGTTTAGTGCACTAGACTATGTTTATGAGGTTTTGCTTGAAATTCATGAATCTGAAAATTGTGATGAAGTGTTGAAAGAAGAAATTTATGAAGTGATTCACGATAGCTCTTTGAACAATAAACATGATTGCAATGGTGTTATTATAAATTCTATTAATTTGAATTGTGTTAATGATATGCAAAACCCTAAGCTTGGGGATGCTTATTTTGTTATGCCCACTACTTATTGCAATGATCATGATTGGGGTGATTCTTCTTATGATCTTGAAATTTTATTTAATCCCATAATGAATGTAAGATTGATAATAATGTTTGCAATAATATTGAAAGTGTGTTTGGAAGAGTGTCAACTTTACATCCCACATATTTGGAGAAGGTTCAATCTTATGAATTTTTTGATATAGTGGGTTTGGAGAGGTCATAACTTTAGTTAATGTTGATCCCACTATTTTGGAAGATCGTCAACTTCGTATGCATGTGGACCGTGTTGAGAATATGTTTTGTGGTAGCTATACTGTTGAATTTTCTTATAATCCTACATGCAATTATTATGAGAGAGGAAAATATGGTTGTAGAAATCTTCATGTTACTAAATTACCTCTCTTCATGTTGAGATTAATCTTGTTTCATTTTTCTTCCTTGCATATGCTAGATATTGCTTGTCTTGATTTGTTTTCCTATAAAATGCCTATGCATAGGAAGTATGTTAAACTTAGATGTGTTTGCCACGTGCTTTATGATGCTTTCTTTGTGCTTCAATTATTATCTTTCATGTGATTGAAATCTCAAGCCGATATCAATGGTTATAAAGAAAGAGCTTGTTGGTAGGCAACCCAATTTTCTTTTTTCTTTTTACTTTTTGGTTATGTTTTGCAAGTTTTACACATTATTAATTCTGTATTGATTGTGTTTTGGTGTTCTAATTAGTGTTTGAACCAAGTAAGACCTTTGTGATGGCTTACGGTGATCGTTGATTTGATTTTGCAGAAAAACAGAAACTTTTGCGCCCAGTGCAGAAAATTCAATAAATCACTGGAACGTCAAAACCTTCTGAAATGTTTACAAAAAATTGATATACAAATTCCCCACTTGGTCCAATTTTTTCAGAATTTTTAGGGTGTGTTTGGTTTCAGTCATCAAGTAGAATGGCATGGGTCGGTTACGTTCTGAGTGCCCATTTGATACGTCCAAAACGTATCTATAATTTCTGCTTGCTCCATGCCACTTTTGGGTGATATTGCTATGATATTCATACACTTCCATACACTTTTGATCATATTTGGACTAACTTACTAATCCAGTGCACCCCAGTGCCAGTTTCTGTTTTCGGCTGTTTTTGTATTTCAGGTTTTCACGTTACGAGAACTGCCAGGAAAAATCCAGAAAAATTATATAAAAAATCAGCGTTCCGGAAACTACCGTGCGTCCGAAGGACAGCCGGGGGGGGGGCACCAGGGCTCCAGGCGCCCTGGCGGCGCGCCCCCCCTGGGCCGTGCCGGGGGGGCGCCTGGGCCCCCCGAAGCTTCCCCGATGCCCCCCTTTGGCATATATTTAAAGCGTCCTCCGAAACCCTCAGAACAAGAACTCTTTTCGCGATCCCATCTCTGTTCCGCCGCCGCCGCCGCTTCCAAGATCGGGAGCACCAGGAGAACTCTTCCCGGCACCCTGCCGGAGGGGAGGATCACCACCGGGAGCTTCTCCACCACCATGGACGCCTCCCGGATGAGTCGTGAGTAGTCTCCCTTGGACCATGAGTCCATGACCAGTAGCTATGTGATGTTCTCCTCCCGTTCTTGTGCTTCACTAATTAGTCCTCGTGAGCTGCCCTACATGATCGAGGCACATATGTAATCCTTATGCTGTTGCTATGTTGAGTTTGCTGGGATCTAATGGATTATGAGATTATGTTCAGATTTATCTTGAGTAATATATTTGATCTACATCTTTTATATTTATGTTCATAAGTAATTCTTGCATGTTCTCCGTTGTTATTTATTGCTTTGGCCAAGTAATAGGTAGTGACTCCAAGAGGGAACGTTATGCTCGATTGTGGGTTCATGCCCCTCGATGGTTAGCTTGAGTGACAGAAACATGAGTCTAGGGGATGTGCTGTTGCCACAAGGGGGAAAACAACGGTGCTTGTGCCCGCGGGTGCAAGGATTGTTTACTTTACGCAAAGTTCTTTTAATGAAGTTGTCTGTTGCATTGAGTTTACACTATGAGTGGGACTCGCAACTTAATACCAGCGAGATGTTCTGGATAGATATCTCAAGGTGGATGATTAGTAGTAGATATTGATGGATTTCGGTCTACTTACTTTGGCGTACCACCCATGCTTTGAACCTCAACCTTTATTGCAATGTAATCAGCATTGGTTTGCGTTCGTGGTCCTGTCAATTGCCCAGCTGTAATTTGTTTACCTCACATAGCTGTTTTATCGTCTTTTGGGAGAGAGACATCACTAGTGAACATCATGCGACTCCGGTCCATATTACCATCATTGATCACATCCGCTATTTACTTTTCCGCTATTATTTACTATTGCAAAACACTATCTATCACTACTATCATTTGCTTTTAACCCTTTGTGAACTACAAGGCCGGAGGGATTGACAACCTCTCTATACTCGTTGGGAGCAAAGTTATTTGTATCTGTGTGCAGGTCCACGTTGATTGCTAATCCGCGCCGTTAGCAGTTGACACCTACTTGTTGAACCTAGGAGTCTCTGGGAATTCGATCCTTGGCATCTTTGCTAAGGGAAAACACTTCTACATACTGCATCTTACACCTTCCACTTGGGGTAACCAACGAGGGGTTCGAGGCCCATCACCATTCACGTGTTTAGTTCGTCGAAGGAATTGGAACCCACTCGTTCCCAGGAACGGTATATTCGCTCGATATGCGGAACCAACCAATACCTCCAAATCGGTGGAATGACAGGGAACGGCTCACGGCGCTCGCTCTCACCCACCCTTCCACGACTCGCACTCAGCGCCGCCACCCCTCGTCTCTCTCCCTCTTTCGATCCGAGGCTTCGTCGGCGACCGGCGGGCCGCGGCAACCGGAGAGGCGGTCGACGGCGGCTGCCGCGGGTGGCACCAACTGCTGGAGGGCATCCCTCCCGACCTGAGGTGCCGTTGCAGATCGGCGGCAAGGCGGCAGCCTGGGAGGCAGTCGCCAGCGGCCGGTGCGGGTAGCACTACTGGAGGAACTGTTCCATCTGTGCTTCGTGAAGGCGAGGACGCGCAGCACCGTCGACCTCCTTGTTTTAGTTGTAGGCCTCCTCGACTGGACCTCCCCACTCATGACGTGGGGCACCATCGAGTTCATCCTCCACCACACAGCTGTGCTCCTAGTCCGCTCATAGGCCTTCTCCAATAGCAGCAGTGCAAGTTCTCGGTTGTGTGGCAGCAAGCAACAATCAGCGGCGACCATCGGCGAAGTTTTCGTCCAGCCATAACAACACTTTTGGAAGCTCCCTCTTTCTGGTTATCTACACTCTTTGTTGTGGTTCTGTATTTTTGTTACCTGCAGTTAGAATACTAACAGCATATTTATTTCTGAAAATATTGGAAGTTTGATTAACTCATGGATTTTGGCATGTGTGTTCAAATGTGAAAAGCTATATGTGAGAGGTAATCTCACCATTCATATTTAAAATAACTTTTGGTTCAAATTCATTCCATGTCATCTCTCCAACCAAACACCAAAACAGAACCGTTCCATTCCACCTAATTGCCGCTACTAAACACAGAAACGGAACTGACCCATAATAATGGAATGGAATAATGACATTCCATTCCACCTCGTTCTCGAACCAAACACACCCTTAGAGTTACAGAAGTATGCGAAGTTTACAGATTCCTACAAACTGTTCTGTTTTTGATAGATTCTATTTTTTAAGTGTTGTTTCCTTATTTTGATGCATATATGGCTAGTATCGGGGGAGTATGAACCATGGAAAAGTTGGAATACAGTAGATATTACATCAATATAAAATTAGAATAAGATCACAACAGTACCTTAAGTGGTTATTTCCTTTGTTTTACTAACGGAGCTCATGAGATTTTCTGTTGAGTTTTGTGTTGTGAAGTGTTCAAGTTTTGGGTAAGGATTTGATGGACTATGGAATAAAGAGTGGCAAAAGCCTAAGCTTGGGGATGCCCAAGGTAAAATTCAAGGACGGGCAAGAGCCTAAGCTTGGGGATGCCCCGGGAAGGCATCCCCTCTTTCGTCTTCATCCATCGGTAACTTTACTTGAGGCTATATTTTTATTCACTACATGATATGTGTTTTGCTTGGAGCGTCGTGTATGATATGAGTCTTTGCTTTTTAGTTTGTCACAATCATCCTTGCTGTACACACATTTTGAGAGGGACACGCTTCAATCGTGATTTATTAGAATACTCTATGTGCTTCACTTACATCTTTTGAGCTAGGCAATTTTGATCTAGTACTTCACTTATATCTTTTTAGAGCACGGGGGTGGTTTTATTTTGTAGAAATTTTTGAACTCTCTTGCTTCACTTATATTATTTCGAGAGTCTCTAAAATAGCATGGTAATTAGCTTGGGTTATGAATTTAGTCCTAATATGATAGACATCTGAAGTTGGTATAATTAAAACTTTCATATGACAATTCTGATCGTTTTGAGATGTGAGGATGGTAATATTAGAATCATGCTAGTAGTAAATAGTAGGGTAGAGAAAATAATTGTGTTAAGGTTCATGATTCCCGAAGCAGGCACATATGGTCTATAAAAAGTGCAACCAAAACAAGATGCTTGTGTCTTGATTGTTCACCTTTGTGTGAAGGCCGGGGGCGCGCGATGGTTAACTCCTACCAACCTCTCCCCTAGGAGCATGCTTTGTAGTACTTTGCTTCGAGGGCTAATAAATCTTTTGCAATAAGTATGTGAGTTCTTTATGACCAATGCTGAGTCCATGGATTATACGCACTCTCACCCTTCCACCTTGCTAGCCTCTCAAGTGCTGCGCAACTTTCGCTGGTGCATAAAACCCTCCTTATACCTTCCTCAAAACAGCCACCATACCTACCTATTATGGCATTTCCATAGCCATTCCGAGATATATTGCCATGTAACCCCACCGTTCCGTTTGCTATGACACGCTTCATCATTGTCATATTGCTTTGCATGATCATGTAGTTGACATAGTATTTGTGGCAAAGCCACCTTCATATTTTTCATACATGTCACTCTTGATCATCGAACATCCCGGTAGACCGCCGGAGGCATTCATATAGAGTCATATCTTTGTTCTAGCATCAATTTGTAATATCGAGTTGTAAGTAAATAAAAGTGTGATGATTGTCATTATTAGAACATTGTCCCATGTGAGGTTCTCAAAAATAGAAGAGGCCAATGAAGCACAAATAAAAAAGAGAGGCCAAAGAGCCCAAAACAAAACCAAAAAAGAGAGAAAAAGAGAAAAGGGACAACGTTGCTATCTTTTTCCACACTTGTGCTTCAAAGTAGCACCATGTTCTTCATGATAGAGAGTCTCCTATGTTGTCACTTTCATATATTACTAGTGGGAATTTCCGTTATAGAACTTGGCTTGTATATTCCAACGATGGGCTTCCTCAAATGCCCTAGGTCTTCGTGAGCAAGCAAGTTGATGCACACCCACTAGTTGTCTTTCTGAGATTTCATATCCTTATAGCTCTATTGCATCCGTTACATGGCAATCCCTACTCACTCACATTAATATCAATTGATGGACATCTCCATAGTCCATTGATTTGCCGAGTTGATGTGAGACTTTCTCCCCACTTTTGTCTATTACCACCTTCTATTCCACCCATAGTGCTATATCCATGGCTCACGCTCATATATTGCGTGAAATATTGAAAAGGCTGAAGCGCGTGAAAAAGTATGAACCAAATGCTTGGCTAACACCGGGATGGGCATGATCACCTTGTGTTGAGAAGAGGGAGCATAATAATGCTATATGGTTTTGTAGGGATAACTTTCTTTAGCCATGTTATTTTTGAAGCTTGACGATTCACTATCTAGTGTGCTTAAAATATTATTGTTCTCATGTCAACATAAACTCTTACTTGGAACTTACGGATCTGAACTTTCATACCACTTTAAAGAAGAATTGCATTGATAAATATGTTGAGTAGCATTCCACATAAAAAATTCTGTTTTTATCATTTACCTACTCGAGGACGAGAAGGATTTAAGATTGGGGATGCTTGATACGTCTCCAACGTATCTATAACTTTTTATTGTTCCATGCTATTATATTACCTGTCTTGGATGTTTTATATGCATTAATATGCTATTTTATATGATGTTTGGGACTAACCTATTAACCTAGAGTCCAGTGCCAGTTTCTGTTTTTCCTTGTTTTTGAGTTCCGCAGAAACGGAATGAAACTTTACGAGAATTTTTCTTGGACCAGAAGACATCAGATGGACTTGGAGTACACGCCAGGGGACCTACGAGGCGACCACAAGGGTGGAGGGCGCGCACCCTACCTAGTGGGCCCCTCGCACCTTCCCTGGCCGACCTCTTTCGCCTATAAATTCCCAAATATTCCAGAAACCCTATACGAGCGAACAAAACCACTTTTCCGTCGCCGCAACTCTCTGTTCTCGCGAGATCCCATATGGAGGCCTTTTCCGGTAATCTGCCGGAGGGGGAATCAACCACGGAGGACATCTACATCAACACCATTGCCCTTTTGATGAAGTGTGAGTAGTTTACCACAGACCTACGGGTCCATAGCTAGTAGCTAGATGGCTTCCTCTCTCTCTCTCTTTGTTCTTCAATACCATGTTCTCCTCGTTGTTCTTGAAGATCTATCTGATGTAATCTTATTTTGCGGTGTGTTTGTCAAGATCTGATGAATTGTGGGTTTATGATCATATTATCTATGAATAATATTTGAGTCTTCTCTGAATTCTTATATGCATGATTTGATATCTTAGTAATTCTCTTCGAACTATCGGTTTGGTTTGGCCAACTAGATTGGTTTTTCTTGCAATGGGAGAAGTGCTTTGCTTTGGGCCCAGTCTTACGGTGCTCAATCCCAATGACAGAAAGGGACATGACACGTATTGTATTGTTGCCATCGAGGATAACAAGATGGGTTTTTCATCATATTGCTTGAGTTAATTCCTCTACATCATGTCATCTTACTTAATGCATTACTCTGTTTTTATGAACTTGATACACTAGATGCATGCTGAATAGCGGTCGATGTGTGGAGTAATAGTAGTAGATGCAAAATCGTTTAGTTCTACTTGTCATGGACGTGATGCCTATATTCATGCTCATTGTTATAGATGTCATTATAATTATTCGCTTGTCTATCAATTGCTTGACAGTAATTCGTTTACCCACCGTAATATTCGCTATCAAGAGAGAAGCCTCTAGTGAAACCTATGCCCCCCGGGTTTCTTTACATTTTATAAGTTTAAGATCTACTATTTTGCAATCTTTTACTTTTCAATCTATAAACCAAAATCCCAAAAATATTTACTTTACTTGTCTATCTATCTCTACCGGATCTCACTTTTGCAAATAATCTAGAAGGGATTGACAACCCCTTTATAGCGTTGGGTGCAAGTTGTTTGATTGTTTGTGGATGTATTTGGCGACGTGTGTGTAATCTCCTACTAGATTGATACCTTGGTTCTCAAAACTGATGGAAATACTTACTTCACTTTGCTGCATCACCCTTTCCTCTTCAAGGGAAATCCCAACGCAAACTCCGGAAAGTAGCGAGGAAGCACCGCCAACGGACCGTATCAATGGGGGGCGACATCAAGCCCGCTGCCAGCACTCCTGCACAGTTTTAGCAAATCCTGGGTGCTCTAACCATTGAAGCTCAAAGTGAAATCGGGGTTCCTGACGGGCCTGGCCTCTCTAGAGTCAAGCAGGAGCGGACAATGGTCAGACCCGAGACGCGTCATTGCAACCAGAGAGCAAGATGGGAATTTGTGCCCCCACTCTGGAGTTAAGATGGGGCATGGCCTCTCCAGAGTCAAGCAGGAGCGGACAATGGCCAGACCCGAGGCGCGTCATTGCAGCCAGAGAGCAAGATGGGAATTCATGCTCCCACTCTGGAGACACAAAAACCCGGTCGAACACACACCAAGTTGGGTCATTCTGCTTGTTCGACTATGTGAAGGTCGCTCACGCTGTTCTGATATTATTTCAGTTCTGATTTGTCCTCTTCTTCTATCTTTTCATCTTCTAAATCCTTCCTCCTTGTGATGTTCTTATGTTAATTCCGTTATGTTTTCTCCTCTTCTTCTATCTTGCTTTCCCTTCTGTCCAATGCTTTTGTTTACGTCATCTCCGTTCATCCGTTCATGCTATCCTATTTGCTGTCTTTTCCCAACCTTTTCTATTGTCTTGCTTCAAATATGTATCCTTTTATTCTTCAATACTAGCATGTATGTACTGTCAATTTTAAATTTGTGAAAACAATTTGATGCCATAGTTATGATTTTGCCCTACCATATATGATTCCAATTTTTTTCTTCAAGGTCAAGTGCTTTTTTTATTAGTTTATTTCATTTTCACCACTAGCATGTTTTATCTTCTATGATCGTGGTACCTTTCCCGATGAAACTTACTTTGCACAGTAAGTTTTCTCTCTTGAACTTGTGCCTATTCTGCTGTATCATTTTCTGCCAATTTATTGCTACACACATGCAACAAAGTGGAAAGCCAACGTACCTAACATTAATATCTCTTCTGCTACCGCAAATGCCTCATCTTATTTCCCCTCCTATTTCCCCATAGTGTTATTCCTTTCTAGTTCCATCATCTAGATCAGCTTTTTTCATAGTTCGACCTTGCCGGATGTCGATAGAAAAATCCATGGACGAGGACTACGCCTTCATGACATGGTTGTGGCCGACAATACCGCGACAACAAGAGCCACGAAAAAAGCCTGCAGTCGATCCCAATGCAGGTAAATCACCATGTATTCTTCTTAATCTCTTTCAAAGAAGGTCCTATTACTTTTTCCTCTCTAAATTACATGTTTCCATATTTGTGGTGCCCAGTTTGTAATGATGGCCGAGGGTTGTGCCACCAGGACATGATTCTGAATAACAAATGTTTCTCTCTTTTTGCAATATAGATGTAAAGAAAAACAGGAAGTCCTGATAAAATGCTTGAATTCTAATTTTATTGCTTAGTTAGTGGATTATAGGTTCCATTATTGACTGAAGAAAATGTAGATCCAATATTCTTTCACTCGCATCTTTTTATTTGATTGGAAAATTTCACTTACCTGACATGGTGTTTAAATGTACCCAGATTTCATACATATTCAAACCTAGACGCCGTACAAATCTTCTATGTAAGGACCACGACCAAAGCATATATAACTTTTGTTTGCGTACCAATTTTGATTCTTACACTACTAGAATTGTCATTTATGCTGAGTTTCAAGGAAACTCGACATATCACATATTAAACACGGTGAAATCTTCACAGAGTGCCAAACTCGGCGAAGCTCAGTCGGATAGATGGGGCCCGACAATCATTAATACTGCCGAGTGCATTCTATCGAGAATATATAAATAATGTTTGCCGAGTTCCAGTCAGAAAAAACTCGAGGAACCTCACTGTCAGACTGAATGCGCCATTAACGGAAGTGCCACGTGACACAAATATTCACCAAGTATTTGATGGTTGAACTTGGCGATGCCTCACCAATAGAAATAAACCACGTGGGTGGCATAACACATTGCCCAGTAACAAATATCTGTCGGGTTCATTATTCAGCAGAACTGGGCAATCTATTTGCCGAGTTCCTGTCACACCTTGATTTTCATGCCACAACACTTAAGCTAATAATCATGCTAAAATATGGTTTGACAAAAACTTTTGAGTGTTTTGGTCTTTGTTTGATTGAATTTTTGGTTGATGTTTGCTAGTGCTCTAAAAATAAAATAAATCATCCAACTCTTATACTTCATCTCATTGATCCAAAACCTTTTCCCAATGATCATGCCATGTGTATAGATCAGTATAGTATTTTATTACAAAATATTTGGCCAAAAAGTATTTTCTAAAAAATAGTTTTCCACAAACCCCTGAATTGAGGTTTGTACTGCAAGTACTTGATTTGGGGTGTCAAAAATCTTTCAAAAAGTATATTTGACTCCTATTAGGTATAGGACTCCTATAAACCACAAAAACATAATTTTAAAAGTTATTTTCCTATTTTATTTAAAGTCTTTTTATTTAGGCCAGAAATGGTATTTAATAGGTTAAAATTATTTAACTGTTTCAAAAATAATTTTCAAATTTTAGGGAAACTCATAGAACATATATTGTAAATATATAAGAATTTAAACACATGGTCATGTTCAAAATATTGGACAAATCCTTCAAAACCCTTTCTGGATATTTCAAGCTTTTGAAATATTCACAAAGGAAATATTCTCTAAAAATTCCAGGAAAATTCTAGCATGTCAGTTATGACATATGGGATGATCTTGCAAAGACTCATGTCTTGAAGATCAAGAAAACATCATGAAAACCTCTCAAAACCATTTCTGTTCATTTTGAAGTTTGAGCAACTTTAAGTTGCCAAACTTGTCCAAATGCTCTCAAACTTGGTGCACATTCTTAAATGGTCTAATTATGAATCTAGACCAAATAGCACAAGTATTGGAGAAGGATAACTTGATCAAAGTTCCCCAAAACCCTTTCTGACCAGATCCAAATTTGAACAACTCTACATTGCCAACTTTTTACTTGTGACCTCAAATTTTGTGGACATGCTCACAACCCGAAATGATGACACAACACCAAGTGGTGAATCAAGGAGGGATGATTTGCATGGCTAAATCTTCTAAAAGCCATTTCTGTTGATTTTTAGGGTTTGCCAAAGTTACATTGGAAACTTTGCCCAAAAGAGCTCAAACTTGGTGGAACGCCATGTTTCTATGTGCCATTACATCATGTTAAGTATAATTCCAAATGGAATTATTTTCCTTGCCCAAACCAGCAACAAACACCTTCTGCCATTTTTCTAAAAACACCATTTTGACCTCTTCCACTATTCTCCCTTGCCTAACTGATCACCAGCAACCTCCAGTAACTCCCTTGCCTAAATTTTTTACCACAGCCGCAACTGATCACCAGCAACCTCCAGTAACTCCCCCTCTTCCAAATCTCAATGATTAAGGAGTGAAAACCCTCACTTTACCCCTCTGGACAGCACCATTCACCCTCTCTCTCAACCCCTCCTTCCCTCTAGAGGATTCCCAGAGCATCCAATGCATCTTCCCCATTCTTTACACCTCCCTAGAGCCTCCAGACACAAGAGGACACGCCCATGACACTTTGTTTATGCCATGGCATGCAGAGCTCGCGCTCTGGAGCAAGCTACAGTGCTCCCCCGCGCTGTAGCTCACCCATTCCAAGCGAGTGCGACGACCTTGGGCGCCGGTACCGTGTCTCCCGAGGTGGCCTCGACGTCCGTGACATGCAACCCTGTCGGCCCTATCCACCCTTGCGCTCCTTCTCCCTCCTGTCGCCGCTCTCACACGCGCGCTGGCCGCCCACGAGCTCCAGTGAGAGGCTTCACACGCGCGGAGCCTCTTGCACACCCCGCTCCCCCTTTCCTTTTCCCTTGGCCTGGACCACATCCACGAGCGCCCTGGACACGCCTCGAAGAGCCAGTTTGGCCTCAAGAGACGGCTACGGCCTCGCCGGCGCACGGCCCCGCGGTGCACCTTGCCCCCTTCTATTTAAGGCCGCCCTGGGTCCTCCTCTCCACCCCACTCGCCTCCCCTCGCTCCTAGAGCCCCCCTGGACCAACCCAATCCCCTCCTCGTGCCCTCATTGCATCTCCATGGCCGGAGCAATGCCGCCGGCCTCCGCCTAAATTCTCGCCACTGAGAGCCCCTCCTCCCCACCTATATGTCCAGAGCATCGCTAGCACCACCGCCAACACTCCCCGCACACAAGTCCTTCCTCACCGTGCCCAAATCTCACCGCAGGCCTCGTCCGCAGTGGCCAACCCCCTGCTCAACTCGGTGCCCCTGGGCGACCATGCCACCCATGGTTGGATGCGGTCGGGTCCCCTAAGCACGCCGGTGGGCAGAACATCGTCGGAGACGGCCTGTAGCACCGGCGACCGGCGTCGAGCACGTCCTCTGTCTTCCGTAGCGCCGCGCGGGAGGTGGAGGATGAACCTGCCATCGGGCCCCGCCCGTCGGCCGGCCAGCGTGGCCGAGCCACTGACGGGAGGGCCCCGCCCCATTTAAGTGGAGAAGGGCTCCGCCCGCTGCCACCTTCACCGCGGGAAAGCGTATTCCCGGGAGTACGCCTCCTGTGTCGTCAGCCCGAGCGCGGGCGAGCAGATGGGCAGGCCCACTCCTATCTTCCGCCCGGTGCGCAGTATAAGGGTAAAAGAAAACCCTTTCCCTTTTCTTTTTCTTTTTTTATAAACTTGTAAAATCCTTAAACAATTCATTTGAACTCCAAATTTGGTAATTCAAATTGCCAGTGACTCCATAAATCATGATCTATCACATGGTGCTATTTGCACATTTTTCCAGAAACATTTCCTTCACAAATATTTATCAAAATGCTATTTTTCCATTTCTGTGATGAACTTTAGAAAATCACATAGAGCTCATAGTTGATCCAAATCCATTGATTCAAATTTCTAGGCACTTCTAAGATCCTAACCTAGTTTATGAACATTTTTCCCAATACTTTCTGTACCACATCAAATATTAGTCTATTTATCCATGTATTGCCCACTTTGCAAATTCATAAGAAAATCATTTGAACTCCAAATCCAGTGAAACCAACTCCTAGCTGCTTCTAAAATCATTCCTTGTTAAATGGGTGCCTTTGCTCATTTTTTAAAATAATTCTTTTGTACACTTCTTGCAGGTCCATTAACTCCCTTATATCCTTCATATTGAAATATTCCAAAATATCCACTTATCCAATTCCATTGAAATCACTTTGGTCACTCTTCATATGACCAGAGATATCCTAGAAAAGTCCAACTCCTATTTTTAGAGCACTTTTATTTTCTGCCTTGTTATGTTGCTTATTGTGATTGCTTTCGACATTAGTTGACGAAGTAGATGGAATGCTTGGAGATGGACCAGAAGGATTGAAGACCTTGCTAAGACACGCAAGCAGCCCTTTAACCATGTTGAACCCTTTTATGTCATAAAAGCATTATCATTGTTTCATCGAGTGCATGATATAACTTGAATGGCAACCTTGTTAGGCTTGCCTCCGTTGCATACCCCGTTGATACTTGCATTGTTCATGACTCTATCCTCATTTGGAGTTGTGTTGATGAGTTGTAGAAATGTGCTATAGTAGTTGGCTACGCTAAATGGATCAGGGTTATGCATTGAAAGAAACAAGTGTGGTTGACATACTTGCAAATAACCCAGTGGGTGCCACTAATGCCCCTGGGAGATGATGAGGAGCTAGGGCACTACTTGGTGGAAAAGTAGTGTACCGACGCTTGATGAAAGTGTTGTTTACAGAGATGGATTAGATTTAAGATTTGTTTACCATCCCAACCTTACATGTACAGCCACTCTACCCCTTTATGGGACGGGGCATTATTGATTACCTAGGACGATACTAGCATGGTGCCCACATTACTAGTGACGGGGGTGACATGAGGTCTCTCTCGGGACGGGGTCGTGCTTGGATAGGCGGCCATGACTGTTTTTACAGGGCACCGGACACACCGTTGGTACCCCCATGCAAGTGAGATGCGATGAATATGGGAGCAAGGCTCCACCAAATTAAATTGTGAAAAATGTTTGGCATGGGGGCTGTTACCAATCGAGTGGACTCTATGTTAGTGTCGTCTAGGGAAAGATAGTGATCGGGTGCTTACCCCGGGTACTTGAGGTAGCGCGGGTCGTGGGTGACACGAAAGCTTCCCGGATCTTGTGGGTAAAGTGTGCAACCTCTGCATAGTGTCAAACTATTCGAATAGCCATGTCCACGGTCAATGACAGTTGTGTGGTGCTGCTTGGATTATGTCCTTAAGTTTCTGGAAAACAACACGGTTTGGTAAATCTGTTGACGTGATTTGTGAGGAAGCCACGATGAGCTTGAGCAAGAGTTGTTCATAACTCTTTCTCGATGTTGATGTCCATAACCTCCTGATACTTGTTGCAGACGCATTCATATCCTTGATAAATACTTGCATGAGAAAACTTAGCTTTCCACAAAACTGCCAATTTAGCTGTAGACCCTTGCATAATTATTCTGTTATCACTCTTGGGTTGCTTGTGAGTACATTCGAAGTACTCATTGGCTTGCCACTAGTTATTTTATTGGCCAGGCATGAAAGTACAGGTGTAAGATGAAGATCGCTTTGGTGACGAGCATGCAAGCTAGGACGCCTCCCAGTCAGAATGCCTGTAGGGTTAAGGTAGATGGCGCGGGTCCAAGTTGTTATTGAAGATTTCCGCTGCGATGTTATACTCAAGACTTGACCATAATGGTCCTACTTGTGTAATACGGTGTGTATGGATGTAAGACTCTTGTTATTTAGCTTCTGTGTGTTCAGTGAGCATTGATCTCTGGGATCACTGTACATGTGCATTTGGTGATCTCGACTTATGAGTCGGGTCCCCACAGAGCTGGTATCAGAGCCATCCTGACTGTAGGAAGCCTTAGTTAGCATGGACGTTAGTTAGGATAAAACTATTTTTTTCAAAACTATTGCTAGTTTTCAAAACTATCTATAGTTATCTTCCCTTCTCAGTTTTTCGAAAACCGGGGTATACTTTCCTTATTGATCTCTTCGCATTCAAACTTTTGGTCGCTAGAACCCTTATGCCCCTAACCACTGGATTCCTTGTTATCCTCGTGGAAAACCTTGAAGTAAGACGCCTTTCCATACATTCACCCACATCTTCCGAACACAAGATTTGCGACACCCCAACAAGACAATACCAACAGAAGGCACATCCTCGAGGATGAGGACATGAAGACCCAGAAGATGGTGACACCTTCGACACTACCCCAAGATGGTGCAACCTTAGCCTACGATGACCAGGGCACCTGATATGCAAGATCATGATATACATCTCTAATTGAGTAATCATGTCACTACCGTTGTTGTATTGGCAACCACCGGTGGATGACAACCTCGCCATTTGGTCTGCCTCACTATAGTGAGCAGGAAAATGGTTCTCTTCGTCCCCTGCTCTTGGTGTTGATGTTGTCATCAATGTAACCGACATGTTGGACCTCTATTATGCCTTGTTATTGTCATTCCACAAGGATTACCGACCCGGTACCGTCGACGCCTTAGAAGACAAAAGGGATCGTCATGAATAAGAAGACAGTAGAAGACTAGTCAATGCCAGCTACGAGGAGACACTTTCACCCCATCACCTCATCGGGCGAGAAGTTGTTGAAGATTCTTCAGGCTCAACCCAGGTCGTTTCACCGAGCAAGAGATGTAGCAACACTTGAGGAAAACTCAGAAGGCTGCACGAGGCTCAAGGCACGACTACTCAGTCCGAGAACCCCTAGGGTAGGATGAGTCGTGTACCCCTATGCGCAGTCGAGTCCGTGTGATGGTTCGAATAGAACCATGCTTGTGTGTTGCTTGTTTTAATTTGTTTTTGTTTTGATATAAGCCGCACTTTTGTCCTAGGCAACAAGTACATGACTATATCACCTTCCTTACCTTGTTTCTTTTGTTTGGCCCTTTTTGCGCCTGTTTGTTTGCACTTGCACTATAGAACCCCCTTTAGGCATTCTTCTCCTCTATGCTATTTTTCCCTTTCTTCTCTCTCCTCAACTGAAGACCGGCAAGACAAGAGGTACCAAGGGTTCCAACTCGGCGACCAACTAACGATGAAGACTTCTGCTACAACCCCCGCGACCTAGTGCAAACCCCTTAGAATTATGTTTAACCCTCCAGACTAGAAACCCATTCCTAGACCCTTTGAGACTTCACGAGATACTCCAACACGAATCCTTAATCATGTGCCTAACCTCCAGAATTGCGAGAGAACCAGTTAAGCCTCTTTAACCTTGCACAACACTGGGTTCGTAATGGAACTAGTGGACAAAGTGAACGAGCACATTGTCATCCTAATATAGCACAAGAACTGACGATGCCATAGGGAAGACCAATTCGAGGATATATGAATAGAGGGTAAAAGACTTGATGAGTTTATATCAGTGACCTTGAGGGATTATTTGAGACCTTGATGGATTGTGCAGTTTTCATGTTGGTGGGATCATGTTATTAGAGTAGCATAGCCTTCATTACCCTGAGAAAGTTGGATTTTGTAGGACAATTATGATTGCAAATTGAAATTCTTGGAGGTATAAGGATTTGACTTAGCCAGGGGATATTGACATAAGATAACTGATGTTACGATAATGATTCGGGGGGGTGTAGGAATTCTCGTTGGACATGAGATTTGGATTTAAGTAGGTGATTCTAGTTGAGTAAAGATGCTAATTATGTCTACGTGGTTTGGAGTAAATAGGATTTAGACTGATCATGATACCATGTTTGTCGGTGGACAATAAACTAGGAGATTGGATCAATTGTCGAAGTTGATTTAGGGATCTATATAAGCCCGACCTTGGAGTTTACTTGACCCCGATAATGGGAATTGGTGGACTGGCTATAGTAGAGGTAGCCCCTTTCAAGTATTTGGGGATTGTAGGGACTTTAGGAGATCGTGTGGAACATCGTGGACATCGGATTTATAGAACTAATGGATTATGTGGTGGTTGATGGAAGTAAATGGGATGTTGTATTCGAATTCATAGGAAGGAAACAAGATCTTGGAGTGGCTTACGACGTGTTTCCTTAGGATGGAGATGCATTACCTTAAACCTTGGAAGAACATGTAGAGCACTTGGATTGTTGTGTTTAATTCAATCTTAGCAGCTTGTATGCTCTACCCATGAATTCTTAGGGTTAGCCATACATATGATTTTGGGGATCGTAGACATGTATGATTCGGTTAGATCTCCTCTAAGGAGTCATGAGGATATGGATAGCATGAGTGATGATTGGAGCGACCTATGCGAGATGATGCTTTCGGTGGTATAAGGCTATTTGTTTAAAGGACTGGGTGGAACTATTGGCATCTCAGAAACTGTGCTTAAGGATAAGATGATAAACGCTCACTCACACACTAGAATCCTTGAAACCCTTGAGCCCCACCAAGACACAACATGGTCAGATCATGAATATGGGTCTTCACTCTAGGCCGGGAAGGCCTTGGCTAATACACAACCATGACCACCACCAGTATCCTAGCCCACTTTATGTACCTTGTGAGCAAGCCTTCATGGAGTACTTGGACAAGTTGGGCATCATCATTAATTGGTAAACTTCTTGTCTACCCGAAGACGAAAGAAGGGCCATTCAGCTGGATAAGGAACGTTTGAAGACCACCATGTCAAGAAGGAAGAATTACACCAACCACCATCGTCAAGAAATAAACCTCCGCATCGAAGACCAGGTGTATCTGCAAAAGTGCTTATCTCGAAGGAACCAAGCATTTCCATGTCGAAGGAACACTCACACCAAGATTTAACGCCCCCCCTCCAAGGCTACTGCAAGACGAGGAGTAGACGATTACTAGCTGGAGTTACCACCTGAGTCACCCACTGTGCACAATGTTTTTCCACACGACACCACTCTAGATACATTTCCAACTTCCTAACTAGCCCGGCCTCTGCAAGGACATCGATCACCAAGCCATCGACCTCCAGCTCATTATGACCTACGTAAGGGATCCATTAGCAACCAGGATCAAGCAGAACGTCATACACGAAGCCACACCATCAAGAACTTCAAGGTTCAAAGGAGCACCACTCGAAGGCATAAGCAGTATGAGGACGTGAAGACTACCCCAGATCCAAGTCTCCGTACTCCTTTCCACGCCTAGTCTGGGAATCTCGGGGACGAGATTTTGTAAGGGGGATAGGTTTGTCACACCTTGATTTTCATGCCACAACACTTAAGCTAATATTCATGCTAAAATATGGTTTGACAAAAACTTTTGAGTGTTTTGGTCTTTGTTGATTGAATTTTTGGTTGATGTTTGCTAGTGCTCTAAAAATAAAATAAATCATCCAACTCTTATACTTCATCTCCTTAATCCAAAACCTTTTCCCAATGATCATGCCATGTGTATAGATCAGTATAGTATTTTCTTACAAAATATTTTGGCCAAAAAGTATTTTATAAAAATTAGTTTTCCACAAACCCCTGAATTGAGGTTTGTACTGCAAGTACTTGATTTGGGGTGTCAAAAATCTTTCAAAAAGTATATTTGACTCCTATTAGGTATAGGACTCCCTTAAACCACAAAAACATAATTTTAAAAGTTATTTTCCTATTTTATTTAAAGTCTTTTTCTTTAGGCCAGAAATGGTATTTAATAGGTTAAAATTATTTAACTGTTTCAATTTTTTTTCAAACTTTAGGGAAACTCATAGGACATATATTGTCCATATATAAGAGTTTCAACACATGGTCGTGTTCAAAATATTGGACAAATCCTTCAAAACCCTTTCTGGACATTTCAAGCTTTTGAAATATTTACAAAGGGAATATTCTCTAAAAATTCCAGGAAAATTCTAGCATGTCAGTTATGACATATGAGATGATCTTGAAAAGACTCATGTCTTGAAGATCAAGAAAACATCATGAAAACCTCTCAAAACCATTTCTGTTCATTTTGAAGTTTGAGCAACTTTACATTGCCAAACTTGTCCAAATGCTCTCAAACTTGATGCATATTCTAAAATGGCCTAATTATGAATCTAGACCAAATGGCACAAGTATTGGAGAAGGATAACTTGATCAAAGTGCCCCCAAACCCTTTCTGACTAGATCCAAATTTCAACAACTCTACATTGCCAACTTTTTACTTGTGACCTCAAATTTTGTGGACATGCTCACAACCCCAAATTATGACACTACACCAAGTGGTGAATCAAGGAGTGATGATTTGCATGGCTAAATCTTCGAAAAGCCATTTCTATTGATTTCTAGGATTTGCCAAAGTTACATTGGAAACTTTGCCCAAAAGAGCTCAAACTTGGTGGAACACCATGTTTCTATGTGCCATTACATCCTGTTAAGTATAATTCCAAATGGAATTCTTTTCCTTGCCCAAACCAGCAACAAACACCTTCTGCCATTTTTCTAAAAACACCATTTTGACCTCTTCCACTATTCTCCCTTGCCTAATTTTTTTACCACAACCGCAACTGATCACCAACAACCTCCAGTAGCTCCCCCTCTTCCAAATCTCAATGATTGAGGAGTGAAAACCCTCACTTTACCCCTCTGGACAGCACCATTCACCCTCTCTCTCAACCCCTCCTTCCCTCTAGAGGATTCCCAGAGCATCCAATGCATCTTCCCCATTCTTTACACCTCCCTAGAGCCTCCAGACACAAGAGGACATGCCCAGGACACTTTGTTTATGCCATGGCATGCAGTGCTCACGTTCTGGAGCACGCTACAGTGCTCCCCCGCACTGTAGCTCACCCATTCCAAGCGAGTGCGACGACCTTGGGCGCCGGTACCGTGTCTCTCGAGGTGGCCTCGACGTCCGTGACACGCAACCCTGTCGGCCCTATCCTCCCTTGCCCTCCTTCTCCCTCCTGCTGCCGCTCTCACACGCGCGCCGGCCGCCCGCGAGCTCCAGTGAGCGGCTTCACACGCGCGGAGCCTCTGGCACGCCCCGCTCCCCCTTTCCTTTTCCCTTGGCCTGGACCACGTCCACGAGCGCCCTGGACACGCCCCAGAGAGCCAGTTTGGCCTCCACAGATGGCTACGGCCAGGGGCGGAGCCAGGATTTGGGTATAGGGGGGGCCAAGCCAAGTATGGATAAAAAATCTAGTACAAAAGATGATTATCGAGAATAAGGTTGAGCACTTGCACGTCAGCTTCATTAACAATTTGACAATTCGAAGCAACCGGCTTAGAAACGAATTAATCTTAATGGTGTTTGGTTTTTTTTCAAAATGTTTGGCAGCGTTTTTACTCCTCATAAGATAGGAATCTCAGTTTCAGAAGCAACCAGCTTAGAAAACGAATTAATCTTAGTGTTGTTTGGCAGTGTCTTTTCTCTTCGTAGTCGAGGAATTTTAATTTCTGAATTCTATACTCATATAGTCGACATAGGAAATTTTTACAGCACAGAAAGGAATTCATACAAGATAATCTGCATCACGAAAATTTCTAGGATGCGTATAGGATATGAATTCTTAATAGCATCTCAAATCACAAAATAAAACAACTAAATCTAATGTATAAGTTCAAAATCTGATACGAGATGAAAATCAAGAGAAATTAGTATACTGTTATGTGCTAACCTGCTAGTTTGTTGGCTGAACCAGTGAAGTACGTTGCGTCGTCAAGTCGCCGTATGAATCAGAATGTGAGAAGCAGAGATGTAGGCAGTAGGGGATCGGAGTTAGACGGGCCGCAAGGTCACACGGAGGCGGCGGCGGCTAATCTCTACCCACGTACACGCTAATTACGGACGAAAGAACTGAGTCCAGGAGACTAGATCGGAGGTTACCTTGTCAACTGGCCGCTAGTGGGCTTTCAGTATGGGCTTTTTTCTCTTCTTTTTGTAAAGTACACATTAAGAACTTGAGATTAGGGTGGTCCAAGTACGTTGTACGTGCAATTATGGGCTCGTTGCCTGTACGTCTCCAAGTATATCGCTCGATCCTTGGTTGGGCCTGCCCCTGCTCGTCCCCCCTTGGCTCCGCCACTGGCTACGGCCTCGCCGGCGCACTGCCCCGCGGTGCACCTTGCCCCCTTCTTTTTAAGGCCGCCCTGGGTCCTCCTCTCCACCCCATTCGCCTCCCCTCGCTCCTAGAGCCCCCCTGGACCAACCCAATCCCCTCCTTGTGGCCTCCTTGCATCTCCATGGCCGGAGCAATGCCGCCGGCCTCCGCCTAAATTCTCGCCACTGAGAGCCCCTCCTCCCCACCTCTATGTTCCAGAGCATCGCCAGCACCACCGCCAACACTCCCCGCACACAAGTCCTTCCTCCCCGTGCCTGCCTCGCCATGCCCAAATCTCACCGCCGGCCTCGTCCGCCGCGGCCAACCCCTGCTCAACTCGGTGCCCCTGGGCGACCATGCCACCCATGGTTGTACGCGGTCAGGTCCCATGAGCATGCCGGTGGGTAGAACATCGCCGGAGACGCCCTGTAGCGCCGGCGGCCGGCGTTGAGCACCTCCTCTATCTTCTGTAGCGCCGCGCGGGAGGTGGAGGATGGACCTGCCAGCGGGCCCCGCCCGTCGGCCGGCCAGCGTGGCTGAGCCACTGACGGGAGGCCCCCGCCCCGTTTAAGTGGAGACGGGCTTCGCCCGCTGCCACCTTCATCGCGGGAAAGCGTATTCCCGGGAGTACGCCTCCTGCGTCGTCAGCCCGAGCGCGGGTGAGCAGATGGGCCGGCCCATTCTTATCTTCCGCCCGGTGCGCAGAATAAGGGTAAAAGAAAACCCTTTCCCTTTTCTTTTTCTTTTTTTATAAACTTGTAAAATCCTTAAACACTTCATTTGAACTCCAAATTTGGTGATTCAAATTTCCAGTGACTCCATAAATCATGATCTATCACATGGTGGTATTTGCACATTTTTTCAGAAACATTCCTTCACAAATATTTATCAAAATGCTATCGTTCCATTTCTGTGATGAATTTTAGAAAATCACATAGAGCTCATAGTTGATTTAAATTTCTAGGCACTTCTAAGATCCTAACCTAGTTGATGAACATTTTTCCAATACTTTCTGTACCACATCAAATATTAGTCTATTTATCCATGTAATGCCCACTTTGCAAATTCATAAGAAAATCATTTGAACTCAATATCCAGTGAAACCAACTCCTAGCTGTTTCTAAAATCATTCCTTGTTAAATGGGTGCCTTTGATCATTTTTCAAAATAATTCTTCTGTACACTTCTTGCAGGTCCATTAAATCCCTTATATCCTTCATATTGAAATATTCCAAAATATCCACTTATCCAATTCCATTGAAATCACTTTGGTCACTCCTCATATGACCAGAGATATCCTAGAAAAGTCCAACTCCTATTTTTAGAGCACTTTTATTTTCTGCCTTGTTATGTTGCTTATTGTGATTGCTTTCGACGTTAGTTGACGAAGTAGATGGAATGCTTGGAGATGGACCAGGAGGATTGAAGACGTTGCTAAGACAGGGAAGCAGCCCTTTGACCATGTTGAACCCTTTTATGTCATGAAAGCATTATCATTGTTTCATCGAGGGCATGATATAACTTGAATGGCAACCTTGTTAGGCTTGTCTCCGTTGCATACCCCGTTGATACTTGCATTGTTCATGACTCTATCCTAATTTAGAGTTGTGTTGATGAGTTGTAGAAATGTGCTATAGTAGTTGGCTACGCTAAATGGATCAGGGTTATGCATTGAAAGAAACAAGTGTGGTTGACATACTTGCAAATAGCCCAGTGGGTGCCACTAATGCCCCTGGGAGATGATGAGGAACTAGGGCACTACTTGGTGGAGAAGTAGTGTACCGAGGCTTGATGAAAGTGTTGTTTACAGAGATGGATTAGATTTAAGATTTGTTTACCATCCCAACCTTACATGTACAATCACTCTACCCCTTTATGGGACGGGGCATTATTGATTACCTAGGACGATACTAGCATGGTGCCCACATTACTAGTGACGGGGGTGACATGAGGTCTCTCTCGGGACGGGGTCGTGCTTGGATAGGCGGCCATGACTATTTTTTACAGGGCACCAGACACACCGTTGGTACCCCCATGCAAGTGAGATGCGATGAATATGGGAGCAAGGCTCCACCAAATTAAATTGTGAAAAATGTTTGGCATGGGGGCTGCTACCAATCGAGTGGACTCTATGTTAGTGTCGTCTAGGGAAAGATAGTGATCGGGTGCTTACCCCGGGTACTTGAGGTACCGCGGGTCATGGGTGACACAAAGGCTTCTCAGATCTTGTGGGTAAAGTGTGCAACTTCTGCAGAGTGTCAAACTATTCGAATAGCTGTGTCCACGGTCAAGGACAGTTGGGTGGTGCTGCTTAGACTATGTCCTTAAGTTTCTAGAAAACAACACGGTTTGGTAAATCTGTTGACGTGATTTGTGAGAAAGTCACGATGAGCTTGAGCAGGAGTTGTTCATAACTCTTCTCGATGTTGATGTCTGTAACCTCATGATACTTGTTGCTGACGCATTCATATCCTTGATAAATACTTGCATGAGAAAAACTAGCTTTCCGCAAAACTGCCAATTTAGCAGTAGACCCTTGCATAATTATTATGTTATCACTCTTGGGTTGCTTGCGAGTACATTCGAAGTACTCATTGGCTTGTCACTGGTTATTTTATCGGCCAGGCATGAAAGTACAGGTGTAAGATGAAGATCGCTTTGGTGACGAGCATGCGAGCTAGGACGCTTCCCAGTTAGAATGCCTGTAGGGTTAAGGAAGATGGCGCGGGTCCAAGTTTTTATTGAAGATTTCCGCTGCGATGTTATACTCAAGACTTGACCATAATGGTCCTACTTGTGTAATACGGTATGTATGGATGTAAGACTCTTGTTATTCAGCTTCTGTGTGTTCAGTGAGCATTGATCTCTCGGATCATTGTACCTGTGAATTCGGTGATCTCGACTTATGAGTCGGTGTCCCCACAGTTCCACATTCAGAAAACATGTAACCAATTAGGGTGTGCCGCGTGGCACAACATTATTACCCAACACCAAACTTTTCCTAGTTCTTAGAAACATAAACTGGGCAACCAGTTTGGCGAGTCTTCAACTCGGCAGTTGCCATCTAATAAGGGCTCGCCGCGTGGCACGTTGTCATTACCAGCGCCGCATTTCGCCGAGTTGTTTCTCGCTTTGCTCTGGTGAACTTTAATTGAACTTTGCTTTGGTTTCTTAGTGTTCCGGCCATTGGATTTTGTTGCTACCATGTTGATCCATCATTTACCGAGTTGTTGGAGGATAACGAGGTGGATTTGAGTGCTCCACTTGAAGATTTTGAAATGGGCATGCATCCCTAGGTAGATAACAAGGTTGAGGATGGGGATGAAGGCGACGACGAAGTAGAAGAGCTTGAGGACAAGGAATTCAATGCTAGCCAAGCCAAATTTGAGAAAAGAACTGGCAGTTACACTAAGGTGGAGGATGTTTGCTTGATTCGAGCATGGGAGAGTGTGTCCCTTGATGGGGTGACTGAGAAAGATGAAAACAGAAAAAGTATTGGCAATGCATCAAGGACAAATCACAAGCTCTTTACATTTCCGTTGAGCCGTTCCCTGAAATCAATCCCATGGCCTGTGGATAATGATCAAGAAAATATTTAGTCATTGGAGTGGGTGCTTGGATCAAGTGAGAAATTCCCCTCCAACTGGATGCACGATCGGCAGCTACGTTAGTTAGTTTTGTTTGTATTTCACAATTTATGATTTTTTTTGTTGATGACTAGTCGAGCTCACCCTTGCATCTTTTCCATTTATAGGATCACATTGCCAATGATTTGTTCAAGCAAAACCATGGTTTCAAGGGCAAGTCATTCACGCTTGGACATTGCTTGCTCTTGCTCAAGGGTGGTGAGAAGTGGAGGTTGAGGGACAAGGAAGATCCTCCAAAGAATGGTTCCCTTGTTAACTTGGAAGACGATGAAGATAGTGATGATGCACCAAGGGGAGAAAGAAACAAGGGCAAGCCAGATGGAAATAGGAAGGAGAAAGAGAGGGTGAGGAGATTGGCCAAGGCATCTACTTTGAGAGAGTAAATTGGAGACATGGTGAAGGTCAAAGAAACTTTGTTGGACAAGCATTTAGAAACCAAGGTTGCCATGGCCGAGAAGAAAGACAAACACAAAGAGGCAAAGTGACAGAGAAGGTGTGCCTTCGAGGAGCGCAAGATCACTCTAGAGGAGCAAAAGAGGAGGGGCGAGAAGACTGCTGAGAAGGACCAGTTCATGATGATGAATCCGAAGGGCATGGATGCGATGACAAAGGATTTTTGGAGACGGGAAGAGATCATGTGCCGGAGGAGGATGGATCTTCAAAATCTTATGGCCGGTGGTGGTTTTGCTTTTGGCAATGGAGATGGGAGAGGGGGGGGG
>LR738712.1:18426241-18452815 GCA_902687465.1 Secale cereale
CCCCCCCCGACATTGACAGTGCTTCGGACCGCATATCTTGGCGCCTGGAGCCCTCGAGCGCTTCTCCACTAAGTCTGTATACCATGCCATCGCCCCATCGACGGCCCCAGATGCTCTCATGGTGGTACGGGCCATTAAACTGCCACTCAAGATTAGGATATTCTTGTGGCAGTGGATTAGAGGTCGGGTACCTTCTGGGGTGGAGGTGCTCAAACGTAATGGTCCTGAGGATGGGATGTGCCCCCTATGCGGCATGGTGGAGAACTCGAACCACATCTTCTTTGCGTGTGTCACGGCCCAATTCCTTTGGAGTTGCTTTCTCGAAGCCGTTGGCGGTCATTGGTGCCATACCAACATCCCCGAACTCTTCGCGGATATCCAGTCCGTCCCCGTGTCGGCCCGCCAAATTAGGTGGCTGACCATTGGGGTGCTAGTGTGGACTCTCTGGACGGTCCGCACTAAGCTTGTGATTTAGCGTGTTCCCCTTCGACGTTCCATCGACGATGTCTTTAAAATGTGTGGTTTCCTGCAGCTTTGGCGGCCGCTTAGCTGCCCCTCCGACCGAGACGCCATCAACACCATCATCGCCGACCTCCGCTCGATGGCGCTTCGTCTGGCACCCCCGCTTCCGCCGCCTCCTCCCGAGCCTGATTAGCCTGTTATGGTTGCCCCACCTAGTGCTGGGTCTGGGCGTGTGTGTGTTTTAGGGCTTGTTGAGTTGTGCCCTCAGCAAAACCCTTTATGATTGTCTTGTGGTACCTCTTTATATGTGTGTGGGTTGAACCTATGTTGGATATTGTGCTCTGACGGTTTGCTTTATATATAAAGTGGGGCAAAAGCCTTTTTCGTATACTGTAGGACTCGCCCGCCATGTACTCCCAACGTGCTCGCTCATTTGGCGTGGCCACCATTGTCCGGCCTCTTCGTTGCCGTCGCCGGTCATGGGGTGCCGGCTGCCGCCACCGTTATTCGTCTGTCCTCTGTTCCAACGAGATTAGATTGGTACTGTGTGCGTGCAGCCACTGGTTTGTGCACGACACGTGATCACCGGGAAGCAATCGGCTGCTCATGTATATCGATCAATCAAGGAGGCTATAGCTTGGCTAGCTTTGTACGTGGTGACCTCCTCGGCACAAGGCACCGACCGGCAACCAGGGGCGGAGCTGGAGCTAATGCCTCCCTGATGCACCCCTTAACATGGTGTAAATTTTTCAAGCGACGGTATATTGAATAGAGGTGTATTTCATAACTTCTAGAACGTATTATCAGACATAATAGAAGGCGATGTATATATAAAAAACGTACCGGTGAAAATGGTTACCATAATGATGAATCGAAGAACAAAGTTACTTGAAAAGTATGTCTTGGGTTTCCAAATTCCAAAATATCATCAGACATCAAGGTTTCTTACCCTACAGGATAAAAATATAGAATTAAACTTTCAAGTAAAACATAATAACATGAATGAAAGTACTTAAGAGCCTTTCTAAAAAAACTAAATGTGGGAAATTGATGTCTCTTGGCTGACAATGTCTATTAACCAAGTACTTTCTTCTTACCAGATCTTTCAAATTAGAATGATAATGTTCTATCAACTTCATTTTACCTCGATCATATCGAATCTCCCATTCCCAATTCATGTCTTCTATGTTGTATTATCACTTTCTGGAGTATACTCTAATTAGGGATTTACTCTACTATACTAGTTACAACTTCATACTATACATAATAAAGCGGGTTCATAGTTCATACCGAATAACTGCTGCAATTTACAAATATATTTGTAAAAAACAAACACAGGCTACCAAAGAAAAATTAGGATCAATTATAGTCAACTGTTTACAGCGTGTGATGTGTCTGCCTTGGCCGCCGACATCGTCGTGGTAATCAGTCGGTGAAAGATCGGTGTGCTTGGGTGTGCCCGAGTGGAGTCAGGGCTTGGGTGCTACCGTGCGTGCCGGCGTCGAGCATATCTCCGTCGTCGCCGTCGATCTGGCCGCCGCCTGGGCGCGACCGAGCGAGGAGTCGGCTGGGTAGGGAACAACAACCTATGCCGTACGATTCTATGATGCGTACGCATCTACAGGAGCTCCGTAGCTGAGCAGATCGATCGATTGGTCTTTTTTTTGATAAAATATGCATCTATGGGATGCCATTAGCAAGATCAAATTGCATCTATATCACCTAATGACCATGAACAGAGAGGGGTTTAGGGATCCTGTACTTGTCACAGGAGTGGACATGATCGCCTGCTCGGTGCAGGCGTGATGCAGGGGTGATGTAGTGGAAGCACAGGTTCTCCTCAACGTCCTGGTTCCTTCAGGACGCCACCGGCACTGGCCAGGGACGGCAGCAGCAGCTGGAGTAGGTCTTCCCGTCGCTGCAGCTCTCCCCCTGATTGGATGGGGTGAGAGAATATCGGGAGGGGAGTGAAACCATACGAGAATAATGATCGCGTAGGCTGCTAACCCTCTCCCGTACCCCCTTTTATCTAGCGCTAGCGACAGGGGATCTAAACCATTAGTTGGTTTGGGTGTCTCCGATCAGGGTGCCTTAGTTGGGATAAAAAGCCCACGTACGTTGGTGTGTGGGGCCCTTTCATTATCATTATCTTTCCCTTTTTTGTTTGACTAATAGATCTAACTGGCCTGTTAAGCCGTCAGATCAAAACCAACATTCTCCCCCTTGATCGTTAGGCTTAACTTCATTTGCCCATTCTACATAGGAATGGTGTACCAAAGTGAGGTGTTACAACTGCTCGAAACGCCATAGAACCTCAACACTTATAGCACACTGGCCTATTTCGAAATGGAAAACATTTTGATAATTGGGGAGTGGTTTATTTTAATGGTCCACTTATTCCAGAATCATAAGGCTTTCAGTAGTCCCATGCCGGCAACATGCTCACGAAAAATACTGGGTGGTAAGCCTTTTGTTAGCGGATCCGCAAGCACATGCTTCGTTCTTATATGTTTAACATCAATTGTTTGATCCTGGATTCTATCTTTCACAACACGATACTTTATGTCAATGTATCTGGCAGCACTACTTGACCTGTCGTTACTCGTATAGAAAACTACGGGTTCATTATCACAGTACAACAAAATTGGTTTAGATATGCTGTCAACCACTTTAAGTCCGGGAATAAAATTCTTTAGCCATACAGCCTGCCCGGTGGCCTCATAACATGCTACAAATTCTGCTTGCATCGTAGATCCAGCAGTTAACGTTTGTTTGGAGCTTTTCCACGATATAGCTCCTCCCGCGAGTGTGAATATATAACCTGACGTGGATCTCATACTATCCACACACCCGGCAAAATCAGAGTCTGAATAACCAACAATTTCTAGGTTATCAGTTCTTTTATATGTAAGCATGAAATTCTTAGTTCCTTGCATATAACACAAGACCTTCTTTGCGGCCTTCCAGTGGTCCGGTCCTGGATTTGATTAGTATCTGTCAAGCATCCCGGTTACAAAACATAAATCTGGGCGTGTACACACTTGAGCATACATGATGCTCCCGACAGCTGAAGCATAAGGAACCGACTTCATCTGATCAGTTTCATATTGGTTCCTCAGACATTGAAATGTCCCAAACTTATCGCCCTTAACTATAGGAGCAGGTGAGGGTGAGCACTTATGCATATTGAATTTTTCAGTACTCTCTCAAAGTATGCTTTTTGAGATAGTCCTAACGTTCCCCTGGACCTATCTCGATGAATCTCGATGCCGATGACATACGAGGCTTCACCAAGATATTTCATATCAAAACTGGATGACAAAAAATTCTTGGTCTCATGCAGCATATCCTTATCGCTACATGCCAACAATATATCATCAACGTATAGGACTAAAATTGTGAACCTACTGCCTTTAAACTTAACGTAAATGCAGTTGTCCACAACATTTTCGGTGAAACCAAAAGTTTTGATAATTTTATCAAACTTGAGGTACCACTCTCTTGAAGCTTGCTTCAAGCCATAAATTGATTTCTTTAGACGACATGCTAAATGTTCCTTCCCTTCTACAGCAAAACCTTCCGGCTGAGCCATGTAAACGTTTTCTTTTAAGTCACCATTCAGAAATGCCATTTTAACATCCATTTGGTGTAGTTCTAGGTCGTAAGGAGCTACTAATGCCATTATGATTCTAAAAGAATCCTTGGTTGACATAGGAGAGAAGGTTTGCTTATAATCAATGCCTTCTCTCTGTGTATACCCTTTTGCCACTAGCCTTGCCTTGAACCGTTCGACATTCCCTTTGGAATCATACTTGGTTTTGTAGACCCACTTGCAGCCTACTTTCTTAGCTCCATCGGGAACCTCTACTAAGTCTCAAACGGCGTTTGAGCCCATAGACTTTAACTCGTCTTCCATGGCAACCAACCACTTGGACGAATTTTTGCTTTTAATGGCTTCCTTATAAGAGGTTGGATCCTCCACCTTTCCCAGATCATTCATATCCTTAATCATATATGTGATATAATCATCTGATATGGGTTTCTTTCTCTCACGACGTGGCCTGCCCACAGGAGGAGGTGGTGGAGGAGCATCATTGTTCTGAGGGTCATCTTCATTACCCGACTGGTGATCCTCTTCACCTTCTGGATTGACATTAGTTTCAGGATCACCATCAGCCTCAGGACCTGAAGTACTAGATTGAGGATTAGCATGAGACGTCGCTACACTTTGTAGTGGCAAAACAATCTCTTGGATAGTCGGGGATGGAACACACGCCCGTTTCTCCTCAAGATTGATCTCCCTTATTTTGGTGGCTTCGTTATCCTAAAAAAATACTGCTTGTCGAGTCTCCACATACTTGGTGGTGTGACCCGGACAATAGAAACGATATCCCTTTCCCCTATGAGGGTATCCAATGAAGAAACAACTAACTGTCTTTGGATCTGATTTCTTAAGTTGTGGATTGAAAATTCTAGCCTCAACGGGACAACCCCATACACGCAAGTAATTTAAGCTCGGTTTCTTTCCCGTCCACATCTCGTAAGGTGTGTTCGGTGCTGCTTTAGTAGGAGCGAGATTTAGCACATGTGCGGCCGTCTTTAATGCCTCCATCCATAGGATGACTGGTAAACTTGCATGACTGAGCATGCTTCGCACCATGTCCATGAGTGTGCGGTTTCGGCGTTCAGCCACGCCATTTTGTTGAGGTTCACCAGGCATTGAATACTGGGCAACAATTCTATTCTCAGAGAGAAACTTAGCAAAAGGTCCTGGAATTTGCCCATAAGGGGCATGCCTCCCATAATACTCTCCCCCACGATCTGATCGTACAACTTTTATTTTAGTGTTTAGTTGGTTCTCAACTTCGGCTTTGAACACTTTGAATTTGTCCAAAGCTTCCGATCGATCACGTATAGGATAAATATATCCGTATCGAGAAAAGTCACTGTGAAGGTAATGAATGAATCAAAACCATCCATAGACTAACATTAAGGGGTCCACATACGTCAGTGTGTATGAGTTCAAGGACACCCGTGGCTATTACCGCTCCTTTCTTAATCGTTTTTGCGTATTTACCTTTTATACAGTCAATGCATTTGTCCGCATCAGAGAAGTCTAATGGAAGGAGTACGTCATTTTTAATAAGTCTTTCAATTCTCCCCCTCGAAATGTGGCCTAAACGACGGTGCCACAATTTCGAAGAGGTACTCATACCCTTTCATTTCTTCTCAATATTACATACATCACTCACATGCAGGATAGAATCATTCAATGATAACATATATAATTGGCCTCGTCTGACGCCGAGGCCTACGTTCTTATTACAATAATTCAAAACAAATTGTTTGTTCCCAAACTTGCTCTCAAACATGTTATCATCTAGGCAAGAGACATAAATCAAGTTCCTACTTAAGGTAGGGACATAAAGAACATTATTTAAATGAAGACGGAAGCAAGTGTGGAGTTCTAAGGTGATTGACCCTATGGCTTCAACATCAACTTCGACTCCATTTGCCACCTTAAGTCTTCTTGCTCCCTTTGCCATGGTTTGGATTATACTTGAGTCCTGCATAAAATTAGCAACGTGAGAAGTTGCACCTGAATCAATCCACCAAGAGGTAGTAGAGTAATCAACATATAACATTTCATCAACGAAAGTAATTTCATCAGTACCTTTCTTCATCAACCATTTGAGGAATTCTGGACAGTCTTTCTGATAATGACCCTCATTCTTGCAGAACTTGCACTTGTTGTCTTTAGGATTATCGTCCACCTTCTCCTTTCCTTTAGATGAGGTTGATGATTTTTTTTTCTTAAAGAACTTCTTTTGTGGTTGTTGCTTAGAAGAGCTTGCTCCATCGTGTTTTCTCTTGGAGGAGCCAACCAAAAAGGCTTGGTCCTTTCCTTGCCTCTTAATCCTCTCTTCTTCCTCGACAATTCTTGGAGATATCTCCGCGATTGTCCATTTCTCTTTAAGAGAGTTATAGTTAATCTTAAATTGATTAAACTCTTCAGGGAGGGAGTCCAAGATCATGATGACAAGGAGATTGTCATTGAGCTCACACTGTAATGCCTTTAATTTGTTACAAGCATTCACCATCCTTAAAATGTGAGCCCTGACATCACCATCATTATTATACTTCCCAAGAAGCTTGTGAAAAAGTTCTTGCGCATAAACCTTGTCGGAGCCTTTGAATTGCTCCTCCAAGGCTGCCATGAATTCCTTAGGAGTATCTTTCTTGGGCAGTGCCCCAATTATGTCAGGTGATATGGATAATCTCATCACAAGCATAGCAATGTGATTTGACTTTTCCCATATCTCCATCTTGGAATCATAAGCTTTCTTTAATTCAGCATACCCCGTGACACCAGCAGCGGGAGCCACGGGTTTATCCTCCCGTAAAGCATAATCAAACTAATGGACGGCTAGGCATAATTCTATCGAGTTCTTCCAACGAGGGAAGTTACTACCTGTAAATGGTTCGACAGTAAACGCAGTGGAAGCTGTAATGGACATAAAAGAGTTTATGAGTAATTGACATGAATATGAAATTTTACGTTGGCAAAATAAAATAGACATGCCATGTATTTAATTTCAACTCCATGTCAAAACACCGTTGGGCAGAAAAAACATGGAATTAAAATATCATAAGTGATGACTCATACTAATAAAACAACGTTGGTCCGAATTAAAATCAGAGTCATTGCATTCTCAATTTAGACATCAACATAAGAGAGGAAAAAAATATCATTACTTTTGATGTCTAAATTTTTTACATGCAAACACATAATAAACCCTGAACAAAATATCTCGTTGGTTCAATTTTACTCAGAATAATAATGTGTTCACTATATTTGTAGGCATTTTCTGTTTTGAACAGTGCAAAAACGTAATAACTATTAACTTAAACGCACTGGAAATATACAGAAAAATAGCCACAATAATTTTGGCCCAGAATTGCCCACAATTACGGGTAAACCGGCCCAGCCCAGCAGCTAAAACGTAAAATAAAAGAAAGAAAAAAAACTGCTCTCTGGGCTAAGGCAACCTGGGCTGAAGCCCGTGGCCGAAATCGGCCCGTTAATGCCCGCCGGCCTGGGTCAGCGCTCCGCGTCGCTGGGAGCCGTCCGATCGAATCGGACGGCCTGCGCGGCTTGCGGCCTGAACAAAACGGCTGACCTGGGCTAACCCTAGGTCATTTCCCCCAGCTCCCCCGCATTCACGCTCCGTCAGAGACGGCGATAGCATTCGACGGTGGCCTGAAGGCGCGCCGGCCATGCCAGCGCAGTGGCTGCGCTCGCAGGAGGAGCGTGCGGCGGGTTGAATCCTGTGCGCTTCTCCGTCGAGCGTGGCTCCGGCGTCCGTGCAGATGGCGCATCGATCGGTGGGTGAGGGGTGCGCCGGACACCGCGGCTGTTGGGGTCGACGGCGACGTGCAGGGCGACGGCCCGTCCACACGCGCGTCCGTAAGAGCGGCGGCATGCGCAGGAGCATTTCGCGCGTTAGCCAGGGCACGACGGCGTCGCGGCGTCTCCACCCTCGCACAACGGTGGGCGCTGTGCGGGCCCCGAAGGGACGAGGCGAGTACGCGGCGCATCAAAAGGGTGAGTTTTTCTTCTAATTCTCCCCAAAAATGTATTCATCAGTGCTTAATTGAAGAATTAGGGTTCTACCGGAAATTGGGGATTTTTCCTATGGTTCCTCAACATTGGGGGGTTGCTATTGTTGACGTGCGTGTATCCGTCTGCCTTCTATTTTGCTAATGCATGTGGAAACAGGACTTAAAGATGATCAATTTTAATCATCTTAACATGAAAGTGAGCATTAGATCTGAACTTAGATAAATTAAAATTGATGAACATAGGTGGCAGTACTGATCCGTAGCAGATTAGGATTAAAGCATGATGATTTACAAAGGGCATCAAGACAGTAGCATGCATATTTGGGCTAACGAGGGGCTAAAACTTTCAATCTTGATCATGAACCCTAAACCTGACATTGATCTAAACATGATAGTGATCTACTGATCAACAGTGAAGGGATCTAATGCAATCATAATTGGCGACTGATACCATTGTTGGATAAAATATGCATCTATGGGATGCCATTAGCAAGATCAAATTGCATCTAGATCACCTAATGGCCATGAACAAAGAGGGGTTTAGGGATCCTGTACTTGTACGGGAGTGGACATGATCGCCTGCTCGGTGCAGGCGTGATGCAGGGGTGATGTAGTGGAAGCAGAGGTTCTCCTCAACGTCCTGGTTCCTTCAGGACGCCACCGGCACTGGTCGGGGACGGCAACGGCGGCTGGAGTAGGTCTTCCCGTCGCTGCAGCGCTCCCCCTGATCGGATGGGGTGAGAGAATATCGGGAGGGGAGTGAAACCGTACGAGAATAATGATCACGCATGCTGCCAACCCTCTCCCGTACCTCCTTTTATCTAGCGCTAGCGACAGGGGACCTAAACCATTAGTTGGTTTGGGTGCCCCCGATCAGGGCGTCTTAGTTGGGATATAAAGCCCACGTACATTGATGTGTGGGGCCTTTTCATTATCATTATCTTTTCTTTTTTTTTTGACTAATAGATCTAACTGGCGTGTTAAGCCGTCAGATCAAAACCAACATTTTTTAAGGAGATCGATTGAATTCTAAAGATACTAAATCTGAGGCTGCTTCTTCCACCAGGTTTTTTGAGTTTTTTCAATCAGTAAAAATCGAACCAATCAGGTGTTGACACGTTATTTATTGGGGGAAATGGCTGGGTATGTGTTCGGGTATGCTTTGCAATTTGGTATGGTTGTAGTTGTTGGATTGGCTCTCCTACATCTCTGTCGGTTCCTTCCACCTGCCAGGGCCGTCCAAGGGCCCGTGCGAGCTGTGCGCTCGCACAGGGCCCCCAAAATCCTGGGGCCCCCAACTAGGGTCCATATACATATACGTATAGTATGGAAAAAATTCAGTTTTAGGCCTTCTTGAGCCTGGTCCGGTCAAGTCTCAAGCGATATGCTTACCCGTCGAGTGGATGAGATGGATTGATCAATCGTAGATGAAACGACAGCCCAGCCCTTCCGTAACTTCCGCTTCCTCCTTCCTATTCCTTGCCTGTCGCTACGCTTTCCATCTCCCCATCGCTTTCGACTGAATCGGCATCGGCGGCTCGGTGGCGTCGTGGCGATCGCGCCGTTGCAACCTTGCAGGTTCAGCGAGGGGACGGACAAGAAGCGGACTACTTTCTTCTAGCGCTGGACGCCGTCGCGCCGACGGCCGGCCACTGCCGTGGTGCCGCCCAACAGGAAGACCAACCGGTGTGGTGCCCTCCCTGGCTCCCTGCTCCCTACGCTCTCCCCTTTTCTCTAATTTTGATACAAATTACAAAGTTGTGTACTTGTGTTAATATGTTTGGGAACGATTTTTTGTGCAGTCGTTCAAGTTCAGAAGTAGTCATAGATTCAAGAATTTCAGTAGTTGCTCGTACTATCGTCCAAGTCCAAAATCAAGGTTCTATCCGATTGTAAGTTTTTTGAACTACCTATGCATGTCACAAGCCTATATTTCATATTTGCGTTCTCTAAACTTAAGTTGTTGAAATCATATTTGCGTTCAACTATGACACAAGAAAGACTCAATGGTTTGGCGACAATAGCACTTGAAAATGATGTCTTGGAGAAGATTAATTATGCAGATGTAATTGAAGATTTTATTTCAAGGAACGCAAGACGGATGACACTTTTCAATAGAGAATAAGGTCAGTTTATTGGTTTTAGTATTTCGCATTGATACTTCAGAATATTCTAAGCATTGTATGAAATAATATAAATTTTAATTACATAATTAGGTGTTTATGCTTGCGTAATTTTTTTTTTTAATTTAGGGCCCCATTTTTCTTTTCGCACCGGGGCCCCGAATTCCTGGAGACGGCCCTGCCACCTGCATATATCTTCCTATCCAGAAGCATGGGGAGGTCTCTTTGCTTCCAAACAGTTTCCCGTAAGAATCGTGCGCCAGTTTGCTATTGGCCTGCATGCCTGTTCGATCGGCCTGTTCCCATTGGCTGCATCTGCATTTGGGGTTCAACTGATTTGGCGATTTGACTACGAGCTCTTCCGCAGCGTCTCCTTTTTTTTTTTAATTTGTTTCCTCATGCGTTCACGTGCCTTCGTGTCGCGCGACCCTTCCGGCAGGTTCGTTCTTTTTCCCCGGGAAAGTATCAGGTGATACCAGCCCTTATATGCTACCATGATACCAACCTTTAAAATTCAAATTTAAACTTGTCAAAACATTCTGAAAATAATCATGGGTGTTCATCACATATATGTCAACAACCCCTAAAAAATTCAGATCAAAATTCGAAATATACAAAGAGAAATCCATCATGAATAGTGTCAAAAGAAGACAAAAGCAAAAATGCCACAATTCACATCTGAATTTGTCTTTTTTGTTTCTTGATGTATATTTCGAATTTTGATCTGAATTTTTTAGGGGTTGTCGACATATATGTGATGAACATCCATGATTTTTTTCAGAATGTTTTGACAAGTTTAAATTTGAATTTTAAAGGTTGGTATCATGGTAGCATATCAGGGCTGGTATCACCTGATACTTACCCCTTTTTCCCCGTGTGTTCTGCCTTGTATTGAGAGGATGCCAATATGTGTCTGTTTACAATTTGGCTAGGTTCTGTACAGGCGGTTGCCGCTTCTGTCGCGAGTTCTGGTCGGGTACGTCTGGATCGTTCGGCGCCCGTATAGAACGGCTTTGCCCCCATCGACCTCACCAATGCGTTTGCCGACTTTCTCCAAACTAGGCGATCCCACGTCCCTCCTCACCGCCCGACCGCGTCTTGCCGGAGCTCTCACCGTTGGGTCTCCATCTCCGCTGCTATCGATCGGCCCCCGGATGGCGTCCACAGCATGAGGAGGCTCGCGTTGACAGCACGACTGGGGAGATGAGGCAATGGTGGGGTGCATGTGGGGGTGAGGCAGACCTCAAGCCGCGGGCGTCTTGGCTCATGCTCGCCCCGCCCAGCAGGCCATCTGCCCCCTGCCGCCCTGCCGTGGCATGTCGGCTGGGCGTCGATCCAAGCAGCTTGGCAGGCGTGCTCCGCCGCGTGTTGTCTGATTGACATGGCGACAGCCTTCGCGACGACGTTGGTGGCCGCATGCACCAGCCACCAGCATGGCCATGGCGTTCTCTGGAGGCCCCGTAGGCGTGCGTGGGGCGGCAGAATCCATGGGCGCCTGCACCAACATGGCGATGCCTTCCACGGCGAGGCGGGACCATGGTGCGTGGGCGGCGGAGTCCATGGGCATCGATGCCGCAAGTGCGAGCTGCCGAGAACCTCACTGCCGCCGTCGGCGGGCCAGGCGCCAGGGACCCGGTGAGATCCTCGCAATCACGGCCGCCGCCGCCACCAGTGAATTCATCGTCTGCAATCTGCATGCAATTCATGATTACTATGGCCATCAGTGGAAGATATGGACATGCGCCCGTCGTTGGTGTCATTCCCCTGGAATTCGGCCTGCTATTATTACTTGTTAGTCATCTACGTCATGACAGGGCTGGTACTGATGGACGGGTTCATCATGCAGTTCTGCAGTGTTCTGTTGCTGGCCATGATTCTTCCGGTGCTTTTTTGTCGCAGGCAGGCAGGTGTGCCTGTGCTGTGCACCGTTGGAGTACTTCCTGGTGAGCATGGCGAAGATGATCACGGCGAATGACGACGTCCCGGCGTCGCCGCGGGGTCTCGAGGACCTGCCCGCGAGCTACGACGTGCTACCTCGCCCTCGACGCCGCCAAGCACCACCGCGGCCACGAAGCGTGGTTCTGGCGCTGTGGCCACGAAGCGTGGTTCTGGCGCTGCCACCAGGTGCCCGTACCGGGCAGGAGCTGCCTCGAGCCGATGCCGATGCCGCTGCTGCTCTGCGGAGCGAGAAGCGCCTGTTGCTGTGCCGGCTAATCACGCGTACAAGCTGTCCGCCGTGGCGGCGGCGCACACGGCACACCGCCAGCAGTCAGATTACGAAATATGATTAGGGGTTAGTAATCAGATTGTAATTCTGACCATAACAAAGGAAGAAATGTCATGGTTAGTGTAATTATTAGCAGCAAAGTAGGTAATATCAGGGAAGGATATATGTGCATCGATCATGAATCAGATTCTGGTCATTTAATCCTTGCAGGTCGTCGCAAATGGAGACCTGTCATATAGTAATTCAGTAAAGTTTGTATAGAGTTGCGTAGTTAGCTACACAAGCTCAAAAACATTCCACAAGCTAGCTCATTCCTGTAGGTTCTGTCAAAAAAAAAAATCATTCATGTAGGAAACTGTTTTTAGAACACTACCTGCTAGTAGATTATATGGTACTCGGTTGTTGATTGAACAAATACACAAGACCATCTCTAAATATTTAGAGGATTTGCTAAGGATTATTTCTGCTAGCATATCAAATTTAGTGATGTTTGCCTGAGTGAATTTTTAATGTGCATGTTTGCTTAACTAAAAGGGTGCATAGCGAGGCAAGAGACAACACTGCTATCTTAGGATCAGAGAGCAGACACCATGCATATATCTTACAATGTGTCAGCATGCACATTCTTAAGTAGAGTCCTGCCACTAAACCACTGCATACATACAGGGCTTATGTGGATTCGCCTTCATTTTTGACAAATTTCTGCAGTTTCCCCTCCCCCGTAACATGTTCATATGGGAAATTTATGTCATCACTCTAAATCAGCTATGCTGTCATGGCTGAGCTCTCAGTAGAGAGGGGATGGAAGGGAAGGAGACACCGCTATCTTTTTTTCTTTCAGTCATTCGTAATAATATTTTTTGTTTGAATGGAGGGAACAATTGTAAAATACTCCTTCGGTCCCAAAATTCTTGTCTTAAATTTGTCTAAATAGTAAAGTATCTAACATTAAAACGTGACTAGATACATCTATATTTAGACAAATCGAAGACAAGAATTTTGGGACGGAGGGAGTATCAGTTGTCAGCCTTCATGCAGTACTGACCAAGCTAATTAAAATGCCACAGGATGGTTATTTGCTTTGTTTCAGTTACTCAATTTTTTTACTCATGTTGGTGCTATTTTTTTATGTCTACTTCCGATTGATGTTGCCCAGGCTGTCTTGGTATACATTCTTTATACTACATTCCCTAAATCTAGACCCGTTTCAATTTGGGAAACGTTGGCTATGGGCGCGCCGGCCGAATCGTTCCGGGGCTACTGAGCAGCGAGACACCTCGAGGAGCACCCGCGCGGCACCGAGCTGCCGTATCCTCCACGGCATCCCTCGGACGCCGCGAGCACCATGACCAGGTACGTCGCGTGCCCCCGGCGCCCCGCGCTCTCTTGCCATGCCATGGCCTCCACCAGCGCCCTGGGCTACCATCTCCCACTTCCCTGCCGCACTTGCTGCCGCCACATCGGCCAGGAGGACGCCCAGTGCCGCCTCCGCTATCGTCTATGTCCGCTCCAGTAGGCAGGGCGCCAGGAGCGCGCGCACGATGCCGCGGGTGACCACGGCCCGGAGTTGCTCAAGCTTGGTGGAGAGGTCGCGGCCAGGCAAGCCAGCGGTCGTGCCAGCCGGCCGGGACATCGGTGGCGGTGAGCGTGGCGAGGAAGGTGCGGCGGCATGTGACTTGACCTTCGCCGGCGTGTGTATTCTACAAAGCTAGCTGGTTTTCAATTTTCAGGGGCAAGATTGATTGATCCACACAGGAGTTAATGGTGGGTGGTGGCCCAGCTAATGGTCTTCACCCAATACCGGTTCTTGGATTAATGGCTAACAGGAGTTCTGGCCGAAGCGGCCTTCGCCGTCCGGGACGTCCTCCTGGAATCCGTGGGTACAAAGACTTCTGACCTAGGGATGGCAACGGGGACGAAACCCACCGGGTTTTGCCTTCCCAAACCCATCCCCACGAAAAAATCACAAACCCGTCCCCGTCCTCGTGAACGTGCATGGGGCTAGATTTTTGCCCGTCCCCTAAACCCATCGGGTTTTCTAAATCCACGGGGAACCCACGGGAAAATCAGCATATTAAAGCAAACATAGTAGCAAAATGGAATATAATTTTAGCAGCAAAAGGGGCATATTTCAGCAGCAAAAGAGGCATATTTCAGCAGCATAACTTCAACAAATGTCATAATACAATAGTACATGGTTCAACAACTAAAAGGAGCATATTTCAGCAGCATAACTTGAGCAAAAGAGATCAATAACAGCAGCTACAAGGAGCATATTTCAGCACAAACTGTAGCATATTACAGCCATAAACAGTAGCATATTTCAGCCATAAACAGTCATACATAGTTCACCAAGATGTCCAATTACACAAGTTCTGAAATAGAATTCATGGTTCACATATCACAAGCACAAATGAGACGAAATGGTCCAATACATAAGTTCTGAGATATAATTGGTAGTTCACAAATCACTTTAAAGTGGGCATCATCATGCCATATTTCACATCTCCTAGCCTTTAAAAGACTATCTTCAAAGCATCCAATGCCAAATCAAAGTGCCAAGTCCTAGAGAAGATCAAAATTTGCTCAAGCTAAAGTTAAACATGAAAAATATGCAGATTGGTATATGAAATGTGCAAGTACTTGTACTTCACCTGCATTCCCTCTTGAATGTCTTGAAGACAACTCCAAAAGCTATGTCCTTGTTCATTGTCAGCATCTATAAGGATCAAATAAGTAGTATGAGCATCTAACAAAACATTGCAGCAAGATAATGATAGACTATATGATGATATGTACAGAAAGACACACCTTTATATTTGTTTCTTATCCAATCTTGTGAACACATCAAGGCCTCTAAGATTTCAGGGGTAAGACGACTACGGTGGTCACTTAGAACTCTACCACTTGTGCTAAATGCTGATTCTGAGGCAACCGTGCTGACCGGAGTTGCAAAAATATCACGCGCTGGCAGCCTCAAAGTTGGATAGCGCGTTCCACTAACTTTCCACCAATCTAACACGCTGAATTTATCTTTGGACAATGGAACTAGCTCATCTTCCAAGTAACGGTCTAGCTCAGATTTCATCCTAAAAGATGCTGGCCTTTTTTGAGCAACACGTTCATTGAAGAGTGACATAAGGGTTGGAGCTTGCAAACAAGAGAATGAGCAAGATGGTTGTCCATGATCATCATCACTCTCAAGATTGTACTCCTCCAACAATGTGCACATCTTAGAAATTATTCCATTAACATGACCCTCACATTCTGGACTAGAAGGACTAATACCATGCAACATAGCAAAGCAAACAAGCATCATTTCATTTTTGTACCGAGGATCAAGAAGTGTAGCCATTCCCATTAGACCTTGAATATCAGTACAATACTTGTTAAATTTCTCCTCCATGCTAAATGTCATGGCTTCTATCACCTCATTACCACAAGTTGACCATTGCCTCATATTCATTTTAATTTCACAAATCTTGGGAAAATAGATGTTGGCAGTTACATAATTAGTCCCGGAAAACATTTCAGTGATTTCAAAGAACAACTGTAGCCTTTCTACAACATCAATAGCAAAAGCCCATTCTTCCTTTGTAGGGAGACTCTCGTATTGCTTCTCAACCTTCTTTAATCGCTCAAAAACAACATTATATGGTAGAGCCACACTAAGCATTGTGTAAGTTGAATTCCACCTAGTCTTACAACCAAGTATTAATCTTCTAGTTATTTTGACCTTTTGAAACTTAGCAATTTCCTCAAACTTCTCTATTCGTTTTGGTGAGGCAATCCAAAAGGCTACCCTCTCTCTAATCTTTTCAATTGCTGGTTTCATAGCATCTAAGCCGTCTTTGACAATTAAATTCAGAATGTGGGCACAACAACACATGTGAGTCAAGGTACCTTGCAACAAGAGCTTGTCCTTCCCTATCCTCTTTACCAACAAGTCAATTGTCTTGTCATTTGAAGAACAATTGTCAACAGTCACCGTTGATAGCTTCTCATCAAGATTCCAAGCAATCAATGATTCATGAAGTTCTTCAGCTATAACTTCGGCGGTATGAGGAGCTGGCACATAAATAAACCTACAAATGCAATAACATATGTTATAAATCAGCAAATAATGATAAAACAACATCAAACAGGGTACTACAGCAGGAAATAATGATAAAAACAACAACAAACAATGTAATACAATAACAAATATGGTAAAAACAACATGAACCAATGTACTACAGCAGCAAATAATGATAAAAACAACAACAAACAATGTACTACAACAACAAATATTAATAAAAACAACATGAAACAATGTACTACAGCAGCAAATATTCATATACCTCATGATAATACTCCTAAGTTTCCAAGAGTCATCAATGAAATGGCCGGTGATTGCCATGTATCATTTCTTTTGATTGTCAGCCGTCCATAAATCAGTAGTGATAGCTGTAACACCCCCTTGTATTAAGCACTGTGACATTTGGTTAATCATGCCATGTCATGTTCATTTGCAAAGCTAATCACAGTGGTTAATCAAAGCAACTCAAATTTGCCCCTGAAAATTCAAATTCAAATTCAAATGCAAAATGAAGTTGTTCCAAAAATTATGGAAAAATGCTCATCATTTAGCAAATATTCCAGAACAATTGTTGTTGAGGAAATCAACATCACCATCAACTCCATTAATGGGCTAGTGCATTTAAACAGTGGCAAAACAGCACTTTAAATGCCTTTATCATTTTTGAATAATTCAAAAGTGATCCAAATTTGTCCCAACCAATTTTTGGTGATGTGGAATATTTCAGCATCATTTATGGACCAACTCTCAAATTTTTGCAAAACTCCTTTGGTGCCTAAACAATTGTTTTTGCTCTCTGTGAAATAAATAAAAGGAAACAGAGGCAGAGAAGTTTACCTGTCGCCCGCTGTGGCCCGAGCCGGCCCGGCCCAACCTCCCCTGTTCCACCTGCTCCCGCCCCGCTGTCGCCACCGCCGTGGTCGCCGTGCGCCCGCCGCGCCCTCGCCGCCACCTGCCGCCACAGGGCCGCGGAGGCGATAAGGCCGCGCCCAGCCACTCCCCCTGGCCTCCTCACCCACTTCCCCTCTCTCCCGAGCTCGCTCGCTCGCTCTCTCCCCTTCTCTCCCTCTCAGATCCAGCGCGCCCGATCGCTTCCCCGTCGTTCGACCGTCGTCGCCGTCGCCGCCGTCGTCGCCAGCTCCCACCACCGTGTCTAGCAAGCGCGCGGTCCTCGACCGCGTCGACCCCGACCCCAAGGCGGAGCCGTAGGCCCTGGGAACGGACGTGCACCGCCGCCCCCTTTCCGCCTCTGCTCCGGCGAGTCCTCGCCGATTCCGGTCGCTACACGCCTGCTCCGAGCAGGCGCACGTCGGCTCCCCTCTCTGTAAGCCCCATCCTTCCTCCCCTGCCTAGTTTCGCCGCCGTTAGGTGCCCGTAGGCGCTGCTTCGTCTACGCCCGAGCTCGTCGCCGTTCGGCTCGTCGCCGGTAGCACTCCGGTGACCTTTTGGTCACGCGGGTGTGTCCGTTGAGTTCCTCGCGAGCCGTAGATCTCACCTAGACGCTCGCCGTGCTTGTTAGCTCGCTGCTTCGCCGTGTCCCTCGTCGACCGAGCCGCTCCTCCGCCACCGCTCGTCACCGGCGAAGTTTCCGGCCGAGTCCGGCCGTGCCACCACCACCAACGGCTTCGCCGTAGTGGACTCGTTCGAGCGGGCCTCTCCGCGTTGCTTCCCGAGCACCACAGCGCGATGGCCATCTTGGCCAGAATTACGGCGCCGCTCCGCCGCTCGCCGTCGCCGCTCCGGCGGGACTCCGGCGACACCACCACCTCCGTTCGACGCACCGTTGAAAGGCCGATCGAACGCGACCGGCCCCGGCCGTTTTGGTGGCCTATAGCCGAATTCCGACGCACGCCCGAGCCGCGCCGCCGCGAAACGCGTCCACCGGCGTTTAAACGCCGGCGACCGACGTGGCTAGGTGGGCCCCCGCCCCTGCACTCGCTGACGTTGGGCCCCACGGGTCAGTTGACCAGGTCAACAGCCCACGTGACACTGACCGGTGGGCCCGCGTTTAAAATGTTTTTAGAAATATCCTAAAACTGCTAATTACTCAGTTAATTAAAATAGTTAATTAGTTTAACTAATACTCTCACTGACATGTGGGGTCCACCCCACTAAATAGCACTGTTAGCTTAGTTTAATACTCTGTTAAGTCACAGAGGCTGACAGGTGGGACCCGCTGGTCAGGTTTGACCTGACCAGTGCGGCTGTTGACTGCGGACGTCATCCTGGCGTCATGATGATGTCATCACCTGCTGTTCTGGATAATGTTGAGTTTATTAATAAAAACAATTCCAGAAAATGTCTAAAATCTTTAGAAAATCATATCTTTTTATCCGTAGCTCGGTTGGAAAAACTTTCTACATGAAAGTTGCTCAGAACGACGAGACGAAGCCAACCGTGCTACTTGTTTCCGTGTCGGGACCCTCTACGGAGGTGAACCCGCAACTTTTAGCCTGTTTCCGGTAGATGAATAGTGCACATACACCCGGTAAATAATTCCAGTTAATTCCTAAAAATAACTAATATAACTTAGACATGTTTTTAGGCAACCCTGCACTGCACATTAGCCTAGCACGCTTTGTGATGCTTGTTTTCTGTGTATTTATCTGTTTCTTCCCCCCCCCTCTTCTCTCTCGGTAGAGTCCGACGCTGACGCCGCTCCAGAGACCGACGCCGTCCCGGTGATTGGTTCCCCCTCCGACGACCTTGCTTTTGCCACCGAGCAACCAGGCAAGCAACCCCCCCTTTGATCATTCCGATATCGCCTATGTCTATTCTCTCTTATTCTTGCATTAGAATTGCTGCTACTGCTGCTGCTCCTATTACTGCTGCATAGCCTGTTTTTGCAATACTGTTGATACCTGTCTTTATTCCTAAACTGCTTAGTATAGGTTGGGTAGCACTGCTGTGGCCCCGCATTCTCGTAGTTGCCTCGCTTAGTACCCTTGCCTCGATCAAGCGATCGAGCCCCTTCCCCTGACCTTCTTCACATCACCACACACCCCCTAGTATGCTCGACTCCGCAGAGTTAACATCGGGTGACGAGGGTGATACCTCCGAACTCACTTCCGATGTTGTCCCTGTAGTTTAGCTAGCTCGTTGTGGGTTACCGAGGGTGATTCCTCTTCCCACTTCCGACTTAGCTTTTGTCGTGCATCCGCTATGGTGATTACCGCCGAGGGTGATTCCTCCGGTATCACCTTAACGGGACTTGTCGTTTAGGAATCCAACGAGGGTGATTCCTCGGATTCCTCATCGGCATGGAAACCACACGGATGCCCTGGTTTACCGTACCGTGTTTAAAGACGTATCGATCCCCGAGGCCGGACGTCGCCAGGAACAAAGGCGTGCGGCCAGAGGTATCGCGCGTCTGAAGACACTTTATAGTTACTACTACACATGTTGGATAGAGACGGGTTGACCCTGAGGGGTACCCGCGAGTGCCTTTGAGGCGTGAGCTGTGGAGTCGGGTGACCAGTGAGGGTACCCGCGAGATAACTACGAAGCGTGGCCGGTCCTGTAAGGTCCTTGTCACAAGTCTTCGAGACGGGACGTCGGGGCCACCGGTGTGGTGGCAACGCTCGTTACCGCGCGCTCCCAATCCACTAAGCGATTTGGATATTTGATCCGAGGGGCCTTCGGGTCCGATAGCACTAACCACCACGTGGGTGTGAGTGGGTGCTCTGCGTCGTATACATCAGCCGGAGTCGTCACGACGTCAGCGATTGAGCGGCCCGTTCGGATTGGACCCGGAATGCAACTGCGTACTTGTATAAGGGGTTGCTAGGTCTGCTACCGAACGGCCACGTAACGTGCAGGAGCGTCCGGGGCGATGGGCCATGACCCCCGGGGGCATAGGTTTAGTCCGACGTGCTTGATCCTCTCTGGCGGTTTCCGGTCGGGTTGCGTCGTGTTGTTTAGCCGAGGCCGGGCAGGACCCAGCAAGTGTGTCCGGCCGGAGTTAAGCGAGCGTGGTGGGTAAGTTGGTGCACCCCTGCAGGGAAGAAAACATCTATCGATAGCCTGTCCTACGGTAACGGACACTCGGAGTTGTATCCACTTCGGTACAACTAGAACTGGTGACTTGAGATATGAGGTAGGGCTCTGGGATTGCTTTCTCGCAGGGAGTCGAGGAAGGATCCCCGGCCGAGGTTGTATTACTATGAACACTTTACATTATGATGTACTAATCTGCGCCCTTCTAATGCTGCAAGACCCTGAAGATGCTAGTCTTCGTCAGGACTAGGCTTTTCCCCTCTCTACTCTAGCATTCTGCAGTCTAGTCCACCCACATAAAGCCTCCTTTGAAAATAATGCATTGCTTAGTATAGATCTGATGTAAGTCTTGCTGAGTACTTTGGATGAGTACTCACGGTTGCTTTGCTTCCTCTTTTGTCCTACCCGCATGACAAACCAGACGACGGAGCCATGGTGCCTGCAGCCCCCGTTGACGACTACTACTACCAGCCCGAGGCTGGCTACTACTACTACCCGGCCGGCGAGTACTTCTACGAGGAGCCGGCGGACGACGACCAGGAGTAGGATCGGAGGTCCCAGGCAGGAGGCCTGCGCCTTTTCGATCGTAGCTTTTCTTTTGCCCCGCCTGTGTAACAGGCCTATTTCAGTACTGTGTTGTATCTGTACCCAGATACCTAACGCTTCCGCTAACCTTGTGTATGACACTTGTTATGTATTCGAGCCCTCGAGGCCCCTGGCTTGTAATATATAACTGGTATGTATTTATTTATGTTTTAGAGTTGTGTTGTGATTCCTTCACGTGAGTCCTTAGGCTTGATCATGTGCATTTGCGTGTATGATTAGTGCACGGTCGGGCCGGGGTCGTCACAGGTTGGTATCAGAGCCGACTGCCTGTAGGAACCCCTTTCCAACTCCTTGGTCGAAGTTGAGTCTAGAGGTCAAAAACTGTTTTACTAACTTGGCTGTGTGGCTTATGGCCCCACGTCGCCACTTGGGTGGTGTAGCTTCTTTTATTCCTCGTCTATACTCTGGGACTCTTCTCTCTCGTCTATTCGGGTTAAGTTTTACTAACTCTATTAGGTTATCGTTTTCACATCTACCCGGAGAGCTGGATATCAGTGCGGTTTCTTATCATTGACCTGATTAGTCTGATAATCATTCCTTTCCATTTGTTTGTTTAGCTTTTCTTACCAAGTTCTGTTTAATTATCATCAGGACTTGACAAGTCTGATTCGTTCATATCTGAACCTTTTGCACTCAAGCATGAATTTGAATTTGACACACTGTATCATCCAGTAAAAATACAAACCTCCGCGGGTCCTTGCCGATCTACCCTCTTCTGTCCTCAAGTTAGTGTTGAGATTGAAGAGAGAAAATTTCAGGTGTACCCCATTGTCCTGAAATCTTGCGGCATAGACCTCATTCTGGGTATGGATTGGTTGGAGGCTCACGAGGCCCAAATCGATTGTGCCACCAAGACTGTACGTCTTCGGCACCCCTCGAATCAGTTGGTGAATTGTCGCGCTCGTATATCTCGTGATGCCGAGGCTCAAATCTATGCCTCCAACGTATTGAATGCTTCACCACTCGAAGGGCTCGAGAACATACCAGTGGTACGTGATTACCCGGATGTCTTCCCAGAAGAACTTCCAGGAATACCCCCTGTTCGAGCTGTCGAGTTCGTCATCGACTTGAAGCCAGGTACTACTCCTATTGCGAAGCGTCCTTACAAGATGCCACCGCATGAGCTCCTAGAGCTTAAGGAGGAAATCGACAAGTCACTCAAGAAGGGCTTCATCCGTCCTAGTTCCTCTGCCTGGGGAGCACCGTCTCTTTTCGTCAAGAAGAAAGATGGTACGAATAGGCTGGTACAAGATTACCGACCTATCAACCAGGCAACCATCCAGAATAAATATCCGCTTCCTCGGATCAATGACTTATATGATCAACTGGCTGGATCATCGGTGTTTTCTAAACTCGACTTGAGGTTGGGTTATCACCAGATCCGTGTTCGCGAAGAGGATATTCCAAAGACTGCATTTGTTACTCGTTATGGCTCTTATGAGTACACTGTCATGTCTTTTGGACTGACTAATGCTCCAGCTACCTTCTCCCGCTTGATGAATTATATATTCATGGATTACCTCGACAAGTTCGTCGTGGTATATCTGGATGATATTCTGGTATTCTCAAAGAACAAGGAAGAACACGCCGAACATCTTCGCCTTGTTCTGGAGAAGCTGCGAGAGCATCAGCTTTATGCTAAGTTTTCCAAATGCGAGTTCTGGCTTTCTGAAGTGACCTACCTTGGACATGTGATTTCCAAGGATGGCATTGCCGTTAATCCGGAACGGGTTCAGGCTATTCTGGACTGGACTCCTCCGAAGAATGTCAAGCAAGTGAGAAGTTTTCTCGGCCTTGCAAGCTATTGTCGTCGCTTCGTCGAGAACTTTTCCAAGATTGCCAAGCCCCTGACTAATCTGCTTCACAAAGGCGTTAAGTTTGAGTGGACAGATAAATGCCAGGAAAGCTTTCAAGCTCTTAAGGACAAGCTCGTTTCTGCACCAGTGCTTGCTCCTCCAGATTCTCGCAAGGACTTCGTGATATATTGCGACGCCTCTCGTCAAGGCTTAGGTTGTGTCCTAATGCAAGAACGAAGAGTAGTTGCTTATGCATCGCGTCAACTACGTCCGCATGAAGAGAATTATCCAGTGCATGATCTTGAACTTGCTGCAGTGATCTTTGCATTGAAGCCATGGCGACATTACCTTCTCGGTAACCGGTGTGAGATTTATACTGATCATCAAAGCTTGAAGTATTTATTCACTCAGCCGGATCTTAATCTCCGCCAACAGCGATGGTTGGAAACTATTTCTGAATACGACTGCAGTATTTCTTATACCCCTGGCAAGGCTAATGTGATGGCCGATGCCTTGAGTCGCAAGTCATACAACACCAACCTCAAGGTTAAGCGAGCTCAGCCTCGTCTTTATGAGGAATTACGCAAGCTGAATCTGCATATCGTTCCACATGGTTCGCTTAATGACCTTGTGATACAGCCGGATCTTGAGAAGGCTGTCAAGGTAGCACAAGCCAAAGATGCTTACGTTGATGTTATAAAACAGGAACTGCATCTTCCGAAATACAGGGATTTCTCAATATCCGAAGATGGAACCTTGTATTTCCGAGGCCGCATCGTGGTAACGCGTTTCGAGCTTATGACTGACAAGGTCATGAAGGAGGCACATGATACACCGCTGTCTATTCATCCTGGTAGTACTAAGATGTATCGTGATCTCCGCCAAAGGTACTGGTGGTCTAATATGAAGCGGGATATTGCTCGTTATGTTGCTGAATGCGATGTCTGTCGTCGCGTGAAGGCAGAACATCAGAAGCCTGCTGGACTTCTGCAACCTCTTCCTATTCCGCTGTGGAAATGGGATAAGGTGCAGATGGATTTCATTACTGGCTTTCCTAAGTCCCAGAAGGGTAACGATGCCATTCTTGTCGTCGTCGACCAACTCTCAAAGGTTGCACACTTCCTGCCAATCAAGGAGACTATCACTGCTAGCCAGTTAGCAGAACTGTATATCTCCCGAATTGTATCCCTCCACGGAATTCCGAAGGAGATCAGTACGGACCGTGGCACCCTGTTCACTTCCAAGTTCTGGGAAAGTTTTCAAGAAGCTTTGGGAACTCATATCAACTGGAGTTCAGCTTATCACCCCCAGTCCCAAGGTCAAGTTGAACGAGTCAATCAAGTGCTTGAAGATATGCTGCGAGCTTGTGTTATATCATTCGGTAAGAAATGGGAAGAATCCCTTCCATATGCCGAGTTCTCGTATAACAACAGCTATCAAGCAAGCTTGAAGATGGCTCCCTTTGAAGTTCTGTACGGACGTAAGTGTCGAACCCCTCTGAACTGGTCAGAAACTGGGGAACGACAAGTTATTGGTCCGGACATTATTCAACACGCCGAAGAGCAAGTCCGTATCGTGCGTGAAAATCTCAAGGCGGCTCAAGATCGCCAGAAGAGCAACTTTGATCGCAAGAGATGGGGATTGACTTATCAACCAGGTAATCAAGTCTATCTTCGTGTCACCCCTATGAAGGGCACGCACCGTTTCGGCGTCAAGGGCAAGTTAGCTCCACGCTACATTGGTCCCTTCCCCGTGGTTGCTAGACGTGGATTCGTGGCTTACAAATTGCAATTGCCGCCGCAATTCTCGCATATCCACGATGTGTTCCATGTGTCGCAACTCCGCCGATCTTTCAAGGAGTCCCCGCATCGTGCTGTGGATCACGAGATGCTCGAGCTTCAAGATGATCTTTCTTATAAGGAGCATCCGATCTGCATCCTCGATCAAGCTGAACGTCGGACCCGTCAGAAGACAACCAAGTTCCTGAAGGTGCAGTGGTCAAATCATACTGAAGATGAAGCCAGTTGGGAACGCGAGGAAAATCTTCGGGCGGAATACCCCGACCTCTTTGCTTCTACCTCCTAAATTCTCGGGACGAGAATTTCTTTTAGAGGAGGAGAATTTGTAACAACCCCTTGTATTAAGCACTGTGACATTTGGTTAATCATGCCATGTCATGTTCATTTGCAAAGCTAATCACAGTGGTTAATCAAAGCAACTCAAATTTGCCCCTGAAAATTCAAATTCAAATTCAAATGCAAAATGAAGTTGTTCCAAAAATTATGGAAAAATGCTCATCATTTAGCAAATATTCCAGAACAATTGTTGTTGAGGAAATCAACATCACCATCAACTCCATTAATGGGCTAGTGCATTTAAACAGTGGCAAAACAGCACTTTAAATGCCTTTATCATTTTTGAATAATTCAAAAGTGATCCAAATTTGTCCCAACCAATTTTTGGTGATGTGGAATATTTCAGCATCATTTATGGACCAACTCTCAAATTTTTGCAAAACTCCTTTGGTGCCTAAACAATTGTTTTTGCTCTCTGTGAAATAAATAAAAGGAAACAGAGGCAGAGAAGTTTACCTGTCGCCCGCTGTGGCCCGAGCCGGCCCGGCCCAACCTCCCCTGTTCCACCTGCTCCCGCCCCGCTGTCGCCACCGCCGTGGTCGCCGTGCGCCCGCCGCGCCCTCGCCGCCACCTGCCGCCACAGGGCCGCGGAGGCGATAAGGCCGCGCCCAGCCACTCCCCCTGGCCTCCTCACCCACTTCCCCTCTCTCCCGAGCTCGCTCGCTCGCTCTCTCCCCTTCTCTCCCTCTCAGATCCAGCGCGCCCGAGCGCTTCCCCGTCGTTCGACCGTCGTCGCCGTCGCCGCCGTCGTCGTCAGCTCCCACCACCGTGTCTAGCAAGCGCGCGGTCCTCGACCGCGTCGACCCCGACCCCAAGGCGGAGCCGTAGGCCCTGGGAACGGACGTGCACCGCCGCCCCCTTTCCGCCTCTGCTCCGGCGAGTCCTCGCCGATTCCGGTCGCTACACGCCTGCTCCGAGCAGGCGCACGTCGGCTCCCCTCTCTGTAAGCCCCATCCTTCCTCCCCTGCCTAGTTTCGCCGCTGTTAGGTGCCCGTAGGCGCTGCTTCGTCTACGCCCGAGCTCGTCGCCGGTAGCACTCCGGTGACCTTTTGGTCACGCGGGTGTGTCCGTTGAGTTCCTCGCGAGCCGTAGATCTCACCTAGACGCTCGCCGTGCTCGTTAGCTCGCTGCTTCGCCGTGTCCCTCGTCGACCGAGCCGCTCCTCCGCCACCGCTCGTCACCGGCGAAGTTTCCGGCCGAGTCCGGCCGTGCCACCACCACCAACGGCTTCGCCGTAGTGGACTCGTTCGAGCGGGCCTCTCCGCGTTGCTTCCCGAGCACCACAGCGCGATGGCCATCTTGGCCAGAATTACGGCGCCGCTCCGCCGCTCGCCGTCGCCGCTCCGGCGGGACTCCGGCGACACCACCACCTCCGTTCGACGCACCGTTGAAAGGCCGATCGAACGCGACCGGCCCCGGCCGTTTTGGTGGCCTATAGCCGAATTCCGACGCACGCCCGAGCCGCGCCGCCGCGAAACGCGTCCACCGGCGTTTAAACGCCGGCGACCGACGTGGCTAGGTGGGCCCC
>LR738712.1:18462773-18527855 GCA_902687465.1 Secale cereale
GAAAAAAAACTAATTTTGGAGAAAGTGTGAAGGAATTTTTTTGTAGGTCTTAGATGTGGAAAATATGTTTGCCCCCCTCAGATCTTCAAATATGTGAAAAAATGTGTATGACAACTTATCTAGATGAAGTGATTAACTGACGAGACTCTCCCAGTTTCCCTTCCTGAAGTAGATATACGTTCGTTGGCATGGGCTCGTGTGATTGTGCTTCTGTGAAAGAACAAAGCACACCTAGTATTTGTGATTCGTAGAGGTGGCCACTTCCAAAGCTCCGCTTCTTCTGTTAATGCATGATAGGGCCATGAGTGAAGGAAATATGCCCTAGAGGCAATAATAAAGTTGTTATTTATATTTCTTTATATCATGATAAATGTTTATTGTTCATGCTAGAATTGTATTAACCGGAAACTTAGTACATGTGTGAATACATAGACAAAACAGAGTGTCCCTAGTATGCCTCTACTAGACTAGCTCATTGATCAAAGATGGTTATGTTTCCTAACCATAGACATGAGTTGTCATTTGATCAACGGGATCACATCATTAGGAGAATGATGTGATGGACAAGACCCATCCGTTAGCTTAACACTATGACCGTTTAGTTTTACTGCTATTGCTTTCTTCATGACTTATACATGTTCCTATGACTATGAGATTATGCAACTCCCGAATACCGTAGGAACACCTTGTGTGCTATCAAACGTCACAACGTATCTGGGTGATCATAAAGATGCTCTACAGGTGTCTCCGAAAGTGTTCGTGGTGTTGGCATAGATCAAGACTAGGATTTGTCACTCCGAGTGTCGAAGAGGTATCTCTGGGCCCTCTCGGTAATGCACATCATAATAAGCCTTGCAAGCAAAAGACTAATGAGTTAGTCACGAGATGATGTATTACGGAACGAGTAAAGAGACTTGCCGGTAACGAGATTGAACTAGGTATAGAGATACCGACGATCGAATCTCGGGCAAGTAACATACCAATGACAAAAGGAACAACGTATGTTGTTATGCGGTTTGACCGATAAAGATCTTCGTAGAATATGTAGGAGCCAATATGAGCATCCAGGTTCCGCTATTGGTTATTGATCGGAGATGAGTCTCGGTCATGTCTACATAGTTCTCGAACCTGTAGGGTCCGCACGCTTAACGTTTGATGACGATCGGTATTATGAGTTTATGAGTTTTGATGTACCGAAGGAGTTCGGAGTCCCGGATGAGACCGGGGACATGACGAGGAGTCTCGAAATGGTCGAGACATAAAAATCGATATATTGGACGACTATATTCAGACATCGGAAAGGTTCCGAGTGATTCGGATATTTTTGGAGTACCGGAGAGTTACGGGAATAGAGGAGAGAGGCCAAAAGGAAGGAGGCGCGCGCCCCCCTTCTGGTCCGAATTGGACAAGGGGTGCAGCCCCCTTTTCCTTCTCCCTCTCCACCTCTTTCCTTCTCTCTTACTCCGGAAAGGAAAGGGGAATCCTACTAGGACTTGGGAGTCCTAGTAGGACTCCCCACACTTGGCGCGCCCCCTCTAGGGCCGGCCTCTCCCTTGCTCCTTTATATACGGGGGCAGGGGGCACCCTAGGACACACAAGTTGAATTGTTCTAGCCGTGTGCGGTGCCCCCCTCCACAGAAACACATCTCGGTCATACCGTCGCAGTGCTTAGGCGAAGCCCCGCGCCGGTAGATACATCATATCCGTCACCACGCCATCGTGCTGACAAAACTCTCCCGTGAAGCTCAACTGGATCAAGAGCTCGTGGGACGTCATCAAGCTGAACGTGTGCTGAACGCGGAGGTGCCGTACGTTCGGTGCTTGATCGGTTGGATCGTGAAGAAGTTCGACTACATCAACCGCGTCACTTGACGCTTCCGCTTCCGGTCTACGAGGGTACGTAGACACACTCTTCCCTCTCGTTGCTATGCATCTGGTAGATAGATCTTGCGTGATCGTAGGAAAATTTTAAAATACTACGTTCCCCAATAGTGGCATCATGAGCCAGGTCTATGCGTAGATGATATGCACGAGTAGAACACAATGAGTGGTGGGCGATTCTAGTCATACTGCTTACCAGCAGGTCATACTTTGCTTCGGCGGTATTGTGAGATGAAGCGGCCGGGACCGACATTACGCGTACGCTTACGCAAGACTGGTTTCACCGTTATGAGCACTCGTTGCTTAAAGGTGACTGGTGGGTGTCTGTCTCTCTCACTTTAGCTGAATCAAGTGTGGCTACGCCCGGTCCTTGTGAAGGTTAAAACAACACATACTTGACGAAACATCGTTGTGGTTTTGTATGCGTAGGTAAGAACGGTTCTTGCTAAGCCCGTAGCAGCCACGTAAAACTTGCAACAACAAAGTAGAGGACGTCTAACTTGTTTTTGCAGGGCATGTTGTGATGTGATATGGTCAAGACATGATGAGTTATACGGTTTTGTATGAGATGATCATGTTTTGTAATGTTATCGGCAACTGGCAGGAGCCATATGGTTGTCGCTTTATTGTATGAAATGCAATCGCCATGTAATTGCTTTACTTTATCACTAAGCGGTAGCGATAGTCGTAGAAGCAATAGTTGGCGAGACGACAATGATGCTACGATGGAGATCAAGGTGTCGCGCCGGTGACGAAGGTGATCATGACGTTGCTTTGGAGATGGAGATCAAAAGCACAAGATGATGATGGCCATATCATGTCACATATTTTGATTGCATGTGATGTTTATCTTATTATGCTTCTTATTTTGCTTAGTTCGAGGGTAGCATTATAAGATGACCCCTTACTAAATTTCAAGGTATAAGTGTTCTCCCTGAGTATGCACCGTTGCGAAAGTTCGTCGTGCCGAGACACCACGTGATGATCGGGTGTGATAAGCTCTACGTTCAAATACAAGGGGTGTAAGCCAGTTTTGCACACGCAGAATACTCGGGTTAAACTTGACGAGCCTAGCATATGCAGATATGGCCTCGGAACACTGGAGACCGAAAGGTCGAGCGTGAATCATATAGTAGATATGATCAACATAAGATGTTCATCATTGAAACTAGTCCATCTCACGTGATGATCGGACATGGTTTAGTTGATTTGGATCACGTGATCATTTAGATGACCGGAGGGATGTCTATCTAAGTGGGAGTTCTTTAATTATTATGATTAAATTGAACTTTAATTTATCATGAACTTAGTCCTGGTAGTATTAGCATATCTATGTTGTAGATCAATAGCTCGCGATGTTGCTCCCCGTTTATTGTTTATTTGTTCCTAGAGAAAACTAAGTTGAAAGATGTTAGTAGAAATGATGCGGAATTGTTCCGTGATCTGAGGATTATCCTCATTGCTGCACAGAAAAATTATGTCCTTGAAGCACTGCTAGGTGACAAGCCCCCTCCCGCTAATGTAGACGCTTTGAACGTCTGGCAGTCGCGGTCTGATGACTACACGATAGTTCAGTGGGCCATGCTTTACGGCTTAGAACCGGGACTTCAACGACGTTTTGAACGTCATGGACCATATGAGATGTTCCAGGAGTTGAAGTTAATATTTCAAGCAAATGCCCGGATTGAGAAATATGAGATTTCCAATAAGTTCTACAGCTGCAAGATGGAGGAGAATAGATCTATCAGTGAACACTTGCTCAGAATGTCTGGGTACTACAATCATATGACTCAACTTGGTTGCAAAGTTGATGAGGATAGTGTTATTGATAGAGTTCTTCAATCACTGCTACCAAGCTATAAAGGCTTCGTGATGAACTATAATATGCAAGGGATGCAAAAGATAATTCCCGAGCTCTTCGCTATGCTCAAGGCTGCGGAGGTAGAAATCAAAAATGAGCATCAAGTGTTGATGGTTAACAAAACCACTAGTTTCAAGAAAAAGGGCAAGGGAAAGAAGGGGAACTTCAAGAAGAATAGCAAGACAGTTGCTACTCCCACGAAGAAACCCAAGTCTGGAGCCAAGCCTGAAACTGAGTGCTTCTACTGCAAGGGGACTGTACACTGGAAGCGGAACTGCCCCAAGTATTTGGCGGATAAGAAGGATGGCAAGGTGAACAAAGGTATATGTGATATACATGTTATTGATGTGTACCTTACTAATGCTCGTAGTAGTACCTGGGTATTTGATACTGGTTCGGTTGCTAATATTTGTAACTCGAAACAGGGACTACGGATTAAAAGAAGATTGGCTAAGGACGAGGTGACGATGTGCGTGGGAAATGGTTCCAAAGTCGATGTGATCGCCGTCGGCACGCTACCTCTACATATACCTTCGGGATTAGTTTTAGACCTAAATAATTGTTATTTGGTGCCAGCGTTGAGCATGAACATTATATCTGGATCTTGTTTGTTGCGAGACGGTTATTCATTTAAATCATAGAATAATGGTTGTTCTATTTTTATGAATAATATCTTTTATGGTCATGCACCCTTGAAGAGTGGTCTATTCTTATTGGATCTCGATTGTAGTGATACACATATTCATAATATTGAAACCAAAAGATGCAAGGTTAATAATGATAGTGCAACTTATTTGTGGCACTGCCGTTTAGGTCATAATGGTGTAAAGCGCATGAAGAAACTCCATAGTGATGGACTTTTGGAATCACTTGATTATGAATCACTTGGTACTTGTGAACCATGCCTCATGGGCAAGATGACTAAAACTCCGTTCTCCGAAACAATGGAGCGAGCAACAGATCTGTTGGAAATCATACATACTGATGTATGTGGGCCAATGAGTGTTGAAGCTCGCGGCGGGTATCGTTATTTTCTGACCTTCACTGATGATTTGAGCAGATATGGGTATATCTACTTAATGAAGCACAAGTCTGAAACATTTGAAAAGTTCAAAGAATTTCAGAGTGAAGTGGAGAATCATCGTAACAAGAAAATAAGAGTTTCTACGATATGATCGTAGAGGTAAAATATTTGAGTTAGCGAGTTTGGCCTTCAATAAAAACAATGTGAAATAGTTTCACTACTCACGCCACCTGGAACACCATAGTGTAATGGTGTGTCCGAACGTCATAACCGTACTTTATTAGATATGGTGCGATCGATGATGTCTCTTACCGATCTACCACTATCACTTTTGGGGTTATGCATTAGAGACAACTACATTCACGTTAAATAGGGCACCATCTAAATCCGTGGAGATGACACCATATGAACTGTGGTTTGACGAGAAATCTAAGCTGTCATTTCTTTAAGTTTGGGACTGCGATGCTTATGTGAAAAAGTTTCAACATGATAAGCTCGAACCCAAATCAGAAAAGTAAATCTTCGTAGGATACCCAAAAGAAACTGTTGGGTACACCTTCTATCACAGATCCGAAGGAAAGGTCTTTGTTGCTAAGAGTGGATCCTTTCTAGAGAAGGAGTTTCTCTCGAAAGAAGTGAGTGGGAGGAAAGTAGAACTTGATGAGGTAATTGCACCTTCTCCTGAATTGGAAAGTAGTACATCACAGAAAATTGTTCCAGTGATTCCTACACCAATCAGTGAGGAAGCTAATGATGATGATCATGAAACTTCAGATCAAGTTTCTGCTGAACTTCGTAGATCAACCATAGTTCCTTCCGCATCAGAGTGGTACGGCAACCCGATTCTGGAAGTCATGTTACTGGACCATGATGAACCTACGAACTATGAGGAAGCGATGATGAGCCCAGATTCCGCAAAATGGCTTGAGGCCATGAAACCTGAGATGGGATCCATGTATGAGAACAAAGTGTGGACTTTGGTTGACTTGCCCGATGATCGGCAAGCCATCGAAAATAAATGGATCTTCAAGAGGAAGACTGACGCTGACGGTAATGTTACTGTTTACAAAGCTCGACTTGTTGTGAAAGTTCTTCAACAAGTTCAAGGAGTTGACTACGATGAGCCTTTCTCACCTGTAGCGATGCTTAAGTCTGTCCGAATCATGTTAGCAATTGCCGCATTTTATGAAATATGGCAAATGGATAACAAAACTGCATTCTTTAATGGATTTATTAAATAAGACTTGTATATGATACAACCAGAAGGTTTTGTCAATCCTAAAGGTGCTAACAAAATGTGCAAGCTCCAGCGATCTATCTATGGACTGGTGCAAGCATCTCGGAGTTGGAATATACGCTTTGATAAGTTGATCAAAGCATATAGATTTATACAGACTTGCGGTGAAGCCTGTATTTACAAGAAGTGAGTGGGAGCACTACAACCTTTCTGATAAGTATATGTGAATGACATATTGTCGATCGGAAATGATGTAGAATTTTCTGGAAAGCATAAAGGAGTGTTCGAAAGGAGTTTTTGAAAGAAAGACCTTGGTGAAGCTGCTTACATATTGGGCATCAAGATCTATAGAGATAGATCAAGTCGCTTGATAAGACTTTCGATGAGTACATACCTTGATAAGATTTTGAAGTAGTTCAAAATGGATCAGTCAAAGAAGGAGTTCTTGCCTGACTTGTAAGGTGTGAAGTTGAGTAAGACTCAAAGCCAGACCACGGCAGAAAAATATAGAGAGAATGAAAGTCATTCCCTATGCCTCAGCCATAGGTTCTATAAAGTATGCCATGCTGTGTACCAAACATGTTGTGTACCTTGCCATGAGTTTGTCAAGGGGGTAAAATAGTGATCCAGGAGTAGATCACTGTACAGCGGTCAAAATTATCCTTAGCAACTGGATGACTAAGGAAATGTTTCTCGATTATGGAGGTGATAAAAAGTTCGTCGTAAAGCGTTACACCGATGCAAGCTTTGACACTAAATCCAGATGACTCTAAGTATCAATCTGGATGCGTATTGAAAGTGGGAGCAATTAGCTAGAGTAGCTCCATGCAGAGCATTGTAGACATAGAAATTTGCGAAATACATACGGATCTAAATGTGACAGACCCGTTGACTAAACTTCTCTCACAAGCAAAACATGATCACACCTTATTACTCTTGGGTATTAATCACATAGCGATGTGAACTAGATTATTGACTCTAGTAAACCCTTTGGGTGTTGGTCACATGGCGATGTGAACTATGGGTGTTATTCACATAACGATGAGAACTATCGGTATTAAATCACATGGCGATGTGAGCTAGATTATTGACTCTAGTGCAAGTGGGAGACTGAAGGAAATATGCCCTAGAGGCAATAATAAATTTGTTATTTATATTTCCTTATATCATGATAAATGTTTATTATTCATGCTAGAATTGTATTAACCGGAAACTTAGTACATGTGTGAATACATAGACAAAACAGAGTGTCCCTAGTATGCCTATACTAGATTAGCTCATTGATCAAAGATTGTTATGTTTCCTAACCATAGACATGAGTTGTCATTTGATCAACGGGATCACATCATTAGGAGAATGATGTGATGGACAAGACCCATCCGTTAGCTTAGCACTATGATCGTTTAGTTTTACTGCTATTGCTTTCTTCATGACTTATACATGTTCCTATGACTATGAGATTATGCAACTCCCGAATACCGTAGGAACACCTTGTGTGCTATCAAACGTCACAACATAACTGGGTGATCATAAAGATGCTCTACAGGTGTCTCCGAAAGTGTTCGTGGTGTTGGCATAGATCAAGACTAGGATTTGTCACTCCGAGTGTCGAAGAGGTATCTCTGGGCCCTCTCGGTAATGCACATCATAATAAGCCTTGCAAGCAAAAGACTAATGAGTTAGTCACGAGATGATGTATTACGAAACGAGTAAAGAGACTTGCCGGTAACGAGATTGAACTAGGTATAGAGATACCGATGATCGAATCTCGGGCAAGTAACATACCAATGACAAAAGGAACAACGTATGTTGTTATGCGGTTTGACCGATAAAGATCTTCGTAGAATATGTAGGAGCCAATATGAGCATCCAGGTTCCGCTATTGGTTATTGATCGGAGATGAGTCTCGGTCATGTCTACATAGTTCTCGAACCCGTAGGGTCCGCACACTTAACGTTTGATGACGATCGGTATTATGAGTTTATGAGTTTTGATGTACCGAAGGAGTTCGGAGTCCCGGATGAGACCGGGGACATGACGAGGAGTCTCGAAATGGTCGAGACGTAAAAATTGATATATTGGACGACTATATTCGGACATCGGAAAGGTTCCGAGTGATTCGGGTATTTTTGGAGTACCGGAGAGTTACGGGAATAGAGGAGAGAGGCCGAAAGGAAGGAGGCGCGCGCCCCCCTTCTGGTCCGAATTGGACAAGGGGTGCAGCCCCCTTTTCCTTCTCCCTCTCCACCTCTTTCCTTCTCTCCTACTCCGGAAAGGAAAGGGGAATCCTACTGGGACTTGGGAGTCCTAGTAGGACTCCCCACACTTGGCGCGCCCCCTCTAGGGCCGGCCTCTCCCTTGCTCCTTTATATACGGGGGCAGGGGGCACCCTAGGACACACAAGTTGAATTGTTCTAGCCGTGTGCGGTGCCCCCCTCCACAGAAACACACCTCGGTCATACCGTCGCAGTGCTTAGGCGAAGCCCTGCGCCGGTAGATACATCATATCCGTCACCACGCCATCGTGCTGACAAAACTCTTCCGTGAAGCTCAACTGGATCAAGAGCTCGTGGGACGTCATCAAGCTGAACGTGTGCTGAACGCGGAGGTGCCATACGTTCGGTGCTTGATCGGTTGGATCGTGAAGAAGTTCGACTACATCAACCGCGTCACTTGACGCTTCCGCTTCCGGTCTACGAGGGTACGTAGACACACTCTTCCCTCTAGTTGCTATGCATCTGGTAGATAGATCTTGCGTGGTCGTAGGAAAATTTTAAAATACTACGTTCCCCAACAATGAGAACGAGCAAATACCTTAATGCAACTTCCTGTGGCAATAAGCATATCCTTTATCCACGCAAATGTTGTGTGTCGGGGAGTCAAAATAAATATAGTTATTCATACTGACTTATATATTTTGTGCACTAAATATTTTTTCTAAAATTATGATCATGCATGATGTGGTGGGACTGAGATGGAATTTAGGGTTTTGGATAGATGTGGAGAAGTGGTTGAGGATTTTTGGAGCAATATCACCAAGCACTTGAGCAATTCAGCTATGATCAAAATCTTATCCTCTTTTAATAGTATTGACTTTCCTATGGATCCAATGTGATCTTGGATCACTTAAAAAATAATGTAGAGTCTTGAAGCTTTGCCAATCCTTGTCCTTGGCGTTTTTAGGGGTCCAAAATCACTAGTTCTTGCCATGCCAATCATTGATCTTCTCTGAAATCTATTATTAATGAGCATTAGATCAATGACTTATATATTTTTATTATTACCAAAATCATCCGGGGATTAGTTGCACTTTGAATCTCCCCATTTTTGGTAATTGATAACGACATATAGATCAATATTTCGACAAATGATATAACCAATGAAATACATCATCGCTTTGACAAGTATGTGATAAGCAAGAGCTCCCCCTAAATTTGTGCATTATAGAAAATTTGCGTTTAAATGCAAATGCACAATCAATTACGATCATGGGTTACTCTTCCATGTCACATACATCTTAGTGGAGTGCTCAAAATGATGCGATTGCAATGTAATAAGCACTCACCACCAACCAAACAAGTGAATGGTCATACAAAGAGCATACGAATAGATATTTAAACAAGCATAGCATCAAAGTGTGGTATGATCAAGCCCAAATCAATATAGTCTCATACATGCATCAAACAAAAGTATCTCAAAGTAGCACGCAATCGAAGAAACCAAATGAGAAAAAACAAAGCACTCTCTCTCAAAGCCTAATGATCTATACTAATCCCCCCTTTGGCAACAAGTGCCAAAAAGTTCGAAGGAGTATAGAGCTAATCGTCGCTCTAGGCTCGATTTCCGGCAGCTCCTGGTGATGAAGTCCTCTAACTTGCAGCGCCAGTGTGCATAGATGTGACGCCCCAAGATCGACGCTCCAGAAGACTTCCATATGTTTCGGGTTTTTCGCCGTGTGTTTCTTTTTGCTTGCTTCTTTTTATTTTTGCATTGCATCATGTCATCATGCCATCATGTCATTAATCTTTGCCTCTCAACTAAATAAACTGTGTGGATCTTCAATCCATTTAAATCGAGGGAAGAGTGACTTCTCTTTATAACATATCCTCCTAATAAATATGGAGCTATAATAAATATTCCATTCTTTCGGAATTAACCATAACACAGTTACATAATACTCCCCATGTCTTTTCTGTTTCAAGTTTGGTCTCCAAACTGTGCCCTAAAATTCTTCCTCCTTTTATCGAGGTTCCTCCAAAAATCCGAACATTTTTGGACACTTCAAAACCCTAGTACTAATCCGAACATTTAACTCTTGCATTCATGCCTCTCCTATTTTCCGCAGACCGTGCACATTTTTGCGAGTCCAGAGAAATAATCCTCATGACCAATTCTTTCCCTAACCCTCTCTTTCTTTTTCTTCTCTCTTATTCTTTTCTTCTAAAGAATATGAGGGGGAGAGAGAGAGCCCAGCCGGGCTGCACCATTCCCCCACCAGTCCGACCCATTTGCACTAAGGCCACCTAGGCCCAATCCCTTCCTAACCTAGCCCGCACCTGGCCCGACCGACCTCTCCTCTTGTTCCCCATCTCATCCCGCAGCGCCGCCACTCGTCCCGATCCCATCTCCCTCCTCTCGACCTCTCCCTCCTCCCGACCCGCTCTCCTTCGCTCCACCGCCAGGCGCACTCCACCACCACCTCGCGCCAGCCTCGCCCCAAGCGCCTTCCCGACGCCTGCCGGCCCTCCTCCGCCTCGCCTTCTCTAGGGCACCCGCGCCCGATCCCCATCGCCGACCGCGCCACGCCGTTCCCATGCCCGCCGCCTCCCAGCCGGCAGCGACAGCCGTCGCCCCGAGCGCCTCCATGCCCTCACACCGCGCCTCCTCCTCCCTTGGTCGGCCTCAAGCTCGTCGCCTTCCACCTCGCGCCCGCGCCGTCCGCCGCCAAGGTCTCTGCCTCACCTCTCCAGCGGCCCTGTCGCCGTCGCGCCCCGCGCCACTGGCTTCCGTCGCCTCGCCCGCACGACCGCTGTCGCCGGCGACCACCACCAAGGACGCCTCTTGCCTGAGTTCCGGCGCCCCTCCTTGCCTCCTCCCGCCGCGTCGATCGACTACATGGCCATCTGTCCCGGGCACCATGACCACCGGACCGAGTCCCGTATCCCATCGCCGGCCAGTTGTCCTTCGCCTCCTTGCTGCTGCTGCTTCGAGTTGGGTGTTGCCATGAGCAGTTGCAACGCCGAGCTTCGCTGTTGGCTCGCCACCATCGCCCTGACAGGTGCTCCGCCTCCCCTGTGTTGTTGCCAAGACCGGCCAGATCGACTACATGGACGCAAGTACCACGACGACCATCGAGTACGACTACACGATGGTGCGTCAAGTACCTCTACCGCGGTCTTCGGAATCGCCAAGTACCACGAAGCATGAAAATCTACAAAAACGAGTACCGCTATGCCCGAACGACTACATACCGAAACGACAAGTCCCTCTACGACGTGTGTACCACTACCGTCGACCCTCGAGGGCACCGTGAACGTCAAGTTCCGCTACCGATGACCCCGAACATCTATGAAACAGAACAACTACTTCCACTACCGCCGCCACGTGAATGACTACATCCACTACTTCCCTCGACAAACTCGTTCCGCCCCTAAAATGCACGCTTCGAAGGTATAACCGCCGAGCCGATGACCCCGTGGATGAATGATATGTGTGTATGAGATGTTTGCATGTATATGATGTTTGCCGTGCATGTTTTGTTACTTGCACGTTTCCCGATTCCATGTCGCCGACCCGTGGGAACCCGGTTTCCGGGAGCACCCACCATCTTGCATGACCCGCTCACGCCACCTTTATTTTGTGCCGGCATCTCAATGAGTTACCAGAACCGATATGTTGCCATGGCATCATTTTCGGATTCGTCGCCGTGGCACCTTCTCTTTCCACCACGGTGACAAATGCTTCCTAACATGTTCATGTTAACTTTTAATTAAAATTGCATAAATCTTGCAAATGTCATCCGCATCATGATAACAACATTAAAATGTTTAAATTGTTGTTTGCTTCAATAATTGCTAAATGACATGGGGAGTTTCCGGAATTGTTGTTGTTATTTCCGACCTCATTTAAAATGACTAGATAGTGTAGTTTTGCTCATGCTTCACCTCTTGCCATGTTTAATAAAAACATTTAAACTTGTTGGGTTCATAACGAGATCAAACTAAATAATCTAATGTGGTGTTTCGTCAATATGCAACTTGTTGCATATTGAGCTCCACTTAATTTGTAGTGTTGTTTGTGCACTTTGCCATGCCATGCATATTTAAACCGGACATGCATCTTACTTGCTTGTGCAACATGCCATGGTTATGATCTGTGTGTTTACCGTGTTGGTTGCTTATTTCCGGTTGCTTCTCTCGTTAGCTTCGGTTTCGTTCCGGAGTTGTGAGGTTCTGTTCGACTACTTCATGGACTCGTTCTCCTTCCTTGCGGAATTCTAGGCAAGATGACCATTCCCCGACATCACCTCTATCTTTGCCTATGCTAGTTGTCTCGCTCTTTAGCTATGCCTCGATGCCTATTCCTGTTTTGTCAGCCTCCTATGTTGCCATGAAACACTCTAACCACCCTCCTAGCAAACCGTTGATTGGCTAAGTACGCTTTTGCTCAGCCCCTCTTATAGCGTTGTTAGTTGCAGGTGAAGTTTGAAGATTGCTCCATGTTCGGACTTGTTATTGGGATAACACAATATATTTATCTTAATTAATTAATGCACATATATATTGGCAATGGGTGGAAGGCTTGGCCTTCTGCTTGGTGTTTTGTTCCACTCATGCCACCTTAGGACCCGATAAACCAGTGTTATGTTCCTTGATTTTGCGTTCCTAACACGGTTGGGGTTTATGGGCCCCCTTGATAATTCGCACTGCTTAAAGCTTTTCCAGCAAGGCCCAACATTGGTACTCCATTTGCCTAACAACTAAAATTTGCATAGGGACCAACTACCCCGAGGACTTAATTAACAACCCCCGGGCCAGTGCTCCTCATGAGTGTTGGTCCAACCCAGAGTCGTGTGCGGTACCCCCCTTGGCAACTTGGGTTTTGGTCACTGTACGCTGTGCTCATCCGGTCGTGGCCTGAGACGAGATACGCGCGGCTACTATCAGGGTGTCGGCACGCCGGGAGGTCTTGCTGGATTAGTTTTACCTTTGTCGAAATATCTTGAGCACGGGATTCCAAGAATACTCAGGTCTTCCCACTTTGGAGTTGCGACTCCGCAGATCGTGAGCTTGTGATGGGCTAAGTTGGGACACCCCTCCAGGGTTTGAACTTCCGAAAGCCGTGTCCGTGGTTATGTGGCAGATGGGAATTTGTTAATATCCGGTTGTAGATAACTTGACACCATATCCAAAGAATACACTACATGTGTGAGTAACCGTGATGGTCTCTTTTTGAAGGGCTTCGGGAAGTGAACACGATGGGGTTATGTTTGAACGTAAGTAGCTAGGATCACTTCTTGATCAACTTGGCGACCGTTGGCACATATTATCATCTCACTCTGAATTCGTAAGCTAGTTGCTTAGTGCTTGCTGCAAACACTTTTAAAGCCTTTCCACACCTAAGGCTTTGGTAGTTTTGATACCCGGGAACGGGATTGCTGGGTCCTTATGGCTCACAGATTCAACACACACTAGATGCAGGTACCGCTGAGAACGATGCAGGAGATGGCTCGGAACTTCAGTGGAAGTTTGATGAAGAGCGTGGTCGTTACTATGTCTCTTATCCCGACGATCAGTAGTGGTTCCTACTAGGGGCGATCAGGCCTTGTGTTTATGGTATCTTTCTCGTTTGGATTTCATCCGTAGTCGGACCCTGTGTTTTCGGATGATTTTATGTTATTGTATTCATTGTGTGACGTGGCGAGTGTAAGCCAACTATCTTTTACAATTTCATCCCTGAACTTTTACATGAGATGTGCAAAGATACCATACTTGAGATCATTCCAGAATGCGCTTATGTCTTTAAGTCGTGCCTCGACACGTAGGAGACATAGTCGCATCCTGGGCATTACAAGTTGGTAATCAGAGCCTTCTCCGACCTAGGAGCCCCTTGATTGATCGAACCGCTGACGGTTGAGACTAGGCACACACCTCATCCCCTTCATCGCTCTGGTGAGGACACCTGACGTTGTTTTAACTGCACTATTCTCAAATTTTCACCAATTTTTTTTAGGATTACGCGTGTATTGTTTGGATTGTTCCGATATCTGTGTGAAGAGAACAGTGTTCTCGATGCCTCCTTTAATTTAGGGGTTGTCGCAGTGTCCCGGGGAGTTGAGCTCCGAGGTGTTGTCGTCACAAATGTATCGTAGCGGTTCCAGAATACTAGAGGCGGCCGACATCGAAAACTCTTCTATGCGGTTAGTGGTGAGATAACCCCGACGTCACCCAGTACTGGGGACATAGTTCGGGAGTATTACCACAGCTAGAATAGCGGATGCGTTTCGAAGGTCCGAGGTAAACAATTTCCGAAGATGACTGGTTATGTGTTGATGGATGGATACAGCTGGATGTAGGTTTAGAGTTGAGTGCGCGGTGCTTCCCATGTATCCCCAACACCAGAGTGCATAACCGAAAAGGTTCGGGAATTAATAGGTGGGATTCAAGTAGCTCTTAGGTATCTTCCAACGTGTGCATGGTATGAGGTTTGGGGTTTGATGGCTTCTCGCCCCTCGTTGGTTACCCCAAGTGGAAGGTTTGAGATGTAGCGTAGCAGCAAGTTTCCCTTGGCAAATGTACCAAGGATCGAATCTCGTGAGACTCCGAGGGTCGACAAGAAGGTGTCAACGGCGCCAGAAACTTAGTGGTTGACAGGACCTGCACACAGATACAAATAACTTTGCTCCCAACGAGTACAGAGAGGTTGTCAATCCCTCCGGCCTTGTCATTTACAAAGGATCCATCACAAGAGATAATAGTGATAGGTATGACTGCAACTAGGAAATAAGAACAGGAAGTAAATAGCGGGTGTGATCAGTGATGGTAATATGGACCGGGGTCCCATGATGTTCACTAGTGATGTATCTCTCCCAAAAGACGATAAAACAACAAAGCGAGGTAAACAAATTACAGCTGGGCAATTGACAGGATTATGTGCGCAAACCAATGCTAACTATCCTGTAAAGAAAGGTAGAGGCTCAAAAGCATGGGCGGTACGCCAAGGCAAGTAGACCGAAATCCATCTGCATCTACTACTAATCATCCACCTTGAGATATCTATCCAGAACATCTCGCTGGTATTAAGTTGCAAATCCCACCCAAAGTGTAAACTCAAAGCAACAGACAACTGCATTAAAAGAACTTTGCGTAAAGTAAACAATCCTTGCACCCGCAAGTACAAGCACCGTTGTTTTCCCCCTTGTGGCAACAGCACATCCCCTAGACTCATGTTTCTGTCACTCAAACTAGTCATCAAGGAGCATGAACCCACAATCAAGCATAACGTTCCCTCTTGGAGTTACTACCTACTACTCGGCCAAAGCAATAAACAGCAACGGAGAACATGCAAGAATTACTCAAGAACATAAATATAAAAGAGGTGAATCAAATATATTACTCACACACAATCTGAACATAATCTCATAATCCATCGGATCCCAGCAAACTCAGCAGAGCAACAGCATAAAGATTACATATGTGCCTCGATCATGTAGGGCAGCTCACGAGGTCTAAACCATGAAGAACAAAGAGGGGAGGAGAACATCACATAGATACTGGTCATGGACCCATGGTCCAAGGAGGACTACTCACGACTCATCCGGGAAGCGTCCATGGTGGTGGAGAAGCTCCCGGTGGTGATTCTCCCCTCCGGCAGGGTGCCGGGAAGAGTTTTCCTGATGCTCCCGATCTTGGAAGAGCGGCGGCGGCGGAACAGAGGCGAGATCGTAAAAAAGGGTTCCGTCCTCGAGGGTTTCGGGACGCGAGGAATATATATGCAAAGGGGGGTCACCAGAGGTGTAGGTGGGGCCCCAGGCGCCCCCCTGGCGCGGCCAGGGGTGGGGCCGCGCCGGGTGGCTGCCTGGGCCACCCCAGGCTCCCCTCTGGCCCTGCTTTGGTTTTTCTCGAAGCTCCCGGTACGCTGATTTTTCCTGTATTTTTCCCGGAATTTTTAGAGCACTTTTAATATGGGGGAAACCTGAAATAGAAAAACAGCAGAAAACAGGAACTGGCACTGTGGTGCACTGAGTTAATAGGTTAGTCCAAATATGATCAAAAGTGTATGGAAGTGCATAAATATCATAGCAATATCACACAAAAGAGGCATGGAGCAAGCAGAAATTATAGATACGTTTTGGACGTATCAGGGTTCAACATTTAGTGAAGAGGTTTCATGGGCGCTGTTCCAATTGGGAGTTTCATCTTAAAGGATCCTTGGCTATGCTGATCCGGGGATGGCAAGACCCTTTGTAACACGTGCCATGGGACATTCAGCACGAACATGTGGGATGAAACTTCTATCATGTATTTGTTCCATCTGTACCTTGTTGTTTTATTCTATCATTTGTTCTCCCAAGTGGCTTCTCGACAAGTTGTTGTACCATTAAGCCATGGAATTCATTCGTTCAATTTTGTTCGGATGTTCATTGTGAAGACTATATGTTGCAACATATCTATCCTTGTTTTTGATTTGATTGTGGTATTCAAGTTGCTTTGATGTCAAGTGTTGATTCCATACCTTTCCTAATCGGTGTTCTCATATTTCTATGGGAGTGCTAGCCCTTCTTGATCATCGAGATTGTTATGTTAAATTCTTCTCAACCGGTGTGCTTCTCTGCAAGCTAACCCGATCCTTTTAATATGTGCAAGACCAAGTCTTGATTTTTCTCAATGGTGTCTGTTTCATTCAGCCCAAGTTGTCTTTGTTTTTCCCCACTCTCCCACCCTTTTCTTTATGGAGCCAGAATTCTTAATCAAGTGGCCTTATATTCTTGTGATGCCTCTTCATAAATTTTCTTTAATGTTTCATCCGGTGATTTCTCGTGAAGATGCTCAGGAAGATTCAAGTTTATCATTCTCCGCTCTCATTTCTTGTCCGGTGGACCAAATTCAAGCTTTGGTGTTGATCATATCTCTTCCTTCTTCTTTCACATGTTCTCTTATGTTGGAATTCTTGTCAAAGTCTCTCTTATTTATTCAACTCTCTCTAATTCTTCTCCGGAGTGCTGAAGATATCTCAGAAGATTCGTGTTTCAATTTTTAATCCGTTCAAGCTATTTTTGAGGATTGTCATCTCATTCAAGCCATTTAATTCAACCGGTGCAATATCTCTTAAGCAATCTTTTTGAACGGTGATTTCTTTTGAGTGGGCCCTAACCCACAGGTCTTTTCCCAGGATCATACTTGACTCTTGTAATTATCAGAAGTTGTTACGGAATTCTTTTCAAAGTGTGACGTAAGAATGATTTCCATCAGTCACATGCCTTCTCCAAGATTGTTTCCAATTATTTTCATCTTTAGCTCGACCTTTCCCCTTTTCATTCTTTCGGAGTATCTCAAATTCTTCATGGTATTTCTCGTTGTTCTTCTCAACAATTGAAGACCGAAGAAGAGTTTCTCTTAAATCTTGGCAGTTCTCTTGAAGATTCGTTGTTCTAGCTTCATGACATCCTCATAGTTGTTTCGATCACGAGGAATCTTTTCATATCATCCGAAGCATTTTATGAATTCTTCCCATTGTGATCCTCCGAAGGCCATCATTTCAGAAGATTTCTTCGTTCTCAGTTTTCAACTTCGTCCTCCAACTATTCTTCATTGATGCATCTTTTTTCGTCTCCGTATTCTTCCGGTGCTTTGTTCAAGTATTCTCTAATCAGTCTGCGATCTCTTAGTTCTCTTGTATCTAAATTTCCTCAAGTGCTTATTCTTCCCGGTGGATTATTCTCTTTCATCACCCGGTTCCAATTCTTATGGTGGTTCATTCAAGATTACTCTTCCATTGTTATCGTATCAATTCATTTGTTGTTTTCATAATCCTACCGGTGCTTCATTGAATATTTACCCAAGTTTGTGCGAGATCTCTCTTTAATTCTTTGCAACGGGAATAAGCAGTATGCCAATCCATTGGTTCTCATCAATATAAATTGGTGAAGTATAAGCATGACATAATTCTTATTCTTATTTCTTCAAGGTGATTTAATAACTTTGTCTGAAGTTCGTTCATGATATCAAATTATTGGTTATTCATCTTTTCTTTCCGGAGTTCCAAACTCTCTCAATTATCTTGTCACGAAACTCTATCTAAATCATTGCTAGGCTACAACGAAATTCTTCTCATCCTTTTATTACCGGAGTTCTTTTGGTGGTTCATCACGATGTAATTCATCCTCAAAGTGTTCTTCAAGATTCTTGTTGTTGGAGCTCAAGTATTCTTCTTCATGCATTTTAAAGTGCAATTCTTGATCCCTTATCTTTTGAGGTGGTGTTATGTCATTCTTGACAATTTCCTTCATGTTTCATGATTCACAAGTTATCAAGAATGAAATATGTAAGCCCATCATTTTTCTTAGTCCAGGAGCTCCTTTCAACCCTTCAATTTATTCGTTGGAGTAATCTTGGGTTGTATTTCACCTAAAAGCTTTCCGTAAGGATTGTTTCTATTTATGGTGCTTATAAATGACCCAAATTCTTCATTTATCCTCTCGGTGAAAGAAGTTTTCATCTCTTCGTTGATCTCTAACAACAATTGGGTTCCATTAGTGGCCGGTTGTCACCTCATAATTTTGAGATGTTTTCCATGAGCCCACAACAAGCTTATTCTTTTCGTTGTTGAATTTCCAACAACTATGTTCAACCCATCTTTGTAAGGATGCTCTTTAAAAATTCAATTGTGAGAGAAGTTGTCATTTTCTTCTCCGTTCATTTCTTTCATTGATCTATATTCTATTCTTTCATTCTGGAGGTATTGTAATATTGATATCTTCGTTCCATCATCTCTTTTGTCAAGATCATGTTCTTTTCCTTGCCAGTCCATTTATCAGGATTGTCGTGTCCTCCATTCAAGTTCTCTCATCCTATCAAGTTTTTCCTCTCTTTTCAACCGGAGTGCTGTCTGAAGCCTTTCTTACCCCTTGTGCCATTCTTTCAATGTTCCGGAGGCAGTGTGTTGTCGATTTCATCAAGTATCATCCCAACTTGGCAAGTTCATGTTCAATTCCTTACATTTTCAGTCGGAGTGTTGTCCAAATTCTGTCATTCTTTTTCCTTGGCTATACTATTGCGGGTGCATATTCTTTTGGTTCATGAGCTCTTGTTTCATGCCTTTCAAACTACAAGGTTCTCGTATTGTACCTTGTTCTTCTTTCTAACGGAGTGTTTGCATCTTTGTTCATCTCCGTTGTATTCTTCTTTCAATTTGTTCAACCTCAAAGTTCGTGGTTTCACTCGTTTGTCAAAGAAGCAACTTTGTTTTACCTCTTTCTCTTCCACTTTTATCCGGTGCCATCTCCAGGATCTCGGGTCGAGATCCTTCTTTAGGGTGGGAGAGTTGTGACGCCCCAAGATCAATGCTCTAGAAGACTTCCATATGTTCCGGGTTTTTCACCGTGTGTTTCTTTTTGCTTGCTTCTTTTTATTTTTGCATTGCATCACATCATCATGCCATCATGTCATTAATCTTTGCCTCTCAACTAAATAAATTGTGTGGATCTCCGATCCATTTAAATCGAGGGAAGAGTGACTTCTCTTTATAACATATCCTCCTAATAAATATGGAGCTATAATAAATATTCCATTATTTCGGAATTAACCATAACATAGTTGCACAATATTCCCTATGTCTTTTCTGTTTCAAGTTTGGTCTCCAAACTTGACTCTAAAATTCTTCCTCCTTTTATCGAGGTTCCTCCAAAAATCCGAACAATTTTGGACACTTCAAAACCCTAGTCCTAGTCCAAACCCAGTTGAATAAAATTCAAATGAGTTTGAATTTAACTCTTGCATTCATGCCTCTCCTATTTTTCGTGGACCGTGCACATTTTTGCGAGTCCACAAAAATAATCCCGATGCCCAATTCTTTCCCTAACCCTCTCTTTCTTTTCTTCTCTCTTATTCTTTTCTTCTAAAGAATATGAGGGGGAGAGAGAGAGAGCCCAGTCGGGCTGCATCATTCCACCACCAGTCCGGCCCATTTGCACTAAGGCCACCTCGGCCCAATCCCTTCCTAACCTAGCCCGCAGCTGTCCCGACCGACCTCTCCTCTCGTTCCCCATCTCATCCTGCAGCGCCGCCACTCGTCCTGATCCCATCTCCCTCCTCTCGACCTCTCCCTCCTCCCGACCCGCTCTCCTTCGCTCCGCCACCAGGTGCACTCAACCACCACCTCACGCCAGCCGTGCCCCAAGCGCCTTCCCGACGCCTGACGGCCCTCCTCCACCTCGCCTCCTCCAGGGCACCCGCGCCCGATCCCCATCGCCGACCGCGCTGCACCATTCCCGTGCGCGCCGCCTCCCAGCCGGCAGCGACAGCCGCCGCCCCGAGCGCCTCCATGCCCTCACACCGCGCCTCCTCCTCCCTTGGTCGGCCTCAAGCTTGCCGCCTTCCACCTCGCGCCCGCGCCGTCCACCGCCAAGGTCTCTGCCTCACCTCTCCAGCGGCCCCGTCATCGTCGCACCCCGCGCCACCGGCTTCCCTCGCCTCGCCCGCACGACCGTCGTCGCCGACGACCACCACCAGGGACGCCTCTTGCCTGAGTTTCGGTGCCCCTCCTTGCCACCTCCTGCCGCGTCGATCGACTACATGGCCATCTATCCCGGGCACTGATACGTCCAAAATGCATCACTATTTTATATCGCAATTTATCCTTATTCATTGATATATTTCACATTACGATGATGTTCTTATGTTGTTTTGGCCTATTTTACACAGTTTGCAACTTTCCGGTGCCGAAGCAGCAGACGCAGGATTCAGCGGTGAAAAGTGTACGCTGAGTTGCTGAAGAAGAATACCTCCAAATTACCTGAAAATCAACGGAGGGTATTTTCTAGACGGATCACGAAGGCACGCAAAAGGGCAACCAGAGGGGGGCCACAGGGCGTCCAGGCGCCCTGGGGGGCGGCCCCACCCCTGGCCGCGCCGGGGAGGCGCCTGGAGCCCCTGGCCCACCTCCGGCTGCCCCCTTTTGCCTATATACTCCTCGTTATCCGAAAACCCTAAAAAACATAGTTTTGACGGAGTTCCGCCGCCGCTCCGTGGCGGAAACCTACAGAGAAGAAAAAGCCATCTCCGGCCGGCTGATTCCGCCGGGGAGATCACCTCTCGGAAGGGAAGATCATCGCCATCGTCATCACCATCGTCACGGGCATCATCGAGATCATCATCAACATCATCCCCAACATCAGCACCATCTCCATCTTCATCCAAATCTCATCTCACAATTGCAACTTGTGTTGTAACCTGTACTATCTATCCTTTCTACTCCATCGGTGTTGATTACTACTTTGTGGTGAATGCTATTGAGTTTTGTTGGAGAAATATCATTATGTCCAGATTGTTTATCATCCATTTATCTCCACTGATCATGATCTCTTTTATGTCTTGTGAGTAGTTACCTTAGTTCTTGAGGACATGGGAAAAGTCTTGTTGTTAGTAGTCATATGCTGTTGAAGTAATATGTGTTGTTTGATACTTAAGTTGTATTGATATTCTACTAGTGGTGTTGTGTGAGTCGAACACTCAACACTTCGCATTATTAAGGACCTAGGGGAATACATTGTGTACAAAGAATGCTTACGGTGGGTTGCCGGAGTGACAGAAACTGAACCCCAGTTCGCACGCTTTTGCACAAGGGAACAATGGATCATCGATCGTATTGCTATGGTTAGGCTTTTGCCTTAAATACTATCTTGTATTTGCGGATGCTTGCAAGGTGTTTAATCATAAGAGTGCACTCATCTTAGTCTAGAGAGTGTACTAGCATAGATACACCCACTCAACACTTATCAACACATAACATAGTACTGATACGGAATATGGCGAAAGCACATGACTACCTCTCCCGTGTGTCCTCAAGAACACTTTAGCCTTTATAAGTTCAGTTGCTAGGCCTCTCCTTTGCTCAGAAAGGATTGGGCCACTTGTTACTCCTCAGTGCCTTTTTACTTTGTTCGCTTTTACTTTCCTATTGCTTATATCAAGAAAACCCCTAAAAAGTTATCTTTCAGTGCTTGCAGTAACTCCTTGCTCAGAATCGCTTATCAATACCTTCTGCTCCTTGTTGGGTTCGACACTCTTACTTATCAAAAACGCTGCAATAGATCCCTTACGGTTGTGGGTCATCAAGTACCGTTTTCTGGCGCCGTTGCCGGGGAGCTTAGCGCTATTGGTAAAGTGAAACTGGTAAGGAAGTTTTTATATTTCTGTTTTTATTTTTGCTATTGCTGCTCTTCGTCCTTATGGACAACCTTGCTATTGGATCGTTGCTTGTGGGAAGACGCCCCACACCTGTGGTGGTTGCTCCTCCCCCTACTGAAATTGTGCCCTATAAAATACCAGCTGGTATTATCGATTATGTTTTGGCTAATCGTTATGCAGGAGACAGACACCCCGGTGAACACTTGCTATATCTGTCACAACTATGTTCATTATTTAAGCTTGCAGGTGTATCAATGGAGTTTGTCATGAGGAAATTGTTCGCCGTATCGCTTATAGATAAAGCTTCAGATTGGTATAAGCTTCTCGATAACTCGCACTTGCTTGATTGGCAAGAGCTTATGTCTCTCTTTTATACTAAGTTTTATCCTCTTCATGAAATTCATCGAGACAGGAACTATATCTATAACTTTAGGTCTCGTGACGGAGAAAGCATCGCTCAAGCTTGGGGGAGATTGAAATCCCTAATGCTCAAATGTCCTATTCATGAGCTCCCCAAGGAAATTATACTTCAAATTTTTATGCCAGGCTTTCTCGTCAGAATAAGGAGATGCTGGATGCCTCCTCTAGTGGGGTATTTCAGACGAAGAGTGTTGAAGAAAGGTGGGATCTCATTGAAAGGATCCAGAGGAATACCGAAGATTGGGAAATCGATAAAGGTATTGAACCCGCTATAAATTATGAGCATGATTATATTGAGAGCTATGTGAAAACTGATTACTTCAATACTTTTTGCTCTAAGATTGGTCTTGATTCCCATCTAATGATTGATTTCTGTAAGGATTTTGCCTCTCACGTTGATTCTTTTAAAAAGAAGAGAGACCAGCATCATGAACCTTTCAAAGAGCTACCTGTTGATATTCATGTTGCTGACCCTATTTTGCCTGCAGTTATATATGAAAAGCCTACTTTTCCAGCAAGGATAAGGGAGCACTCTCTTGTGACAGGCGTAATAAATAAAAGTGAGAGAAGAATTGATGAGCCTAAGGACCAGATCAAGGTCGATCCTCAAGTTGCATTGGTTAAAGACCTGGTTACTAATGATGTTTTGGATTCCAATGTAAATTTTTGTGCTGTTTCCACTAACCTTGTCACAGCCAAGAATAAAGGCCCAATTTCAGGTACTCCGGTGGTATCTGTTAAAATAGGAGATCACAATTATTATGGGCTATGCGATTTGGGATCGAGTGCTAGTGCTATCCCCTATTCACTTTATGAAGAGATCATCGGTGAGATTTCCCCATGTGAACTTGAAGGAGTTGATGGTACCATTCATCTTGCAAACAGAACGACTATCTCTCCTATCGGAATTGTGAGGGACGTTGAAGTCCTATGTGGAAAGGTAAAATACCCTACCGACTTTCTAGTACTTGGTTCAGAGAGGGACAATTTTTGTCCTATTATTTTTGGTAGACCTTTTCTTAGAACTTGTGGAGCTATAATAGATTGCAAGAAAGGTAAAGTTTCTGTTGAATTCAATGGTGAGCCATATGAATTTAATTTTTCTAAGTTCTCTAAGCAGCCTCGTGGTACCGATTTACCTAGTGATGATAAAATTATTGAAAGTATTGCTTCTATTGCTATTCCCCCTAATGATCCTTTGCAGCAATATATGGAGGACCACGAGAGTGATTTGCATATGCAGGAAAGAAATGAACTAGATGAAATATTCTTGAGGCAACCTGCTATCCTGAAGCACAACCTTCCGGTTGAACCATTGGGAATTTTATCAAAACCAAAAGAAGACCCGGTGTTCGATCTTAAACCTCTTCCCGATACGCTCAAGTATGCTTATTTAGATGAAAAGAAAGTATATCCTGTTATTATCAACTCTAACCTTTCAGGATATGAAGAAGAGCGACTATTGGAAGTGCTTCGTAAACACCGAGGTGCAATTGGCTATACCCTTGATGACCTTAAGGGGATTAGTCCATCTATCTGTCAACATACTATCAACCTTGAGCCTGATGCTAAACCAGTTGTTGATCATCAACGGCGGTTGAACCCGAAGATGATGGATGTTGTAAGAACTGAGATTCTCAAGCTTCTAGCCACAGGTATTATCTACCCTATAGATGATAGTAAGTGGGTAAGCCCGGTACATTGTGTTCCTAAGAAAGGAGGTACAACTGTGGTTCCTAATGATAAGAATGAACTAATACCTCAGGGAACTATTATTGGATATAGAATGTGTATTGATTATAGGAAGCTGAACAAGGCAACCAGGAAGGATCACTACCCGCTGCCGTTCATCGACCAAATAATTGAAAGGTTATCCAAAAATACCCACTTTTGTTACCTCGATGGCTATTCTGGCTTCTCTCAAATTCATGTTAACACTGCTGATCAAGAGAAGACCACTTTTACTTGTCCCTTTGGTACTTATGCTTACAGGCGTATGCCTTTTGGTTTATGTAATGCCCCTCTACTTTTCATAGGTGTATGTCTGCTATCTTTCATGGTTTCTGTGAGGATATTATGGAAGTCTTCATGGACGATTTCTCCGTCTATGGAACTTCCTTTGACCATTGTCTCCACAACCTTAATAAAGTTTTGCAGAGATGTGAGGAAACAAATCTGGTACTCAACTGGGAGAAGTGCCACTTCATGGTTAACGAAGGAATTGTTCTTGGTCACAAGATTTCCGAAAGGGGAATTGAAGTGGACAAGGCCAAGATCGAAGCAATTGAGAGGATGCCTATCCAAGGGACATCAAAGGTATTCGCAGTTTTCTTGGTCATGATGGTTTCTATAGAAGATTTATTAAAAACTTTTCTAAGACTTCGAAGCCCCTCACTAATCTTCTCCAGAAGGACGTTCCTTTTGTATTTGATGAAGATTGTAAGGAAGCTTTTGAAGTTCTTAAGAAAGCTTTAATAACCGCTCCTATAGTACAACCACCTGACTGGAATTTACCTTTTGAGATTATGTGTGATGCTAGTGATTTTGCTGTTGGAGCTGTTTTAGGACAAAGAATTGATAAGAAATTGAATGTTATACATTATGCTAGTAAAACCCTTGATAGTGCTCAAAGGAATTATGCTACTACTGAGAAGGAATTCTTAGTTGTAGTATTTGCTTGTGATAAGTTTAGGCAGTATATTGTTGATTCCAAAGTTATTATTCATACTGATCATGCTGCCATTAAGTACCTTATGACAAAGAAGGATGCCAAGCCAAGGCTTATCAGATGGGTACTCCTTCTTCAAGAATTTGATTTGCAGACTATTGATAGGAAAGGAGAAGACAATCCGGTGGCGGACAATCTTTCAAGGATGGAAGATATACCGCATGATCCCATCCCAGTCAACGACAGTTTTCCAGACGAGCAACTTGCCGTTGTAAAAGTACAATCTCTTTCCGATCCTTGGTTTGCAGATTATGCTAATTTTATCATTGCAAAGTATTTGCCTCCAGGTTTAACATTTCAGCAAAGGAAGAAGTTCTTTCATGATTTGAGGCACTACTTTTGGGATGACCCACATCTTTTCAAAGAAGGCCCCGACGGGATCGTGAGAAGATGCATACCGGAACATGAGCAGAAAGACATTCTCAGACAGTGTCATGATAGCCCCTATGGAGGACATCATGCCGGTGAGAGGACCGCACATAAGGTTCTCCAATCAGGTTTTTATTGGCCTACTCTCTTTAAGGACGCTAGAAATTATGTTTTAGCCTGTGATAAATGTCAGAGAGTTGGTAACATTAGTAGAAGGAATGAGATGCCTATGAATTACTCACTAGTGATTGAACCTTTTGATTGCTGGGGTTTTGATTTTATGGGTCCTTTTCCTTCTTCGCACAAGTACACTCACATTTTAGTAGCTGTTGATTATGTGACCAAGTGGGTTGAAGAAATCCCCACTGAAAGTGCTGATCACAAGACATCTTTGAAAATGCTCAAAGATGTGATTTTTCCTAGGTTTGGTGTACCTAGGTATCTCATGACTGATGGAGGATCACACTTCACGCATGGAGCTTTTAGAAAAGCTTTAGCCAAGTACGATGTCAATCATAGAATTGCTTCACCATACCATCCTCAAACTAGTGGGCAAGTTGAGCTCACCAATAGAGAGATTAAGTTGATCTTGCAGAAGACAGTAAACAGAAATAGAAATGACTGGTCAAATAAGTTAGGAGATGCTTTGTGGGCATATAGAACTGCTTACAAAAACCCCATGGGCATGTCCCCCTATAAGATGGTGTATGGCAAGGCTTGCCATTTGCCATTAGAGTTAGAGCACAAAGCTTTCTGGGCTGTTAGAGAGCTTAATGCTGACCCAAAGTTAGCTGGTGACAAGCGTCTCATGAACTTGACTTCTCTAGATGAGTGGAGAAGTGAAGCTTACGAGAGCGCTAAAATTTTCAAGGAAAAGGTAAAGAAGTGGCATGATAGGAGAATTCTGAAACGTGAATATAATGTTGGTGATAAAGTTTTGTTGTTTAGATCCCGTTTCAGGTTTTCTCCAGGCAAACTACTTTCCAGGTGGGAAGGGCCATTTCATATTGAAGAAGTCTATCGGTCTGGTGCAATTAAGATTAACAATTTTGAAGGCACCAAACCTCAAGTTGTGAATGGGCAAAGACTTAAGCATTACATAGCAGGAGACCCTGTCAATGTTGATGTGAATATGATATACACAACAACTCACGAAGAACATGTTGCAGCCCTGTTTCAGACGCCAGCAGAAGCAGAATAAAGAAAAGGTATGTATTACGGTAAGGAAACATCGCGAACCGCCATAAAAGTTCCATATTACGAGTTTTTGCAAAATTAGTAAAATTCTAAGCCTAAGTGGAGCCGGAGACGAGCTTCAGGGGGTCCAGGCGCGCCCTACCTCCTGGCCGTGCCGGGAGGCCGCCTGGACACCCGGGAGTCCGTCTCCGACCCCGCTTTAGCCTATTGCCTTCCTTTCTGTGCATAAATTTTTGCTATATATTTGCCCGGATTGTTCCGGCAACGTATCTTGCGATTTCGTGTGTTTTCTTTTCGATCTGTTTCTGCCAGGGAATCTTTCAGCTGAATCTAGGTGCCATGGCTTCTCCAAGTTCCCCCAAGGACAAGTTCGTCGTCAACATCATCAACCCTTACCTCGCTGAGGTGAAGAAGCACCCTCAGGTTGTTCGGATGGAGGACGGTGTCCTCCATCAAGAAGATCTGAAGGGACCTATCAAGGAGGGGAGCATCCAGGCCAGGCTAGAAGAAGTGGAACAAGAAGTCTTCAAGTACAAGAAGATGATCGAGCGTGGTGTTGAAGCTAACTTTGACATCATCAATGAGCTGAAGACCTACTTCCTGAAGGAGATGTGGAAAAGCATCACCGCATCTGAAGAAATAATTAAAGAGCTCCAAGGGCAAATTTATGATCTACATCACCAGAACTGTGAGTATGAACTAAGGTTTATGCACATGGGTATGGGTGCTGCATGCAGGATTCAGGAGACAAACTTCTCATATGAGACTGGAGAACCCCTTCCATGGAAGCGCTTCGCCGAGGACTACGTGATCAACGTCAACAAGAATGAGGAGTGAAATCTCCTTGGGTAACGACATTCCCTTGGCTTGTTCCAAGCTTGGGGGAGTGCCCGGTATCTTTATCTTTATCTTTTGTTTTTTAGAGTCAAGTAGAGTCGTATCATGTCTAGGGAAGTTATTATATGAAATAGGTGTGTGCATTAAGCTCTATCACTCCTTCTGTGGAGAGATTGTATCCGTGAGTGTGGAGTCGTCTATGATGGAATATTAATGAGAAGTCTATTGGTTCCTTTGCTGCACTCGGTATTCTCTTCACGCAATCGACCTTATATGATGATTCTTATGGGGAGTATTGACCTTATATCAGGTATGGCTTTGAAAACTTTGTTTAATCTTGGCAAACATAGCTTTGGTCATAACAACAAGCATGATTTTCTTAAAGTATCGACATAGCCAAAACCTTTATGTTATTATGCTTGAAGTGTTATGCTGACAAGGAAGACAACTTGATGTGTTATGCTTATTTCAATGTTTATGCTTTATATTGCTTTGCATCTTAGTCACCATCAATTGTCTGTTCTCTCAAAGCCTTTGCTAGCCTAACTCTGTACTAAGCGGAATTCTGCTTGTGCATCCATACCCTTAAACCAATACCTTCCATATGAGTCCACCATACCTTCCTATTCGTGGTATTCCACTACCACCTCATAAAGTATAGAATTTATGTGTTATCCTTAAATGTTCAAAATCTTTTATTTTGTGCCCCTGTTTTAGCTCATGAGGAAGTAATAGTTAATTCATGATCTTTTTGAGTTGGACAAGTTTCACCCCGGGATTGCATGTCTAATCTGCAAACCACTAATACGAGAAGGAACTGGCAAAGAGTGCGCCCGACTCATTAAAAAAAATATAACAAACAAACCCTCCTTCACGCTTTGTTCATGAGAAATCAGAAAACTTTGGCAGTGATAAACAAAGGAGATTTAGGGGATGTGATCGTCCCCGTACGGGAGCCGTTTCTCGAAACTTGTCCAGCTCGAGAAGTAATTGAGTTATCTATTAGCATTCGTTGACAAATCATGCACCTCGCAAAACTTGTTTTCATTCTGTTTGATTTAAGGATAGCACATGAGTTTTCCCTACTTCCCTAGAGCAGGGCCTATCTCTTAGTTTTAGGTGGAGTCAGTTATTCCTATTTCCTTCTATTCTTAAAGGGAGCAGACATTTGATGTTGACAAGGATTCATTCATATAAAGTTGCATTAAGATTTGTCATATCATATCCTTGTTGACATTATCGTTTGATAAGTAAGTTGTTTGTCAGGCCCAGCTAAGGCAAACATCTTCCTTTGTGTTAACACTTTCACTTCTTGCCTAATAACATGTTCTTTCAAAAGCTTCAATTAATCTCATCAAAACATAAAGAGAAAGAGCAAAAGTAAAAGCTAGTAGTTGTTCTTTGACCAAAGGACATGTTTGCCATGATTTGATGAGTTTCCTTAGCCCTACTTCCGAATATAAGTGTTACCACTCTTTTATAAGGGCCTTATGAGTTGAAGATTGCTGTTGAGGATATTTGAGTTGGTGAAGAAACTGTGATGCTTCTTGTCCGTATTCTATTTATCGACGCTTCACTCTCTAAACTTGTGGACAGGTTTACCGAGCTCAGTATTCGCTTGGGGACAAGCGAAGTCTAAGCTTGGGGGTGTTGATACGTGCAAAATGCATCACTATTTTATATCGTAATTTATCCTTATTCATTGATATATTTCACATTACGATGATGTTCTTATGTTGTTTTGGCCTATTTTACACAGTTTGCAACTTTCCGGTGCCGAAGCAGCAGACGCAGGATTCAGCGGTGAAAAGTGTACGCTGAGTTGCTGAAGAAGAATACCTCCAAATTACCTGAAAATCAACGGAGGGTATTTTCCAGACGGATCACAAAGGCACGCAAAAGGGCAACCAGAGGGGGGCCACAGGGCGTCCAGGCCCCCGGGGGGGTGGCCCCACCCCTGGCCGCGCCGGGGGGGGGGGCGCCTGGAGCCCCTGGCCCACCTTCGGCTGCCCCCTTTTGCCTATATACTCCTCGTTATCCGAAAACCCTAAAAAACATAGTTTTGACGGAGTTTCGCCGCCGCTCCGTGGCGGAAACCTACAGAGAAGAAAAAGCCATCTCCGGCGGGCAGATTCCGCCGGGGAGATCACCTCCCGGAAGGGGAGATCATCGCCATCGTCATCACCATCGTCACGGGCATCATCGAGATCATCATCAACATCATCCCCAACATCAGCACCATCTCCATCTTCATCCAAATCTCATCTCACAATTGCAACTTGTGTTGTAACATGTACTATCTATCCTCTCTACTCCATCGGTGTTGATTACTACTTTGTGGTGAATGCTATTGAGTTTTGTTGGAGAAATATCATTATGTCCAGATTGTTTATCATCCATTTATCTCCACTGATCATGATCTCTTTTATGCCTTGTGAGTACTTACCTTAGTTCCTGAGTACATGGGAAAAGTCTTGTTGTTAGTAGTCATATGCTGTTGAAGTAATATGTGTTGTTTGATACTTAAGTTGTGTTGATATTCTACTAGTGGTGTTGTGTGAGTCGAACACTCAACACTTCGCCTTATTAAGGACCTAGGGGAATACATTGTGTACAAAGAATGCTTACGGTGGGTTGCCGGAGTGACAGAAACCTGAACCCCAGTTCGCACGCTTTTGCACAAGGGAACAATGGATCATCGATCGTATTGCTATGGTTAGGCTTTTGCCTTAAATACTATCTTGTATTTGCGGATGCTTGCAAGGTGTTTAATCATAAGAGTGCACTCATCTTAGTCTAGAGAGTGTACTAGCAAGATCCACCCACTCAACACTTATCAACACATAACATAGTACTGATACGGAATATGACGAAAGCACATGACTACCTCTCCCGTGTGTCCTCAAGAACACTTTAGCCTTTATAAGTTCAGTTGCTAGGCCTCTCCTTTGCTCAGAAAGAATTGGGCCACTTGTTACTCCTTAGTGCCTTTTTACTTTGTTCGCTTTTACTTTCCTGTTGCTTATATCAAGAAAACCCCTAAAAAGTTATCTTTCAGTGCTTGCAGTAACTCCTTGCTCAGAATCGCTTATCAATACCTTCTGCTCCTCGTTGGGTTCGACACTCTTACTTATCGAAAACGCTGCAATAGATCCCTTACGGTTGTGGGTCATCAGGCACCATGACCACCGGGCCAAGTCCCGTATCCCAGCGCCGGCCACTTGTCCTTCGCCTCCTTGCTGCTGCTGCTTCAAGTTGGGTGTTGCCATGAGCAGTTGCAACGCCGAGCTCCGTTGTTGGCTCGCCACCATCGCCCTGACAGGTGCTCCGCCTCCCTTGTGTTGTTGCCAAGACCGGCCAGATCGAGTACATGGACGCAAGTACCACGACGACCCTCGAGTACGACTACACGATGGCGCGTCAAGTACCTCTACCGCGGTCTTCGGAATCGCCAAGTACCACGACACGACGACATGAACATCTACAAAAATGAATACCGCTATGCCCGAACGACAACGGACCGAAATGACAAGTCCCTCTACCACGTGTGTACCACTATCGTCAACCCTCGAGGGCACTGTGAACGTCAAGTTCCGCTACCGATGACCCCGATCATCTACGAAACAGAACAACTACTTCCACTACTACCGCCACGTGAACGACTACATCCACTACATCCCTCGACGAACTCGTTCCGCCCCGAAAATGCATGCTTCGAAGGTATAACCGCCGAGCATCATGCTTATAAGTTGATATTTATTGCATTATGGGTTGTTCATACATGCTTTGTCACAATACTTATGCATTTTCCCTCTTATTTTGCAAGGTTTATATGAAGAAGGGGGAATGCCGGTAGCTAGAATTTTGGGCTGGAAAAGGAGCAAACTCTGGAAACCTATTCTACACAACTCCAAAAGCCACGAAACTTCACGGAACATTTTTCGGAAAATATAAAATATATCTGGCGGAAGAAACCCACGAGAAGGCCACTGGCTGGCCTCGAGGGTGGGGGGCGCGCCCCCTTTCCAGGGCGCGCCCCCTGCCTCAAGGGCCAGCCCGTGGCCCCCAGGTGCCCATCTTCTCCTATATGAAGCGTTTTGACCTGGAAAAAATCAGGAGGAGGCTTTCGGGACCAGACGCCGTCGTATCAAGGCGGAACCGAGGCGGAAACCAATCTAGGGCTCTGGCAGAGCTGTTCTGCGAGGGATACTTCCCTCTGGGAGGGGGAAATCGTCACCGCCGTCATCACCAACAACTCTCCCATCTTGGGGAGAGCTATCTTCATCGACATTTTCACCAGCACCATCTCCTCTCAAACCCTAGTTCATCTCTTGTATCCAATCTTTGTACCCAAACCTCAGATTGGTACTTGTGGGTTGCTAGTAGTGTTGATTACTCCTTGTAGTTGATGCTAGTTGGTTTATTTGGTGGAAGATCATATGTTCAGATCCATTATGCATATTAATACCCCTCTGATCATGAACAATATTATGTCTTCTGAGTAGTTACTTTTGTTCCCGAGGACATGGGAGAAGTCTTGCTATTAGTAGTCATGTGAATTTGGTCTTCGTTCGATATTTTGATGAGATGTATGTTGTGTTTCCTCTAGTGGTGTCGTGTGAACGTCGACTACATGACACTTCACCATTATTTGGGCCTAGAGGAAGGCATTGGGAAGTAATAAGTAGATGATGGGTTGCTAGAGTGACATAAGCTTAAACCCTAGTTTATGCGTTGCTTCGTAAGGGGCTGATTTGGATCCATATGTTTCAGGCTATGGTTAGGTTTACCTTAATACTTCTTTTGTAGTTGCGGATGCTTTCATTAGAGGTTAATCATAAGTGGGAGGCTTGTCCAAGTAAGGGCAGCACCCAAGCACCGGTCCACCCACATACCAAATTATCAAAGTACCGAACGCGAATCAGATGATCGTGATGAAAACTAGCTCGACGATAATTCCCATATGTCCCCAGGAGCGCTTTACCTTGCATAAGAGTTTGTCAAGGCTTGTCCTTTGCTACACAAAGGATTGGGCCACCTTGCCACACCTTATTTACTTTTACCGTTTGTTACTTGCTACCAATTATCTTACCACAAAACTATCTGTTACCTATAATTTCAGTGCTTGCAGAAAATACCTTACTGAAAATTGCCTATCATTTCCTTCTGCTCCTCATTGGGTTCCACACTCTTACTTATCGAAAGGACTACGATAGATCCCCTACACTTGTGGGTCATCAAGACTCTTTTCTGGCGCCGTTGCCGGGGAGTGAAGCGCCTTTGGTAAGTGGAATTTTGTAAGGAAAAATTTATATAGTGTGCTGAAATTTATTGTCACTTGTTACTATGGCTCAAAATCCTTTGAGGGGCTTGTTCGGGGTATCTTCACCCTGAGCACAAGAGCAAAGAGTTGCTCCTCAACCTACTGCACCTATTGAAAAGGTTTTCTTTGAGATTCCTTCGGGTATGATGGAGAAATTGCTTGAAAATCCCTATACAGGAGACGGAACACTTCACCCCGATTTACATCTAATTTATGTGGATGAAGTTTGTGGATTGTTTAAGCTTGCATGTATGCCCGAGGATGTTATCAAGAAGAAGGTTTTCCCTTTATCTTTGAAGGGAGATGCATTGACATGGTTTAGGCTATGCGATGATATGGGATCATGGAACTATAATCGTCTGAAGTTGGAATTTCATCAAAAGTTCTACCCTATGCACCAGGTTCATCGTGATCGTAATTATATTTATAATTTCTGGCCTCGCGAAGGAGAAATCATCGCTCAAGCTTGGGGGAGGCTTAAGTCAATGTTATATTCATGCCCCAATCATGAGCTCTCAAGAGAAATGATCATTCAAAATTTTTATGCTTGGCTTTCTCATAATAATCGCTCCATGCTCGATACTTCTTGTTCTGGCTCTTATATGATGAAGACTATTGACTTCAAATGGGATTTATTAGAAAGAATTAAACGCAACTCCGAAGATTGGGACCTCGATGAAGGTAAGGAGTCAGGTATGACCCCCAAGTTTGATTGTGTTAAAGCTTTTATGGATACCAATGTTTTCCGTGAGTTTAGCACTAAATATGGACTTGACTCTGAGATAGTAGCTTCTTTCTGTGAATCCTTTGCTACTCATGTTGATCTCCCCAAGGAGAAGTGGTTTAAATACCACCCCCCTATTGAAGTAAAAGTAGTTGAACCTATTGAAGTTGAAGAAAAGACTATCACTTATAATGTTGATCCCATTATTCGTATCGCTTATATCGAGAAACCACCTTTACCTGTTAGGATAAAGGATCATGCTCAGGCTTCAACTGTAGTCCGTAAGAGTAATACTAGAACACCTACACCCTCTGAGCAAATTAAAGTTGAACCTAGTGTTGCTATGGTTAAAGATCTCTTGGTAGAAGATTTAGATGGACATGTTATTTATCTCCAAGAAGAGTCTGCTAGAATAGCCAAACCCAATGCTAGGAATAAACATAAACCTATCGTAGGCTTTCCCGTTATCTCTGTCAAGATAGGAGATGATTGCTATCATGGTTTATGTGACGTAGGTGCTAGTGCGAGCATTATCCCTTTTGATCTGTATATCGAAATTATGCATGATATTGCACCTGTTGAGTTAGAAGGGATTGATGTTACTATTAAGCTGGCTAATAGAGATACTATTTCACCAGTTGGGATCGTTAGAGATATTGAAGTCTTGTGTGGGAAGGTTAAATACCCTGCTGATTTTCTTGTTCTTAGTTCCCCACAAGATGCTTTCTGTCCCATTATATTTGGTAGACCCTTCTTGAATACCGTTAATGCCAAGATAGACTGTGTGAAAGACATTGTCACTGTTGGATTAGGGGATATGTCTCATGATTTTAACTTTGCTAAATTCCGTAGACAACCCCTTGAAAAGGCACCACCCAATAAGGATGAACTTATTGGTCTTGCTTCTATTGCCGTGCCACCTAATGATCCTTTAGAACAATACTTGCTAGACCATGAAAATAATATGCATATGAATGAAAGATGGGAGATAGATGAAATATTCCTTACACAGGGACCCGTATTGAAAAACAACTTGCCTGTTGAAATCCTAGGGGATCCTCCTCCACCCAAGGGTGATCCAGTGTTTGAACTTAAACCTTTGCCTGATAATCTTAAGTATGTTTATCTTGATGAAAAGAAGATATATCCTGTTATTATTAGTACTAACCTTTCAGAGCATGAAGAAGAAAGATGATTGAAAACTCTGAAGAAGCACCGAGCTGCTATTGGATATACTCTGGATGATCTTAAGGGCATTAGTCCCACTATATGTCAACACAAGATAAAATTGGAAGAACATGCTAAACCAGTTATTGATCATTAGCGACGGTTAAATCCTAAGATGAAAGAAGTAGTAAGGAAGTAAATTCTAAAGCTTCTAGAGGCAGGTATTATCTATCCCATTGCTGATAGCCAGTGGGTAAGCCCTGTCAATTGTGTTCCTAAGAAAGGAGGTATGACTGTTGTTCCTAATGATAAAGATGAATTGATCCCGCAAAGAATAGTTACAGGTTATAGGATGGTAATTGATTTCCGTAAGTTAAACAAAGCTACTAAGAAAGATCATTAACCCTTGCCATTTATTGATCAAATGCTAGAAAGATTATCCAAACATACTCATTTCTGCTTTCTAGACGGTTATTCTGGTTTCTCTCAAATACCTGTGTCAAAAGGGGATCAAGAAAATACCACTTTTACTTGTCCTTTCGGTACCTTTGCTTATAGACGTATGCCTTTTGGTTTATGTAATGCACCTACTACCTTTCAAAGATGCATGATGGCTATATTCTCTGATTTTGGTGAAAAGATTGTTGAGGTATTCATGGACGATTTCTCCGTTTATGGAACTTCTTTTGATGATTGCTTAAGCAACCTTGATCGAATTTTGCAGAGATGTGAAGACACTAACCTTGTCTTCAATTGGGAGAAGTGCCACTTTATGGTTAATGAAGGCATTGTCTTGGGACATAAAATTTCTGAAAGAGGTATTGAAGTTGACAAAGCTAAAGTGGATGCTATTGAAAAGATGCCATGCCCTAAGGATATCAAAGGTATACGAAGTTTCCTTGCTCATGCCGGGTTTTATAGGAGGCTCATTAAGGACTTCTCCAAAATCTCCAGGCCTCTGACTAATCTTTTACAGAAATATATTCCTTTTGTCTTTGATGATGATTGTCTAGAAGCATTTGAAATACTTAAGAAAGCATTGATCTCTGCACCTATTGTCCAGCCTCCTGACTGGAACTTACCCTTTGAGATTATGTGCGATGCTAGTGATTATGCTGTAGGAGTTGTTCTAGGGCAAAGAGTTGATAAGAAATTGAATGTTATCCAGTATGCTAGTAAAACTCTAGATAGTGCCCAAAGAAATTATGCTACCACTCAGAAAGAATTTTTAGCAGTTGCGTTTGCTTGTGATAAGTTTAGACCTTACATCGTTGATTCTAAAGTAACTATTCACACTGATCATGCTGCTATCAAATACCTTATGGAAAAGAAAGATGCTAAACCTAGACTTATTAGATGGGTCCTCTTGCTGCAAGAATTTGACTTGCGTATTATTGATAGAAAGGGAGCTGAGAACCCCGTAGCAGATAACTTGTCTAGGTTAGGGAATATACTTGATGACCCACAACCTATTGATGATAGCTTTCCTGATGAACAACTAGCTATCATAAGTACTTCTCGTACTGCTCCTTGGTATGCTAATTATGCTAATTACATTGTTGCTAAGTTTATACCTCCTAGCTTCACATACCAGCAAAAGAAAAAATTCTTCTATGATTTGAGACATTACTTTTGGGATGACCCACATCTTTATAAAGAAGGAGTAGATGGTATTATTAGACGTTGTGTACCTGAGCATGAACATGAACAGATCCTATGCAAGTGCCACTCCGAAGCCTATGGAGGACACCATGCGGGAGACAGAACTGCACACAAGGTATTGCAATTCGGTTTTTATTGGCCTACTCTCTTCAAAGATGCCCGTAAGTTTGTCTTATCATGTGATGAATGTCAAATAATTGGTAATATTAGTAGACGTCAAGAAATGCCTATGAATTATTCACTTGTTATTGAACCATTTGATGTTTGGGGCTTTGATTATATGGGACCTTTTCCTGCCTCTAATGGGTACAGACATATCCTAGTTGTTGTTGATTACGTTACTAAGTGGGTAGAAGTTATTCCAACTAGTAGTGCTGATCATAACATCTCTATTAAGATGCTTAAAGAAGTTATATTTCCAAGGTTTGGAGTCCCTAGATATCTAATGACTGATGGTGGTTCACACTTTATTCATGGTGCTTTACAAAAGTTGCTTACTAAGTACGATGTCAACCATAGAATTGCATCACCTTATCACCCACAGACTAGTGGCCAGGTAGAACTAAGTAATAGGGAGTTGAAATAAATCTTGCCAAAGACAGTTAATAAGTCTAGAAAGAATTGGTCCAAGAAATTAGATGATGCATTATGGGCCTATAGAACTGCATACAAAAATCCTATGGGTATGTCTCCATATAAGATGGTATATGGAAAAGCTTGTCATTTACCTCTTGAGCTGGAACATAAGGCATATTGGGCTATCAAAGAGCTCAATTATGATTTCAAACTTGCCGGTGAAAAGAGGCTATTTGATATTAGCTGTCTCAATGAATGGAGAACCCAGGCCTACGAGAATGCCAAGTTATTTAAAGAAAAGGTTAAAAGATGGCATGACAAAAGGATACAAAAGCGTGAGTTTAACGTAGGTGATTATGTTTTGCTATTCAACTCTCGTTTAAGATTTTTTACAGGAAAACTTCTCTCCAAGTGGGAAGGACCTTACGTTATCGAGGAGGTCTATCGTTCCGGTGCCATAAAAATCAACAACTCCGAAGGCACAAATCCGAAGGTGGTGAATGGTCAAAGGATCAAACATTATATCTCAGATAATCCTATAAATGTTGAAACTAATATTACTGAAACCATAACCCCGGAGGAATACATAAGGGACACTTTCCAGAACGATTCAACCTCCGAAAAGGAAGAGGTACGTGATACGGTAAGTAAACCGACTCCAAAACAATTCTAAAGGCAATTTTTCTCTGTTTTGGAATATTTAGAAAAATAGAAAAATAAACCTCAGTCCAGAAGAGACACGAGGTGGCCTCGAGGGTAGGGGGCGCGCCCCCTACCTAGAGGGCACCCCGTGTGTCCCCTGGACTCCGTTTTCTTGTGGGTTATTCCTTTTGTTCGGGAAAAATTCATTTTATATACCCCCGAAGGTTTTGATCTCTGTATCACGCAGAATTCCTCTGTTTCCGTTTCAAGCCTTTTCTGCCACAGATAAAAGCAACATGTCGTCCCAGGACTCGAAAGGAGAAAGCTATGTAGCTGATTCCCTTGCTGACCCTAAGGCCTATGGTGATTTGGAGCATTTTGGGTGGACCACGGAAGAAGAAGAGGACCATGATTCAAAGAGGAAGGATTGGACTAGCTCCGATGAAGACGAAGTCCCACTACCTCAACTGGGGGACATGCATGTGGAGTTCAAAAAGTCGAGCCTCCCCGACAGAGTAAAGAAACCTAAGATTGAATTTATCCCTTTTAACCTCTTGCAAGAAAATAAGCAGGCATTATGCAAGAAGATATTAAACCTTGAGCGAGAGATCAATGATCTGAAGGAGCAAAATTCTACCCTTAAGCGTAAGCTGAGGAATAAGTCATCATCACCAACCCCGAAGAAGGAGACATAATCATATGGGTATGGGCACTCCCCTTGGCAACTGCCAAGCTTGGGGGAGTGACCCCGGTATCGTATCACCATCACTCCTATCTTTACAGTTTTACTTAGTTCGATCCTTTTGGTAGTATATTGATCTATTAGAATAAAGTTAGCATGATCTAGTTGTGAGCTTTTGCTTTGTGAGCTTTATCCTTTGTAATCAAGTCCGCGAGCTATATAATAAAGATTAGTGGTGAGTCAAGGGCTTGATTTCCTCACTTGGGTCATGATAAAAGAAAGAAAACAAAAAGAGAATCAAAGAGATTAACGATCTTATGGGAATTAATGAGTTCACATACAAGAGTATGATAAATAAAAGTTGTTGGGAGGTGACAAACATAGTTTTGGTCATCGTTGCAATTAATAAGAAGTAATAAAAGAAGAGAGACTTCACATACAAATATACTATCTTGGACATCTTTTATGATTGTGAGCACTCATTAAAGTATGACATGCTAAAGAGTTGATGTTGGACAAGGAAGACACCATAATGGGTTATGTCTTATTATATCGGAAATAAAGTATATTGTCATGGATATTCCAACATGTTGAGCTCGCCTTTCTCCCTCATGCTAGCCAAAACTCCTCGCACTAAGTAGAGATACTACTTGTGCTTCCATATATCCTTAAACCCAGTTTGGCCATGAGAGTCCACCATACCTACCTATGGATTGAGAAAGATCCTTCCAAGTAAGTTGTCATGTTGCAAACCCGCTAAATATGTATGATTTATTAGTGTGGGAGAAATTAGCTTTATACGAGCTTGTGATATGGAAGTAATAAAAGCGACAGACTGCATAATAAAGGTCCTTATCACAAGTGGCAATATAAAGCGAAGTTCTTCTATGCTAAGAATTTGTGCATCCAACCATAAAATCACATGGCAACCTCTGCTTCCCTCTGCGAAGGGCCTATCTAGTATTCCTGTCCTATAAGTGTCAAGGTGAGATCCACCTTTCCTTTTTCATTTTATCCTTTGGCAAGCACATTGTGTTGGAAAGATCCTTATATATATACCCACTTGAATGTAAATTTTCATGATCTATTACTGTTGACATTACCCTTGAGGTAAAAGGTTGGGAGGCAACACCATAAGCCCCTATCTTTCTCTGTGTCCGATTAAAACTTCATAAACATGAGTATTGCGTGAGTGTGAGCAATTATGAAAGACTATATGATAGTTGAGTATGTAGGCTTGCTGAAAAGCTCTTATATTGACTCTTTCCGATGTTACGATAAATTGCAATTGCTTCTATGACCGAGACCAAGGCTTGTTAGTTTCCAATAAAGTTTATGATGCATACGTGATATTGTGGATGAATTGTTACTTTAGCATAATGATCATATGACTATATTTATATAAGTTGTTGTTATGAGAATGATCATGATGCCCTCATGTCCATATTCTGTTTTTATTGACACCTCTATCTCTAAACATGTGGACATATTTTTTGATATCGGCTTTCGCTAGAGGACAAGCGAGGTCTAAGCTTGGGGGAGTTGATACGTCCATTTTGCATCATGCTCATAAGTTGATATTTATTGCATTATGGGTTGTTCATACATGTCTTGTCACAATACTTATGCCTTTTCCCTCTTATTTTGCAAGGTTTATATGAAGAAGGGGGAATGCCGGCAGCTGGAATTCTGGGCTGGAAAAGGAGCAAACTCTAGAAACCTATTCAGCACAACTCCAAAAGCCCCGAAACTTCACAGAACATTTTTTCGGAAAATATAAAAAATATCTGGCGGAAGAAACCCACGAGAGGGGCCACTGGCTGGCCTCAAGGGTGGGGGGCGCGCCCCCCTTCCCAGGGCGCGCCCCTTGCCTCGAGGGCCAGCCGGTGGGCCCCAGGTGCCCAGCTTCTCCTATATGAAGCGTTTTGACCTGGAACAAATCAGGAGGAGGCTTTCGGGACCAGACGCCGCCGTCTCGAGGCGGAACCGAGGCGGAAACCAATCTAGGGCTTCGGCAGAGCTGTTCTGCCGGGGATACTTCCTCCGGGAGGGGGAAATCGTCACCGCCGTCATCACCAACAACTCTCCCATCTTGGGGAGAACTTTCTTCATCAACATCTTCACCAGCACCATCTCCTCTCAAACCCTAGTTCATCTCTTGTACCCAATCTTTGTACCCAAACCTCAGATTGGTACCTGTGGTTGCCAGTAGTGTTGATTACTCCTTGTAGTTGATGCTAGTTGGTTTATTTGGTGGAAGATCATATGTTCAGATCCATTATGCATATTAATACCCCTCTGATCATGAACAATATTATGTCTTGTGAGTAGTTACTTTTGTTCCTGAGGACATGGGAGAAGTCTTGTTATTAGTAGTCATGTGAATTTGGTCTTCGTTCGATATTTTGATGAGATGTATGTTGTGTTTCCTCTAATGGTGTCGTGTGAACGTCGACTACATGACACTTCACCATTATTTGGGCCTAGGGGAAGGCATTGGGAAGTAATAAGTAGATGATGGGTTGCTAGAGTGACAGAAGCTTAAACCCTAGTTTATGCGTTGCTTCGTAAGGGGCTGATTTGGATCCATATGTTTCAGGCTATGGTTAGGTTTATCTTAATACTTCTTTTGTAGTTGCAGATGCTTGCATTAGAGGTTAATCATAAATGGGAGGCTTGTCCAAGTAAGGGAAGCACCCAAGCACCGGTCCACCCACATACCAAATTATCAAAGTACCGAACGTGAATCAGATGATCGTGATGAAAACTAGCTCGACGATAATTCCCATATGTCCTCGGGAGCGCTTTACCTTGCATAAGAGTTTGTCCAGGCTTGTCCTTTGCTACACAATGGATTGGGCCACCTTGCTGCACCTTATTTACTTTTACCGTTTGTTACTTGCTACCAATTATCTTATCACAAAACTATCTGATACCTATAATTTCAGTGCTTGCAGAAAATACCTTACTGAAAACTGCCTATCATTTCCTTCTGCTCCTCGTTGGGTTCGACACTCTTACTTATCGAAAGGACTATGATAGATCCCCTACACTTGTGGGTCATCATCTTGCTGGATTAATTAGTTTTACCTTTGTCGAAATATCTTGAGCACGGGATTCCGAGAATACTCGGGTCTTCCCACTTTGGAGTTGCGACTCCACAGATCGTGAGCTTGTGATGGGCTAAGTTGGGACACCCCTGCAGGGTTTGTACTTTCGAAAGCCGTGCCCGCGGTAATGTGGCAGATGGTAATTTGTTAATATCCGGTTGTAGATAACTTGACACCATATCCAAGGAATACACTACCTATGTGAGTAACCATGATGGTCTCTTTCCGAAGGGCTTCGGGAAGTGAACACGGTGGGGTTATGTTTGACCGTGAGTAGCTAGGATCACTTCTTGATCAACTTGGCGACCGTTGGCACATATTCTCATCTCGCTCTGAATTTGTAAGCTAGTTGCTTAGTGCTTGCTGCAAACACTTTTAAAGCCTTTCCACACCTAAGGCTTTAGTAGTTTTGATACCCGGGAACAGGATTGCTGAGTCCTTGTGGCTCACAGATTCAACACACACCAGATGCAGGTACCGCTGAGAATGATGCAGGAGATGGATCAGAACTTTAGTGGGAGTTCGATGAAGAGCGTGGTCGTTACTATGTCTCTAATCCCGATGATCAGTAGTGGTTCCTACTAGGGGCGATCATGCCTTGTGTTTATGGTATCTTTCACGTTTGGATTTCGTCCGTAGTCGGACCCTGTGTTTTCGGATGACTGGATGTTATAGTATTCATTGTGTGACGTGGCGAGTGTAAGCCAACTATCTTTTACAATTTCATCCCTGAACTTTTACATGAGATGTGCAAAGATACCATACTTGAGATCATTCCAGAATGCGCTTATGTCTTTAAGTCGTGCCTCGACACGTAGGAGACATAGTCGCATCCTGGGCATTACAAGTTGGTAATCAGAGCCTTCTCCGACCTAGGAGCCCCTTGATTGATCGAACCGCTGACGGTTGAGTCTAGGCACACACAAAAAAAGTTTTGATCCCTATATATATAGGATTTCTTTTTACTCCTCATCCCCTTCATCGCTCTGGTGAGGACTCCTGACATTGTTTTAACTGCACTATTCTCAAAATTTCACCAATTTTTTTTAGGATCACGCGGGTATTGTTTGGATTGTTCCTATATCTTTGTGATGAGAACAGTGTTCGCGATGCCTCCTGTCATTTAGGTGTTGTGGCAGTGTCCCGGGGAGTTGAGCTCCGAGCTGTTGTCGTCACAAATGTATCATAGCGGTTCTAGAATATCAGAGGCGGCCGACATCGAAAAATCTTCTATGCGGTTAGTGGTGAGATAACCCCGACGTCACCCAGTACTGGGGAGATAGTTTGGGAGTATTGCCGTAGCTAATATAGCGGATGCGTTTCGAAGGTCCGAGGTAAATAGTTTCCGAAGATGACTGGTTATGTGTTGACGGATGGATATAGCTGGATGTAGGTTTAGAGTTGAGTGCGCGGTGCTTCCCCTGTATCCCCAACACCAGATTGCATAACCGGAAAGCTTCGGGAATTAATAGGTGGGATTCAAGTAGCTCTTAGGTATCTTCCAACGAGTGCATGGTATGAGGCTTGGGGTTCAACATTTAGTGAAGAGGTTTCATGGGTGCTGTTCCAATTGGGAGTTGCATCTTAAAGGATCCTTGGCTATGCTGATCCGGGGATGGCAAGACCCTTTGTAACACGTGCCATGGGACATTCAGCACGAACAAGTGGGATGAAACTTCTATCATGTATTTGTTCCATCTGTACCTTGTTGTTTTATTCTATCATTTTCTTCTCCCAAGTGGCTTCTCGACAAGTTGTTGTACCATTAAGCTATGGAATTCATTCATTCAATTTTGTTCGGATGTTCGTTGTGAAGACTATATGTTGCAACATATCTATCCTTGTTTTTGATTTGATTGTGGTATTCAAGTTGCTTTGATGACAAGTGTTGATTCCATACCTTTCCTAATCGGTGTTCTCATATTTCTATGGGAGTGCTAGCCCTTCTTGATCATCGAGATTGTTATGTTAAATTCTTTTCAAACGGCGTGCTTCTCTTCAAGCTAACCCGATCCTTTTAATATGTGCAAGACCAAGTCTTGGTTTTTCTCAACAGTGTCTGTTTCATTCATACCAAGTAGTCTTTATTTTTCCCCACCCTCCCACCCTTTTCTTTATGGAGCCAGAATTCTTAATCAAGTGTCCTTATATTCTTGTGATGCCTCTTCATAAATTTTCTTTAATGTTTCATCCGGTGATTTCTTGTGAAGATGCTTAGGAAGATTCAAGTTTATCATTCTCCGCTCTCGTTTCTTGTCCGGTGGACCAAATTCAAGCTTTAGTGTTGATCATATCTCTTCCTTCTTGTTTCACATGTTCTCTTATGTTGGAATTCTTGTCAAAGTCTCTCTTGTTTATTCAGCTCTCTCTAATTCTTCTCCGGAGTGTTGAAGATATCTCAGAATATTCGTGTTTCAATTCATAATCCGTTCAAGCTATTGTTTAGGATTGTCATCTCATTCAAGCCATTTAATTCAACCTGTGCAATATCTCTTAAGGAATCTTTTTGAACAGTGATTTCTTTTGAGTGGGCCCTAACCCATAGGTCTTTTCCCAGGATCATACCTGACTCTTCTAATTATCCGAAGTTGTTACAGAATTCATTTCAAAGTGTGACGTAAGAATGATTTCCATCAGTCACATGCCTTCTCCAAGATTGTTTCCAATTATTTTCATCTTTAGCTCAACCTTTCCCCTTTTCATTCTTTCGGAGTATCTCAAATTCTTCATGGTATTTCTCATTGTTCTTCTCAACATTTGAAGATCGAAGAACAGTTTCTCTTAAATCTTGGCAGTTCTCTTGAAGATTCGTGGTTCTAGCTTCATGACATCCTCAGAGTTGTTTCGATCATGAGGAATCTTTTCATATCATCCGAAGCATTTTATGAATTCTTCCCATTGTGATCCTCCGAAGGCCATCATTTTAGAAGATTTCTTCGTTCTTAGTTTTCAACTTCGTCCTCCAACTATTCTTCATTGATGCCTCTTCGTTCGTCTCCATATTCTTCCGGTGCTTTGTTCAAGTATTCTCTAATCAGTCAGCGGTCTCTTCATTCTCTTGTATCTAAATTTCCTCAAGTGCTTATTCTTCCCGGTGGATTATTCTCTTTCATCACCCGGTTCCAATTCTTATGGTGGTTCGTTCAAGGTTAGTCTTCCATTGTTATCGTATCAATTCATTTGTTCTTTTCATAATCCTACCAGTGCTTCGTTGAATATTTACCCAAGTTTGTGCGAGATCTCTCTTTAATTCTTTGCAACGGGAATAAGTAGTATGACAATCCATTGGTTGTCATCAATTTAAATTGGTGAAGTATAAGCATGACATAATTCTTATTCTTATTTCTTCAAGGTGATTTAATTCCTTTGTCTGAAGTTCGCTCATGATATCAAATTATTGGTTGTTCATCTTTTCTTTCCGGGGTTCCAAACTCTCTCAATTATCTTGTCACGGAGCTCTATCTAAATCATTGCTAGGCTACAATGAAATTCTTCTCATCCGTTTATTACTGGAGTTCTTTTGGTGGTTCATCATGATGTAATTCATCCTCGAAGTGTTCTTCAAGATTCTTGTTGTTGGAGCTCAAGTATTCTTCTTCATGAATTTTGAAGTGCAATTCTTGCTCCCTTATCTTTTGAGGTGGTGTTATGTCATTCTTGACAATTTCCTTCATGTTTCATGATTCACAAGTTATCAAGAATGAAATATGTAAACCCATCATTTTTCTTAGTCCAGGAGATCCTTTCAACCCTTCAATTTATTCGTTGGAGTAATCTTGGGTTGTATTTCCCCTAAAAGCTTTCCGTAAGGATTGTTGCTTTTTATGGTGCTTATAAATGACCCAAATTCTTCATTTATCCTCTCGGTGAAAGAAGTTTTCATCTCTTCGTTGATCTCTAGCAACAATTGGGTTCCGTTAGTGGCCGGTTGTCACCTCATAATTTTGAGATGTTTTCCATAAGCCCACAACAAGCTTATTCTTTTCGTTGTTGAATTTCCAACAACTTTGTTCAACCCATCTTTCTAAGGATGCTCTTTAAAAATTCAATTGTGAGAGAAGTTGTCATTTTCTTCTCCGTTCATTTCTTTCATTGATCTATATTCTATTCTTTCATTCCGGAGGTATTGTAATATTGATATCTTCGTTCCATCATCTCTTTTGTCAAGATCATGTTCTTTTCCTTGCCAGTCCATTTATCAGGATTGTCGTGTCCTCCATTAAAGTTCTCTCATCCTATCAAGTTCTCTCATCCTATCAAGTTTTTCCTCTCTTTTCAACCGGAGTGTTGTCTGAAGCCTTTCTTACCCCTTGTGCCATTATTTCAATGTTCCGGAGGCAGTGTGTTGTTGATTTCATCAAGTATCTTCCCAACTTGGCAAGTTCATGTTCAATTCCTTACATTTTCAGTCGGAGTGCTGTCCGAATTCTGTCATTCTTTTTCCTTGGCCATAATGTTGCGGTTGCATATTCTTTTGGTTCATGAGCTCTTGTTTCATGTCTTTCAACTTACAAGGTTCTCGTATTGTACCTTGTTCTTCTTTCTAATGGAGTGTTTTCATCTTCATTAATCTCCGTTGTATTCTTCTTTCAATTGGTTTCACTCGTTTGTCAAAGAAGCAACTTTGTTTTACCTCTTTCTCTTCCGCTTTTATCCGGTGCCATCTCCAGGATCTCGGGTCGAGATCCTCTGTTAGTGTGGGAGAGTTGTGACGCCCCAAGATCGACGCTCCAGAAGACTTACTATGTTCCGGGTTTTTCGCCGTGTGTTTCTTTTTGCTTGCTTCTTTTTATTTTTGCATTGCATCATGTCATCATGCCATCATGTCATTAATCTTTGCCTCTCAACTAAATAAATTGTGTGAATCTTCGATCCATTTAAATCGAGGGTAGAGTGACTTCTCTTTATAACATATCCTCCTAATAAATATGGAGCTATAATAAATATTCCATTCTTTCGGAATTAACCATAACACAGTTGCATACTATTCCCTATGTCTTTTCTGTTTCAAGTTTGGTCTCCAAACTTTTCCCTAAAATTCTTCCTCTTTTTATCGAGGTTCCTCCAAAAATCCGAACATTTTTGGACACTTCAAAACCCTATTCCTAGTCCAAACCCAGTTGAATAAAATTCAAATGAGTTTGAATTTAACTCTTGCATTCATGCCTCTCCTATTTTTCGTGGACCATGCACATTTTTGCGAGTCCACAGAAATAATCCCCATGCCCAATTCTTTCCCTAAGCCTCTCTTTCTTTTTCTTCTCTCTTATTCTTTTCTTCTAAAGAATATGAGGGGGGGAGAGAGAGCCCAGCCGGGCTGCATCATTCTACCACCAGTCCGGCCCATTTGCACTAAGGCAACCTAGGCCCAATCCCTTCCTAACCTAGCCTGCACCTGGCCCGACCGACCTCTCCTCTCGTTCCCCATCTCATCCCGCAGCGCCGCCACTCGTCCCGATCCTATCTCCCTCCTCTCGACCTCTCCCTCCTCCCAACCCGCTCTCCTTCGCTCCATCGCCAGGCGCACTCCACCACCACTTCACGCCAGCCACGCCCCAAGCGCTTTCCCGACGGCTGTCGGCCCTCCTCCGCGGGTCTCCCGAGAGCTACGAAGAAGGCGGCCATCTACACTGCTTGGAACATCTGGAAGGAATGGAACCGCCGAGTGTTCGAGCACCACTCGCTCTAGGAAATTTATATCCTTCATCTCATCAAGCAAGATATCTCCATCGCCTCCAGCTCTGCTCGGTGGCTGTCTAATGTAGAAAACTACCCGCCACCTGAGCCGGATTGATTGTTGTAATATTTTGGTGCGGGTCACCCTAACCGCAACATGTGTACCGTGACATTTGTATTTTTTCCTCCTTCTTAATATATTAAGGCAGCCCATCTGTTGGTTCCTAAAAAAAGGGCTGCTTTTGGTTTCAATTTTACGAAGCCTGGTTTGGGTTTAGTTTTTAGTGCATACAAGCTGCTTTTCTGTCAGTGAAAGAATGAATCAATCTTCTCTGGAAGAATTGAAGAAAGCAGAGATGAAAGACCTCTGGCTCGATGGCTACGTGTTTGACAACGACGTGTCCCCTGATGGCGGCACTGATGACCTAGCCCCAATGGAGAGGGACGGGCAGGCGGTCCAGCTAGTGTCCATGATGGTCCAATGGCCTGACGCCAACAAACAGCCATGCGGCGTCCCTGACAGGTCCGGAGGCGTTGGGCGGTCCAGGCGGTGCCTCCGACGCGCCCCTGCGGTTGGCCAGGAGATCTAGGCGGCGTCCCCGACAGCCGGCATCCTTGAAGTTGTGATGGCATCGCTACGACCGAGACCACGCAAAGGCGATGGGTAGATGCGGCATAGAGATGTGAGGGGCGGCGTCCTTGAAGGTGTTGCGGGTCGAGGCGATGGGGGCGGCATGCATCGCTGAAGCGAGATGATACGGCGGCGCTGTGGGGCGGTTCGCTGTGGCAGTTTCCTTTCATGTGAAAGGGTACGTAAGGAAGGGGATCGCAGGACGGTTCACTGTGCCAGTTTCCTTTCGTGTGAAAGGGTGCGTAAGGAAGGGGATCGCACGACGCTTTGCTGTGGCAGTTTCCTTTCGTGTGAGAGGGTATGTAAGAAAGGTGATCGGGAAGAGAAAGGATTGATTAACAGTAAACACGTTTAGTGCTAAACGTGTTTAGTTGTTCACCATTAGGACAATAAGGATGGTCAGATTAACGCTAATCGATGGCCGAGACATGTTGGATCTACTCCACTGGGTCTTTTTATATTCGTATAGATTTAAAAGGATGCCAAAAAGGAGCAGTTTGTACCTTCTGGTCATTGTTGTTTCTAGATGTTTTACATCTTCAATTATTTACAAATTTAATCTTGACGAGTAACTATGTTGCATGGTCTCAAGGTTTTCTTAGCATGATATGATTGTCAATTGACTTATTATCCTACCTTTTGTAAATAATGGATTTTTTTAAACATTAAAAAACACACACTTCAGTTATTTCACTTCCCATCGATAAACACCAAACAGTAAGCCTCTGGATCTAACAAAAAACCATTGGGAAATTTATCATGATATTTTGTACAAAGATGCACTTGCATAGTAGTTGTGTTATGTCGTGCAAAAGAAGACACTGACAAAATTTGTAGAAGCAGTTATGTTTCTGTTCCAATTAATGTGATACATCTTATGTATGAACCAAGTTTATATTTCCACTCTTTCATATATTTTTCATCATCTATTCAATATTCGGTTATGCTTTATTTTCGCCTTCATTACCACCTTCAACATCACAACATATTTTGTGTCTAAACTAAAAGTGAAAACCATGTTGCAGTTCTTCAACATCAGCAAGAACTCGCAACTCAAGGGTTGGGTCTCCCAAATAATCCTCGCTCGTTCGCCAACCTCCGATTCTACATTCCGAACAACGCTAGCGTCACCGGGACGCTCTCGTGTTTCCTCAGCTACTCCGACACGTTCACCGTCCTCGACACTCTCTACTTGGCGGACAAACTTCTCACCTACGAGGTTCTGATGATGTTTCGAGACCGAACCCTCACTCGCTTAGATTTGAGCGATAACTTTCTCAATGGACTGTTGGACTTCGTCGCAAACTTCCGGAACTCCAAGAACTCCGAATCGACCGGTACGGCTTCATCGGTCGTTACCCGACTTCAGTGACATATGGAGTCTCCGGGTGGTTAGTGTTGCACATAATAACGTCACCGGTGTTGTACCAGCGACCCTAGTCCAACTCAGAGAGCTCACCTCCGCCACACTAAGGGACAATCTATTCGAATGGCATGTTCCAGTGTTTGCAGGATCGGTGCAGACTGATGTAGCCGAGGTGTCCCTCGATGTGAGTTTCTACCGTCCACAACCTAGGCCAGATGATAGCCGTGTCAAGTCCTTCATCACCATCGCATGGGCACTTCACCACCAACATATTCTTGGGATGAGCTAGAAGGGGAACCACCCCTGTGATGGGTGGCTTGGCATCCATTGCAACAAGAGCGGCTCCATCACCGGTTTCAACATTTGCCGCCTTGGGCTCAACGGCACTATCCACCCCGCTTTCGGTGACTTCAAGTCTCTCATGGTCCTCCTTCTTGCAGGTAACAACATCACCGGTGTTGTATCACGTTCTATCGCAGGATTGATGTCTCTCGGGGCCACTAGAACCAACAAAGACCTTAATCCAAGACGATTTGAAAAGGAAAAACGAGTTGACGCAAGTTTATCATATTAGTAGATAGGGCCATGAGAACCAGCAAAGACCTTAATGCAACTTCCTGTGTCAATAAGCATATCCTTAATCCAAGCAAATTTTGTGTGCCAGTGAGTCAAAATAAATATAGTTATTCATACTAACTTATATATTTTTTGAACTATTTTTTCTTCTAAATTCATGATCATATTGAATATATTATGTAACTAAAACTGTATTCTGTAATAAAAGTTACATTATTATTTCTTTTCAATACATTGCATGTTAGATTTTTATAAAACCTAATCATATCAAATGTGAGAAAATAAGGAACAAAGAAATTGCAAGCTTGTCAACTTAATTTGCCACACTTGCATACATGTTGTTTCTAAAATGCATTGTGCCTTAAAAATATATTTAAACCATATCCTATAAGAAAATAAAAGTTCACATTCCTCCTCGGTTTATTTTTTTACACTTTGGACAATACAGTTTACATGACTTTGTGTTCATCCTTAAATAACTTAGTATAGATATCTAAAGTGTTTGGTATAAGAAATATCTTGACAACAATCTATGGCTTATAGATATTAAAAAAAGGATAAAAAGTCTAAAGCATATTTATCATGTTTATGATGAACTCGTCAGTGAATCATTTGCATGTTGCATTATCTTTTTCCTGGTCAAATGTGTCTTGCATATTACAACAAGTTTGACAAATCTATTGATGGCACATGATAATTAAATATCATCGTTGTAGCTAAGATAACCTTCGGTACAATATGTAGGGCAATCACTTGAAGGTATACTAGTGGTCTTACTAGACTACCCATCGCCACTCAGTTTATTTGTTTCTATGTGGTGAAGTTGAGCAACCCCTTCTCCATGTCAGGGCATAGTTGGTGTTTGATCATGGTGGTACTAACTCCTATGGCAACACCTTTGTCCCAATAGTGGTGGTTGGGGAGATGTAATTATGCATCCCTCCTTAATTTATTAAAATATAAGTAAGAATATAATGAAGTGAAACTATGATAGCCCATATGTTTAATCAAATAGAGAGTTATACAATGATGACAAAAAACATTAGTTGCATAATTTTGTTAAATCTATCATGTTGCATTGGTAAGTGTCTCCCAGTAAACAACAAATAATTGGCTTGGCACTTTTTTATAAATGTTTGATAAATATTCAACCTTGGTTGTATTGAAGTTTGTAGGTTATTACCATTTTTATGTTTTCTCAATATAATGTTACTACTAAAAATGCATGATTGTGGTCTCTATGATCAATAGAGTGGTTGCTCCCAGTCTTTTGTAGGCATTTTCCTATACTAAGCACACCAAAGTTTATGTCATAAATTGTCCACTATACCTACCAAGTCATGAATGAGTAAGGTCATTCCAAGTAAATTATCATTGGCGCAAAACTTAAAAATCACAAATTGTTTTGAATGACCAACCTCTTATTGTGTTGTGCATTTGAAGCCTATGAACTTATGATTGTGGTAAAGTGGAGCATAAATGAAGTTTAAGGCCCACCAAAGAGATGGAGAAGGTCTGCCAAATAAGAAATGAGAAAAGGCCAACTCCTTTGCCAAAACAATAAGCTCAATAAAAGAAAGAGGGAAAACCTCCCAAACTATCATGTAGGGCGATAGAAGACAAATGTATTACATCACATTAAGGAACCGCTTGGCATTGCACGAGACACTTTAGTCCCAGACCCCCGAGGGAGAGGCACGACTACAAGCTTATAAGAACCACATGAAGGCTAGTGATACAAGCACGCACACACACACACACACACATATGGTGCATGTGCCTGCGTGTATATTTGCGACTAGACTTAGGATGCTTGGCGCGGCGATGGTTGATTTGACATTACTAATTACTTTTTTTGTTACACTTGCCAGTACATGGTGCAATGATCACCAATATTTCTTAAACTTTTGAGTGCTACAATATGGCGGGCTCTGAGGACGACTGGCAAAATATGACTGCCGTTGTAGGTCGTGCTCATCACAGAACCAGGTGTCATGTAGAGGTGATTCTAGCTAGTGCATACATGCGGCCGTTGACGAGGTCAGCCGGAAGACGGGCACGACAATGTTGGATCTCCTCGCGGCGAGCGCGACCACTCACCGGGACCGGGGGCACATGCACGCTGTCAGCCGAGATGTAGGTTTCCACCATCAGCAATGTGATGCCCCGACTTAATCGTGCACTAATTATACATGCAAATGCGCACGATCAAGATCAGAGACTCATGGGAAGATATCACAACACAACTCTAGACACAAATAAAATAATACAAGCTTTATATTACAAGCCATGAGCCTCGAGGACTCGAATACATAAGCTCGTATACAAGAGTCAGCGGAAGCAACAATATTTGAGTGCGGACATAAGTAAACAAGTCCGCCTTAAGAAGGCTAGCAAAACAAATATAACTGGATCGAAAAGGCTCAGACATCCTTCCTAGGAGCCTGCTAACTACTCCTGGTCATCGACGGTCTCCATGTAGTAGTAGGCTCTGTCGGGGTAGTAGTAGTCATCGGCAGGATCAGCTGGTTCCTGGGCTCCTTCATCTAATCACAACAATCGGGTAGAGGGGAAAAGAGGTAGCAAAGCAACCATGAGTACTGATCCAAAGTACTCGCAAGGCTTACATCATATCTATACTAAGTATGCATTAGTATCAAAGGAATGGGGATATACCTTTGGACTGAACTGTAGAAATGCCAGAATAGAGGGGAAGACCCAACATATCGAAGACTATCACCTTGCATCGTCTTGCAGCATTAGAAGAGTGTTGATTAGCATATTATACATCAACAAGTATAGTGTAGTAACGTCCAGAGATCCTTCCTTGACTCCCTACGAGAAAGCAATCCCGGAGCCATCAAATCCATTTAGTGTCTCCAATATCTAGTTCTAGTTGTATAGATCAAGATACAACTCCGAGCATCCGTTATCGTGGACACGGCTATTCAAATAGATATACTTCCCTGCAGGGGTGCACCAACTTATCCAACACGCTCGATTAACTCCGTTCAAATATAGTTTTCTGGGTCATGCCCGGCCTCGGCTGATCGACACACCATAGTCCTACCTAGGTCAACAGAGAGGCCATCACGTCGGTCTACATCCTAAATGAGAAGGGGTCATGGGCCAATCGTATTTTGCAATCATGCACGTTGCGAACGACACCTGGAGCAGACCCACCCCCTAATACAAGCACATGTGGTTCCCATCCAACTGGGGCGCACCACTAAACCACATCTAAGAGCTTTCAGAAGAATCATATGACACCGAGTGCCCTTTATTATTCCCACGTGGTGGTTAGTGCAAAAAGTCCAGAGGCCTACTCAGATCACATATCCAAACCGTTAGTGACTTGGAAGCACGCGGAGACAATCATTGATCCATGATCTGTGGTCCCATTGCCCCATCTCTCGGACTTATCGCAAGGGCTAAGAATGTATGGCCGTGCCGCGTAATTAGCTCGCGCGGGGTAGCCTCACAACCAATTTGAATTCACATTTCTCACGGGCACCCATTGGGACCAACCCGACTTCAACATGTTTCTAGGGTAAAGTCAAAGTAACCGTGTGTCCATAACATCAAGTGGGAATCCGAGGAATCACCCTTGATGGATTCCACTCGATGTAACTGTCAAGGTGAACTTGGAGGAATCACCCTCGAAAGGTTCACACTTGAGGTGTTGCACGATAGAGTCGTTATCGGGAGTGGTGAAGGAGAAATCGCCCTCCATAATCCACGACCGATTAGCTACACTACAGAGGTATCATCAGGAGTGCATTACGAGGTATCACCCTCGGCACTCGATAGTAGCTCTGCAAAGTCGTACAACTAGGGGGGGTGCGGTGAGGTGTCGGTCTCTGGACGTCGGTCACGTTGATAGAGTCATCGGTGATAAAGCGGGACAACAGGGACAAGGTGAGGGGTAACTGTTGGATCACTAACCAACCTATACTAAGCATATAGGATAATACATAAGGTAACAATAGTAGGTTACAAAATTAGGCTATGCATCAGAATAGGAGCAATCAAATACAGTAGCAAATTCTAATGCAAGCATGAAAGAGAAGGAATGGGTGATATAGGTATGATCAAGGGGGTTTTCTTTCCTGGAAGCTCTGCGGTGAAAGAGGGGTCGTCAGGAGTGTAGTCGTACCTGGGAGCAGCGTCCGTCTCAGGGTCAATCGGAGAGAAGAGGGGAAATAAACAATAAATATAAAGCAAACTAATGCATCACGATGTATGACATGGTAATATGCTGAGCTAGGGGTGACCTAACGCGGTGCTACACATTACACACAAAACAGGAAAACATCTGGGAATGTTTTCCCGACTTTCGACGATTATCGGACAGATGAAACAGAGAGGAAGGATCCATGTTCGTCATCTTAGAGGCATGTGACAAATGAGTGGATACCATAGCAAATTTCATATATAAATTATTTTCATCGAAGTTACGGCTTAATTTCTATGAATTTTCAAAGTTTTAAACATTTTTTGAAATTCTAGTTTTATTTTAGCTCGAAATTATTAAACAGCTAAATGCTATGTGCACCCAAAGGCGTACCCAAGATAGGGTACAGAGGGGCTGATAGGCGGGGTCCAGTTGACTGCACAGTCAGCAGTCAACGTGGACCCGTTGACTGTTTAATGGGCCCAGGGGACCCACAAGTCATGGGCTGTCTAAATTAATAGATGTTTAATTTAACTATTTGGATTAATTAGTGTGTGGGCCTAGGCTATCAGTGACACAGTGGCTAAACTAATTTTAGTCAGTATTTTAAATAGGATTGTTAGTGGGAAGGGCCCCACGTGGTAGTGGTAGTGGGGTGGGGTTAGCTTAGTGCTAACCACCATAGTTAGCGGCCGGGGCACACCGGCGGGGGCCTGCCTTACGAGGGAGGCCGCCGGGTGCTCGGCGCACGAGTACGCAACCTCAGCAGAGGTGTGGCGTGGCGAGGGCGCAGTCGACGGCGGCCGGGCCGTGGGTTAGTGCGGGAGGCGGATCTCGAGACGCGGGGAGCCGGGCGTGGTCCAAATGGGAGCGGCCATAGCGGTCATAGCACGCGCCGCAGGCAGGAGCGGCAACAGGCGGCGGCCAGGGCACGGCATGCCGCGTCGGTCAAGGTCGTTACTGTTAGAAATATGCCCTAGAAGCAATAATAAATTAGTTATTATCATATTTCCCTGTTCATGATAAACGTCTATTATCCATGCTAGAATTGTATTGATCGGAAACTAAGATACATGTGTGGATACATAGACAACACCGTGTCCCTAGTGAGCCTCTACTAGACTAGCTCGTTGATGATGGTTAAGATTTCCTAAACCGTAGACATGTGTTGTCACTTGATAACGGGATCACATCATTAGGAGAATGATGTGATGGACAAGACCCAACCGTTAGCATAGCATATGATCGTTCAGTTCATTGCTACTGCTTTCTTAATGTTAAATACATGTTTCTTCGACCATGAGATCATGCAACTCCCGGACTCCGAAGGAATGCCTTGTGTGCCACAAACGTTACAATGTAACTGGGTGATCATAAAGGTACTCTATAGGTATCTCCGAAGGTGTCTGTTGAGTTGGTATGGATCGAGACTAGGATTTGTCACTCCGTATGACGGAGAGGTATCTCTGGGCCTTCTCGGTAATGCAACATCACAAGAAGTTTGCAAGCAAAGTTACTAAGGAGTTAGTTACATGATGATGTATTACAGAATGAGTAAAGAGACTTATCAGTAACAAAATTGAACTACGTATGAAGATACCGACGATCGAATCTCGAGCAAGTAACATACCGGCAGACAAAGGGAACTATGTATGTTGTCATAAAGGTTTGAATGATAAAGATCTTCGTAGAATATGTAGGAGCCAATATGTGCATCCAGGTCTTGCTATTGGTTACTGACCAGAGAAGCATCTCGGTCATGTCTATATCATTCTCGAACCCGCATGGTCCGCATGCTTAACGTTCGTTGACGATATAGTATTATATGAGTTATGCATGTTGCTGGCCGAATGTTGTTCGAAGTCTCGAATGAGATCAAGGACATGACGAGGAGCTCCGGAATGGTCCAGAGGTAAAGATTGATTTATAGGATGATAGTATTCGGTCTCCGAAAGGGTTCCGGAATACACCAGATAATTATCGGATCACCGGAAGGGGTTCCAGAAGGCCATGGGAAGTTGTTGGGCCGATGGGTAAAGCCCACGAGGCTTTAGGGCGGTACACAAAGAAGTTGTCTGGAAGGCAGGGGCTAGACGCCAAGGTTCATGGCGTCACCCCGCGGGATAGACGCTGGTGTCGACGTAAACGCCGGGAACTGTGGCATTTAGCCTTGGAGTCCGAGAAGGACTCTTACCTTGCATGCCAAACTGACTTTGAGGAGGCTCTTTCTCCAAGAAACCACCCCATGGCTCAACATATAAATAGTGGGGCAGGGCTAGTACCCGGAACACATCAAGATTCACCAAGCCGTGTGCCGGCAACCCCGTCCCCTCTCGTTTATCCTCCGTCTAGTTTCCGTTGTGCTTGGTGAAGCCCATGCGGAGATTGTTCTTCACCACCACCATCACCACGTTGTCGTGCTGCTGGAACTCATCTACTACTTCGCCCCTCTTGCTGGATCAAGAAGGCGAGGACGTTATCGAGCTGAATGTGTGCTGAACGCGGAGGTGTCGTGTGTTCGGTACTTGATCGGGACGGATTGTGAAGGTGTGCGACTACATCAACCGCATTGATAAACGCTTCCTATTATCAATCTTCAAGGGTATGAAGATGCTCTTCCCCTCTCGTAGCTATGCATCTCCATGGATAGATCTTGCATGTGCGTAGAATTCTTTTGTTTTCCATGCAACGTTCCCTAATAGTTACATGGCGAGAAACAACACTAGGTAGCAGCTGCAGCAGAGAGCAGGCGCCCGCGCATCACGACATGGCCCTGGAAGAACTCGAGGACGGCGGTGGCGGCTACGGTGATGGAATCAAGGGGGAAAGGAGGGAACCGAGGGATGATCTCACAGTGAGCATGAAAGCGAGGTCGGGGAGGCGCGGGGGTGGCCGAAGGCGAGCAATTCCACGACGACGTCATGCGGCGGTGGATGCAGTGGGGGAAAACGGCGAAGACAACAGTGATGCGACGTCCTGGTTCGATCTACTTGATGACGACGAAGTAAGCGTCCACGGCAGACCTCCTGGACAACTTGAGATGGCGAGGAGCCAGTGGCCGCGGCGACGGCGATATGGCAGCGACGAGCTCGCCCGGATTCGTGCGTGGGAGGAAGGAAACAACACGATGAGGGGGAGAGGGACTAGGGTTTGGTCAAGGGGGTTGAGGGCATCAAGTAGGCGTCAGCAGGGGGTTCGGATGGCCGTCACATGGCCATGGTGCCATGGATCCCCTGCCACGACCTCCCGTGAACGGGAGGAAGGGGATGGTGGCACTGGTGGGCTGGGCCTCACTTCAGACTAAGGCTGAGTTGCACTGTGGCCTTCTCCTTTTATTATTCTTATTTTCTGATTTCTTTTTATGTTTTACATTTTTCCTATTCTTTTCAATTTAGTTGGCCCACTAAATGAACTTTGTTATAGATGAAACTGGCACATAAATCATGCACAATATTTCATTTGGAAATGTATAGATATTTGATTATTTTAAAAAAGGCCAAAATAATTGCTACTGGACAATTTATTAATTTCCTATGAATTTATCTGTGAGTTAAATGATGTTTGTTTCTACATGATAATTCCTTAGTGAATATTTGCAACGCAATGAAAATTTTTACTTTGTTGTTTGAGTAAATATTATTTTTACTTTATTTTAAATTTGAGTTTGACTTGAATTTTGATCAAGTGACAATTTGATTAGCAGAAAGGTGATGACATGGCATCATTAGGGGAAGATTGTTGTAGCATGATTATCGGGGTGTTACAAGCAACAACTCGCAGCTTGAGGGGTGGTATCTCCCAAATAATCCTCACTGGATTGGCAATCTCCGGGACTACATTGCCAATAATGCTAGCATCACCGGGACGCTCTCGAGATTCCTCGGCTACTCCGGCACGTTCACCGCCCTCGACACTCTCTCCTTGGCAAACAATCGGCTCACCGGCGAGGTTCCGATGATGCTCTCAAGCCGAACCCGCACTCACTTGGAGCTGAGTAATAATTTCCTCTTGGGGCCGTTGGACTTCAATTGAAACTTCCGGAACATATTTTTTCCCGATCAAAGACCTCCAAAAATATTCCTTCCCATTTAACCCAAAGTGGGGGGGGGCACCGCCCCCTGGTGTTCACATTGCCAACACCGCTAGTGTCATCGGGACGCTCTCGCATTTCCTCGGCTACTAAGACACGTTCACTGTTCTTGCCAGTCTCTACTTGGCAGACAACCTGCTCACCGGCGAGGTTCCGGAGATGTTCTCAAGCCGAACCCTCACTCACTTGGATCTGGGCGGTAACTTCCTCTCCGGACCATTGGACTTCATCGCAAAACTTCTAGAACTCCAAGAACTTCGACTCGACCCGAACGACTTCACCGGGTCATTATCCAACTTCAGCGGCCTATGGAGTTTCCGGGTGGTTATTGACCTATCGTTCTCTATTTGATCAAAGGTTTGTTCTATTCTAGCATTCAAACTTCAAAAATATTCTTTTATCATCTACCTACTCGAGGATGAGCAGTGATTAAGCTTGGGGATGCTGATATGTCTGAAATATATATGTAATTTTTGAAGTATTCATGCGATATTTACATAATTTGTATATAATTTACCATGTTGTTTACACAAAAGATACCGGGGTATGTTTGAAACTTTTTTTCCGCGGGGTGAAAATGTCACCACGGTGTTTCAACGTAAGTTATGAGGTTTCTGGTATGTTTCAAATATTTTTTGGGTCAAAAGTTACCATGCCTGGCTATGTAAATTACCACACTTATTGGGTTGAAGTTACCACGGTGTTTGTGAATAAGTTATCATATCTATGGTTTTTACATTATCATGTCATTTAAACATAGTTACCAGGGGATATGGTTTTCAACATTTTTTCCATATGGTCAATATTTCCGCGATGTTTGTCCGTAAGTTATCAACTCCGAGGTTCATATGTTACTATGATATTTACACAAAAGTTACCCGAGAATGTTTTTCAACAACTTTTTCCCATAGTCAAGAGGTTACCGTGGTTGTTTTGACGTAAGTTACAAGGTTTTGTCGGAAATATGCCCTAGAGGCAATAATATTTGTATTATTATATTTCCATATTCATAGTTAAGAGTTTGTATTCTATGCTATAACTGCTATGATCCTAGAATATACGATTCAATGGAAAACTCATATGCACGTGCAGAGTGCTGTAAATAAAAGGTTCGTAGTCTCACCTCTAAGACTAACTCAAGTGTTGTTGGTGATCATATTTTCTGGATCTTAAGATATTGTTAAGTGTAACGATAGTCCTAAAACAACATTGAGATTATGACTCTAGAAGAATGATCATATTGAATCGATCAAATCTTGTTTGTCATGAATTGATAAATATCGTCTGTATTCAATTCTAATAACACATAGTGTTAACGTGTAATATTGATCCTTAGACCATGAGAGTATCGTGGTCACTTCTTACCATACAATGGGCTTTGGGGTTGCTCAAACGTCACATGTAACACGGTGATCATAACGACAACTTACAGGTTCATCGGAGAGTTTGACAAGTGGCCAGATAGCTTGAGAGTGGGATTTGCTTCTCCGACGATGGAAAGATATTCTTAGGACCCTCTCGGTATGACGGCATCAATCATCGTTTTGCTAGGCACAAGTGACTATCTCACGGGGATGCCGGAACACAATAACGAGAAAGAAGAACAAAACCGGTAATGAGTATTTCGGTATAGTGAGGATGGTGATGACTCAAGAGGATACTGATACATCTCGAATTTTGTGAAGTATCGTGAAGCAAAGGTAACATCACATGATACCAAAGGACCTGAAAATGGCCAAGAGGTGGAAGCCAACTTGGGCTAAGAAGGCCTAAGTGGAGGAGGCACCCCTGTGGGGGGGGGGGGAATCCTACTAGGGGAGGAGTTGGACTACTCCCCCTTTGGATGGTGCCCCAAGGAGGCTTTCCCTCCTTGGTGGCAGCTCTCCTCTCCCCCTCTAACCTATATATACTTGAGGTATTGGCCACAATTGAACACACAAATTTTGGAGCATCCTGAAGTTCTTCTTTTTCATGTTCTAGTTGATCCTAGTTGACTAATTAGAGTGTGGCTAATCATCTTATCGGCATAATTAGAAGCCCAGTGTGGTTCTAATCTCCCCCAACTAATTCTTCGGCGATGATTAGCTCTGGACGGGGAAATGCTCCTGCATTGTGAAGACTGCATGCTTGCAACCAAGTAGAGAGATCGTACTTTCGGTCTTCGCTTCGAGGGATCGTTCGTGGGCGTTATGATGGATCGTTCATCGACGGGTCGAGGGACTCCAAGTAGAGTTAAATGCAAGCGCGGTCCTAATTCTTTTCTGAAAGTGTCACTTGGGTCCTAATTCTTTCAAAATGCATATCTGAGTCCCATATCTTTTTAAGTTGTTCATCCGAGGTCCTAATCTCGTCTGACCGCCGCTGACCAGTGCCACGTCGACACCAGAGGGCCCGGGCGGGAGTTTTTCCAAGCGTGGCGGTTGGGCTTATATGCAATTTGGCCCCTTATTAATCCCTCGTTCCCATTCCCCCGTCCCTAGGTCTCCTCCACCCCGCCACCGCTCGTTCCGCCGCCGCCCAGCGCCATGTCCGCCGCCGCTAGCTCCTCTGCGGTGAAGCGCCACGGGAGGAAGATGCTTGGTCCATCGCCGGCATCCATGGCCTTGGCAGCGCCGTATCCACCGCTGGCATCTTCACCGAGGACAGCAGCTCATTCGGTGCAACCGCCGACGGGGGTGCTACCGTTGGTACCTTGCCCTAGCTGCGGCATTCGGTCTACAATTCGTCTTGTGTACAAATCGGAGACAAATCCTGGCAGGATTTTCTACAAGTGCCCCAATCATCATGTAAGATTTTCTACAAGTGCCCCAATCGATTTGATGTTTCTGTGTTCCTGTGTTATTTGTTGGCCGAATTATTTTACTCAATTTGTGTCAGATTCCACCAAATTCTTGCCAACATTATTACTGGGAAGATGGACCAGACAACTATTTTGATTTTTTGGTGAGAGGTGGGTACATCAGCCATGGATTGAGCAGTTTTGATTCGGCTGGTGTCATTGCAAGTGAAGAGATAGAAGTGCAAGAGGAATGTGCAGGAGCAATGCAGAGCACTGTTGAGACTGTGGTGAATGCGGATGTACTGAAGAAGATGAATGAGCTTATTTTTCTTTGTAAGAGTATTCTCAGTGCACTTGTTGTATTGATTGCAGTAGTGGTGTATGTAGGTTTTAAGAAGTGATGTGGTAGTATGATGTATCCAGTGTTGATGTATGCACTGTTGATTTATCCAGATCTTGATCATGTACTGTGGTAATGAATTTGAAGTAAAATTTGGCAGCATTTTGTTTGTTTTCCTATACTGTGGCAGCATTTTTTCAATAGAATTGACAACACAAATAAACAGCATCCAATGACATGTAAAAGTTCTCAAATACTCCATCTTTTGCATTCACAAACATTGTACTTCGAGGATTGGACCTTCTAACTTCAGCTGCAAAGTCCCAATGCAAATTGTACTGTTCCAGTTCATCTCCGTGTATCAGCTTCAGTGCAAATCTTCTTGCTCTTGCTAGCTTGCTTCTACTAGGAAGCATATTGTAGTCCAACTGAACAAGCCTTCCAAAGTTCTGCAATGACATCTTCTCATCTGCTCTGAATGTCTCCACATACCTTGCAGCTAGATATTTTGCTGTGAATTGCTTCAGTGCCCACTCTCTTTCACATGTATGTTCTCCCACATACTTCTTCACAACCCAAGATTTTGTCCTGTTATCAGGTGCAGCAAATAAGAACCAGGGACAATCACCAACACAGCCAGCCCTAACCCTCTACTTATCATTTTTAATGTATTGTATTTGCACTCTTTGTTTCACAATGTACTCTTGAATTGCTGCCCTCAATTCAGTCACTGTCAAGAACACCATGCCTATGTGAAAATTCACTTCTTTCATATTCTCTGGCCTCCACCTTTTGAGCTTCACTTTCTTCTTCCTTGTTTTCCTTCCTTGAGCATCAACTACTTCCACTTCTTCTGCTGAATCACTCTCTTCAAGCTCTAAATCTTGCAACTCTTGCAGCTCATCAAATTCATAGTCACTGTCCTGCTCCAATTTGGATTTCTTCTTTTTCTTCTGCTCAAATTTGTCATCCACCCATTCTTCATAAAGATCATCATCATCTTTACCTACTTCATTGTCAGAGGCAACCCAGTCCGAATCCCACTCACTGTCATCACCGTCACCTTCCTTTTCATTACAAATTTCTTCTTCTACCACAAGCTTTCTCCTGCTTCTTCTGAGCTCATGGCCAACAATTTGTGCCATTGGTGGAACACTGCTACTGCCTACATTGCTGCTACCTCCATGACACTGGTTCAGATTGCCTTTCTGAGCTTTGACCTTAAACCTAGGACTGCCCCTAATTCCAGTATTAAACTGAGGAGACTTAGGGCTTAGTACAACAGGAAGATCAGGTGTACCACTAACATGAATGTCATCAATTGCATTGTTAAATGTCATGTCTTTATGGTCCACAAACAACAGAAAATACTGAAATTTTGGAACAACTACTGTCATGTGCAATGTGTCAGTGTCGCAGTCCACAATCCGGAGACCATCAGCTAGATTTTTTCCAGGGAGCAACCAATACAAAGTGAAGTTCGATTGGTCACTATATCCTAATTGTTGCATAAAATCAGTGAGCCAGAGAGGAGACCATATATCTACTTCACATCCATCAAACATAGCATCTTTGCCATCAACATATGACTTTGACTTGCCAAATCCGCAAAAAACCATCATAATTGATTTCTACACTGAAAAGCTCCTCTTGTGGTCCTAGATTGCAAAGGATTTGGTCACTGATTAGGGTTACGAGCACCTAACAGGGGAGAGATTGGGATTAGGGTTACGAGCTGTTACCATATCGCGGAGGAGGATCTCCGGGTCGCCGTAGATGTGGCGCCATCCTAGCGTCGCCGTTGTCGGACAACCGCCGGCAGCGACCCCCTCTTCTCTCTAGAGCAGAGCCACCGCCGTCAATCCCCTGTTTTTGCCGGACAGGGAGATGGAGAGGTGTGGGGAAAAGGAAGAGGGACCGCGATAGAAAGTGATTTAGGGTTAGAGGGTTTTTCTGCAAATATACACGGCCGGTCGTTACCCCGCCCGGGCCCTCTGGTGCCGACGTGGCACTGGTAAGCGGCGGTCAGACGAGATTAGGACCTCGGATGAACAACTTAAAAAGATATGGGACTCAGATATGCATTTTGAAAGAATTAGGACCCAAGTGACACTTTCAGAAAAGAATTAGGACCGCGCTTGCATTTACACAGACATGTTCTTCCATTGCAATTCGGTGACGGTAACAATTGTGATCTCAACCCATTATGCACCTTCATATTGATCTTGGGTGATCGTAGGCGCGAAATTCTTTGTTTTCTACTACGTTTTCCAATAGATTTGTGGTGCGTATATTACCTTGCTATTTACATGGAAATTATTGGTGGTATATTTTCAACAGTTTTTTCCTAGGTCAAAAAGTTATCATGGTATTTGTACGTAAGTTATCATGTATGCAATGATTAAAATACCATGCCATTTACACAAAAGTTATCGGGGTATATTTTTATAACTTTTCACCAGGATCAAAGTTACCACGATGCTTCAAATTATCAGATCTGCGATGTGTCAATTATCATTGTACGTATGCAAAAATTACCGGGTATGTTTCAACAACCCTTTTTTCCATGGTTAAAAATTACCACGGTGTTTATATGTATGTTATCAGGTCTATAATGAGTAAATTATCAACTTAGACAACTTGTAAACTATAGTCATGTTGGTTTATCACATAATTATTGTAGCCTAGTAAACCATGACCGCTCATTCTATTATGGATCATTAATATTCACCTCTTTCTCAGGGAAGATGTGCAAACTATCCTATGCCAAGTCTTCACCTCAGCCACTATGGCAGAAAAAAAAGTTAATTCAGCGATTGTACCGGTCAAGCTCTCGTTTCACAAGGTCCCCTAGACAAAACCTATTCCAGCGAGCCTCTCCGCACCGTAATGCTCAGATTGGCACAACTAGTTGTTGCTGGTTCGAACGTGGTTCACGGATCTATAAATTAGATCTTAATTAGTGCAAGCATGGAAATGATTATATAGTCTGGTTGGTTGTCTTAGTCAATCCTCAATAAAGAGGTTGTGGGTTCAAATCCCACATTTGATAAACACCCTCCCTATAAAACCACTGGCATTAACGAGTAAATCACGTGCAAAAATAGACGTGTATCTTTTTCTGAAAGCATGGGAACAAAATCAGGCGTGTATCTTTCTCCTTAATTGAGATGAGAATCAAAATGTCCTTAAATCACGGAAAAAATAAAGTGTGATTGATTCGGGTTAAATGAGAATGGGAAACTATCCTCAAATAATTGGAAAAACTAGGCACGATTTGGTGAGTGGGAGAATCGGGGCGGGATCGCCAGTTAAGTTTCACGTTAATAAAGATATTATGTTTTTATCTCCTTTTTGCATGAAATTATCCAAGTGACCACAGATTTGATTCCGTTTGCGTGAGATAATCGCGTAGATGCTATACATCCAACCATTGCCACGGATGAAGACTAGATAAACTTCCCACACAATCACATAATAAAATTAAGGTAAATATTTGGAGACGGTGCGCGGGCGGAAGCTTCGGCCGGTCCAGGCCACGTCAGGGGCGGAGCTACGGGGGGACGAGCGGGGGCCACGCCCCCCCCCCCCCCCCCCCCCCCCC
>LR738712.1:18527921-18555087 GCA_902687465.1 Secale cereale
CAGCCGCTTCGTACAACTAGTATGCCAAGTAGACTGGGGTACGTGAATAAATTTAGTACTAATTAGCCCCCCTCAACAACGGTTTTAAGGCTTATAAGCCCAGGAACTTTGCAAGTTAAAAGCCCACCAGCCCACACCAGAGGAAACAAACAGCCTTCTCCAAGCTGCAGAGGGGCCAGGACCGAGGCCTATAGGGCATGCTCGCTTGCTGGGGCTAGCCGCCTAGGGAAGTTGAACGAGGCCATCCGCCCAAAAGATCAGCGCCGGCGCCGATGGCATAATAATCCTGCGGTGTGTCCCCTTGATTCATTTCTTGATTTACTAGTAAGCTTGCACGTGCAATGCACGTTCTAACCTTAGCAAGAATTTCTCTCATTCCCCGCTGTAACATACTTGAACAAAAGCTAATCTCCTCCTAAATCAGGCCAATACTCCCGTGTTGATCAATTGAAATTTTCAGAACAATCAATACAACTGGTAATTACTTAGGGCACATAGATGGCTTTATTACATATCTTCTCTCAATATAAAATGTATATCTTTATCAAAATCTTGTAAGCTGCAATTCAACTTCATTTGCATCTATTTTCTAATGTTAGTAGCAATCACAGAACCCCTGCACAACAACCTCAGTGACAATGTTTCTTCTCTTCATTGACGGTGCCTTCGCCACACTACATCGGGTGATGATGATAGGTTCGATGGGACTGTTGTGCATAGTACCAGGCCAAGCTGCTGACTACCCCTGCACAACAACCTCGACGACAATATTTCTTCTCTTCATTGACGGTGCCACACTAAATCGGGTGGCGATGATAGGTTCGATGGGACTATTGTGCATGGTACCAGGCCAAGTTGCTGACTCCAACCATCAGAGCGGCCATCGGCTGCAAAAAACATAAGAATGGTCATTATGTGATATAAAGCAACTCGAGCACATCAGTATGGTTGAAGCTTCACGGCCATAGTGGCAATAAAGAGTGTTAGTTGTTGCACAGAGCAAGAAGGGCCCGGTGCTTCAATATTGAGCAAAGCAATATGGGAATAGTGCACTATCCTCACCAGTATGACAAGAACTTAATTGCACAGTTCTCTTGTGATTTACACAGTGATGAATAGAATAAAATTACACACATTCATATGAGAACCACATTGTTTGTTAACAGTTAGTAAGCCTAAATACAAACATTTTCTTTCACATTCTCTGCTGGTTTGAAAGTATGATTGGTTGAATCCTCCTAGACCTTGGTTTGAAATATCTACAAAGATAGTTTTAAGGAACCTTGTAATGATGTGTGAACAAATTAGATTGTCAAAAATAACTACAGTAGGCAGGCATGATACTCATGTTGTAATGATGTGGGAACAAATCAGATTGTCAAAAATAACTACAGTAGGCAGGCATGATACTCATGTTGTAATGATGTGGGAACAAATCAGATTGTCAAAAATAACTACAGTAGGTAGGCATGATACCCATGCTGTTCGACTGAACTAATACTCTGGAATTAAGTGAATTGACAAAAAATAATCAAAATCTTGTAAGCTGCGATATACTTTGGAATGAAGTGAATTAACAAAAAACTCCATTAATGTGCATCATCCAAACTTTTCAGACCTTAGTTTTTGTGAAGCCACTCCTAACAGGCCAGTTTGTATATTCGTTTATTCTTCTACCCTTTGTTCCCTTGAGCACCTCCTCCCTTATTCACTTCATTGCATCGAATTCAGGATATAATCTAGCACAACAACACATAAGTAATATTATATTTTTCATCCTCTATGTGCTTATCATAAGCTCAACAATATATGTTTCTCACAACAATAGCAACAATTCATAACACTTATCCCTACCCTCCAAGAGCAATAAAAAATAATAGGCATAGTCAAATATTCCCCCATCCGGAATTACTTATCGGCCAAACGGATGTACCTAGCACATCTGTTTGAATGACAAGTAATTATGGATGGAGGGAGTATGTGTCAATATTTAACATATTTGATCAGACCAAACTTTTCAAATATAAAATTTTGGGAATTTGGGCGAACCGGAGTGAATTACTTTCACTATATAATCAAGAGAAATGAGATATTTGGGCGCCGGTAGCGCCACCAGATAAAGGTGTCCTGAAATAGAATCCCATATAAGCTATAAGCATAAATCCATCATGTATGTGGAGCACATAATATTTTAGGAAATCAGAATCACCTCAATAACTAAGAAGCTGATGCTAGATGCATCTTCACTCCACATATCACACAGCCATCTTACAGAACACACTGAGCTCCTCCATTCTGCCACCATCGTAGCCATTCATTGTGAAGTGCTGCCTAGTTGGATTTGAAGATTAATCCATGCTATTCTCCACCCCATTTATGCGAATTGCAAGCCACTACCACCACCATTACTATCGTAGAACCTATCTCAAGTATGAACCTCTCCTTCCCAGTTACTCGTCACGGGCGCTTATCCTCTATGAATCATGATGGCAACCCAATCATCACAATCTGAAATAATTGTAAAAACAAAATGATAAATGTTGTGGCATCCAAAAGTAGAAAGCCATAACCTACTTTGACCACATGACTTCCGGCTTCAATGCTTCATATGTCTACACATGGGTAAGGTAAACTTCAGCCTGAATGTAACATGCAAATCTGATTGTAAAATATACATGATTGATGTGAATGCCAACATGTTGATACATCAGTACAAATGTATAGTACGAAGGCGCCTTCATACTCCATCGCTCAGGCTCCTATTTTAATCAAACATGGCCTGGAGTTTTCAGAGTTAGAGACAACAATATAGTTTTGTCATGTCTAGTAAAGGCTGCACAAAATATTAGAGGATGGTGAATGGAGATTCATAGAGGTAAAACCAAAGACGTATTAGTTAGCACAAAAATTGATAAAAAGGGGGGGGGGGGCTGGTCAATAAAAATACAACCTTATCTATCCTTATTCTGCCCTTCTATGTGGCAAGAAAAAGCACAAGAAATTTATGAACTAAATCATGAACTATATAGATGGGGCAGTTCGCCGGACACATAGAATGGCCTCCGTGAATATCACTCACACCCAAATTAGCTAGCACATGTGAAGCCAAAACTGCAGCCGTACTCACTTTCCTGAATCCGCACACTACATAATCAATGGAGAATATTAGTGTGTTGCACCCCAGGTCCTCAAGCAGGTTGATCCACACACAAAATCAACGCGCTAGTTCTTCTCCAGTTTGACTAATGCTAGTAGTAGTAATGTAATTTGTTCTGAAAGTGAGCAATGTAACATGAGCACTTTGATTGAACCCAATGATTTATATTTTTATATCAAATATAATTATGAGAAACAATTTTGAACTCTCATCGGACAATTTGAAGCAAAATACCAAAAATTACCAGCGGTGTGTGAAGAAATACTTGTGGCCGAGGCTGGACGTCATGGTCATCTTGCACTCGTGTTCGATGTGGGCGGCAGCCGCTTGCTCGAGGTCAGGTGATGTGGGTGACGGTCCCTTGCTCGAGGTGAGATGATGTGGGTGACGGCCGCTTGCTCGAGGTTCAGCGATCTGGATAAACTCTCAATTATAGTTGTGCCTACTTTCATGATTGGAACATTAGCAGAGGACGGCAGCTGCACTTACATGATCAGTCTTATTATCTTCAAGTATGAAATATACAGGAAATCAAAACATAAGATAATTCTCCCACAACCAAATGACAAATTATATTTCAGGAAGTCAAATTATATTCATGATTCATCCACTATTTGAAGTACACCTGTGTTACTGCTGCCCTGCTCAAACCCATCGGGAGGCGCAGATGCGGCGTCAAAGGGGGAGGCGGGGCTTCGAGAGCGTGGGTCAAGATGGCAACGGGGACGAAACCCATCGGGTTTTGCCTGCTCAAACCCATCCCCACGAGAAAATCACAAACCCGTCCTCGTCACTGTCACCGTCCGCGGGGCTAGGATTTTGCCCGTATGAACTATATTCAAAATTAGCTAGAGTTTCCGCTGGACAGAACATAACTGAAACTTGAGGACACAGAAAATAGTGAATTCACTTGAGAACAGAAGCTGTGTCTATGGCTGCAGCTGGAAGATAGAAGCAGATCACTATAACCAACTAAGTTCATCCTCATATGCATGTAGCTCGGAAAGATCACCCTGGCCCAGACGAAACCACAGCTCGGAAACATGAATGGAAATAATTCTTGAGCATATCTTACACTAATGCATTAGATTAGTATTGGAGAGCGCTCCCATTTTTTGCTAGCATGTTTTTTTGCCAAATAGCGACTTCCTGAAATTATGCCCACAAATACACTTCCAATTACATTATCGAATTTTCTAAAGGATGAGATCGCTGGGAAGAAAAATTATCTAGATTTAAATCAGCCGAGTCTTGATGAAGCCAAGCCCGATTTCCAAATAATTAAAGTGTGAGTTCACTACAGCACACGCTTAAGAGATTCAACTATCAGAAGGCTGTGCATTTCCGGGCAGATGATCAGCTTGAGAAAACACGAACCCATGGATGATAGATCAGCGTCCCTTCTTGCCTGCCTTTGCACGGCCTCGCACCAGATAATGACTGAATTTATTTTCACATGCTCCTAGATTGACATTGCATGACCCTAAATCCTAAAGCAGAAAACCAATTTGAAGGGGGGAATTCATAAACTGACCTGAGGATCCATGGGCGACGCCGTCGGAACCGAAGGTAGCACTGTAGATAGATCTCTTATACGGGAACCCCAAGAATAACTGCATCAGACGGGATCGAAGCCCCCTTTCCACCGGTTGCGCGAGGATGGCCAGCCCCTCACACCCTCGCTCTTCAACTTACCCCGTGGACGCACCAACTTCCACCGCTCAGCGCCGTAGCTGTCGCCGCCTCCCCGAGGACGACCACCACAAACCGTTGACACGGCCACGGTGGCCCATCATCTTGCTCCACGCCTTCATACTTGGAGCTGGGCGCGGGAGACGCCGACGGCGTGTCTAACCGCGGGTGAGGCCAGGCGGGGCACAGGCGTCGCCGCCGTTGAGTCCCGTGCCTCCGACGGCGCCTAAGATTGGCTCGCGTGTGAGCATGACGGGCTCGAGCGCCTCCTCGTGTAGTTCGGCTATCGGATTCGACGGGAAGGGGCGAGGAAGAGTAGGGCTGTGAGTCCTCGCGCTGGAGCCTGGAGGTAGAGACGATGTCGATAGAGGGAGTTGGCGAGTACAGATGGGGAACGGCTGGGAGACAGGGCAGCCGTGGTGGGGAGGACGGTGATGGGTTTGAGAGTGCGTGGGGGCGAGCGGTTCCCGAGCGTCGTGGGGAGTCGTTTCGCGAGCGTGGGGCAAGTTGTTTCGTTAGCGATGGGTTTAACGTTTCGTAAGTGAGCAATTTCGTTAACGATGATTTTTAACCGTTGATAATGTAATTAGATGGCTGAGATGGCGAGTTGGATCTGCCTCTTCGTGCGTTTATAGTGGTAGTAGATAGATAGATACCATGCAATACTAACGAACTGATCCGTGTCTGCTTGTTTTAGGCGGAAATTTATTAGGAGTAGCAATTTCTTATTCTATTCTAAAAAAATAGGTATTGTAAATTAGTCGCACTAATTCTATCATCCGGATTTCAAATTTCATCCATCGGACGACACGGCACGACTGACGCCACATTCAAACTAATGAAAACAATACATTTTCTAATTGCAAAATACATATTATCTTGTGTCCTCTTCGTATGGTCATTATCAGGGGATTTTATTTTTAATATGTTCATTGACTTCTTCGCCCCCCCTATGATCAAATCCTGGCTCCGCCCCTGCGTGCACGCGCGACCCACTCGCGAGCAACCACATGGCACGGTGGACCTGAGTTGACTAGTCCTCCTGCGTTATCCCGTGGATCTCGCCTCATCCCGTCTCTCAGCTCCGCGAATCTCGCCCCATCCTCGTCTCCTGCGTCCATCGTTGCAGCATGCAGCACCGACGCCCGCATCTCCTTCCTCCATCACTGCAACGCTTGAGTAGCTTGTCGTCGGCCATGGAAGATCGAATCCCCACGCGGCCATGGATGTAGATCTCATCCCGTCAAGCCCCGTTCGCCATTGGATGCAGCGAGGTCGTTGAGCAATCCCATTCCCGACGGTTGCAACTCCCACGTGCCTCGTGCTTCTGCCTTGCCGCCGACGAGCTGGACGGCGATGGGCGACACCAGAGGCTTCTGCAGGAACCGTCGCACCCCCTCATGTTGCAACCGTTTTACAAAAAGCTTCATCCCCTTGATGGAAAGCTTCAACTGGATGTAGAGAAAGCTACAAGCTGTCAGGGCCATCGCCGGAAAGCTACAACCATTGACATGGAATGCTACAACCTTCAATAAAAAAAGCTTCAACCGAAATGACACAAAAAGCCTTGACGAAGCGCTGATAAAAAGAAAATAGCTACAACCATTGATAGAAAAGCTTCAACCGTCGTTGGAAAAAGCTCCAACCATTGAGGGAGAAAACTACAACTAGACACTATGCAAATCAGAAAAGTTGCAACCGCTAACAGAAATCTTCAATTGTATGTGTGAAAATCTTCAATCGGCGACCGATGAGGGGGAAAGCCACGAGCAGTGCCGAGTGTCGGCATGTTGGATATGCTACATTGTTTTTGTGTTGGAACCGGCATTTTCTTTTGCAAGGACCTTGTGACATTTTTGCTTCAACCATGTGGATTTTTGCTACTACCGTCCACAGTTTTTGCTACATCCATTTTTTCATGACGGCGAGATGCCGGTGGTGGGTTTCTGTGAATTCTGGCGACGAGATCCAGCACGGGGGCAGTGGCGGATGCTACAACCAGTCAACGGCGAGCTGCAACGGGCTCGCGGCGAGCTGCAACCTCGATCGGCGAGGCGTGGCGGCGACTACGCGTGGGCTACAATCCAGTGCCGGATGTGCTGCAGCTGCGCCTCGTTTTTTGGCCGGAACCGACACCCACGGGGAGCTTGATGGCCACCACGGCGAGCGGGGATGAGGGCGCGGGGTGCCGAGAGGGTGCGGGCGTGCTCGCTGCGGGGGAGAGAGAGAAGCAGGGGGGTTTTGACCCATGCGGGAGGAAGGAGAAGGAACAGATCTGGCCGCCCACCTCGCTCAGATCGGACGGCTGCTAGCCGACCGGCCAAAAAGTTTCGGCCGGTGCGCGGGCGCAGAGTGCTGCCCTAAATTTAAACATGCGTGAAAACACGATTTATGTACTCTACGTAAGAATAGACAAGAGTGTGTACTACGTATGTTATTGATAATAACCGGCCCGTACGTGTGAGTACTACTCCGTAGAGTACATGCATGTATGTATGAGGAAGCATTAATTTCTACTAGCTAGCATGCAAAGCCGACATTGGGATTTTCAGCAAGGTTGACTGCCGTCCCGGGGGCGAACTTGGGGTGTCCACAGAGGCTGTTGTAGGATGCATCGAAGACGCGGAGGTTGACAAGCTTGGTAACGTCAGGCAGGGGCCCATAGAAGCCGCTGTGATCCAGGTGAGCCTCCACAAGGCTGACCATGTCGGGGATGAACAAGTCGAGGCGGCCGGTGATGGTATCTCCGTCGTAGTGCTGGCCACCGATATCTAGATACCTGATTTTGCTGTTGGCGCCGAAACCGGTGGCCACTGCCCCGTAGATCTTGTTCCTCGCGAGGGACAACCTCTCGAGGGCGGGGAACAAGGCGGCGTCGCCGAAGAAGTTGGGAAATTGGCCGTATATGGTGGCGTTGTTGGCGGAGAAGCTGCGTAGGCGGGAGCAGGCGACAAGGTCCCGCCGTTCCAACCAGTCTAGCATGTCGTTGTTGTCGAGCGTGATATCCTCGAGGGCCGGCAGGGCGGCGAAGAAGCCGTCGGGGATTCTTGTGAAGGAGTTGGAGCTGAGATCGATGTTGCGGAGGTGCTGGTGGGGCGTCGGCAGGAGCGGGAGGTCGCCGAGGAGGCCGTTGAAGCTGAGGTCGAGGTTGGACAGGAAGGTGAGCTTGCTTACGTCGGGACCGTTGAGATCGCCCTTGAGGCCGGCGTGCGTGAGGACGATGGAGGTGACGCGGCCCATCTCGTTGCAGCTCACGCCCGTCCAGGTGCCGTCGCACGGGTCGGGCGAGGGGACGTTCCACCCGATGGACTTGGCGATGGCTTGCATGGCCTCGGCGTCACCGCGGTCCGCGGGCACGCAGACCGCGCCCCATGGGATGCCGCCGAGGACGATGGCCATGACAAGCACACGTATCGTCCACATCTGCTGGAACGCCATTGCCCTGATGATTCGAGGTCTCAAAACTAGCTAGGATCTGATGATCTGTCGACCACACGGTCGAGGTGTGCCATATAGTTATAGTACGACAGGGGTGCGTACGTGCCTTTGGTGACAGGTATGGCATCCACCGGGGATCACGGCACGGAAATTCTATCAACTCTCCATAATTCCATACCATATCTTCGCAAATAATTCCATACCATATCTTCGCAAATAATTCCATACCATATCTTCGCAAATAATTCCATATAACTAATTAAGATACAGTCCGCCAGGGGTGCGTGCAATGACAGATATACCGTTGCATACCATAACTTTGCAATTAAAGCTAGAATTAACTAAATTATATGCAGTCGAATTATGGCAATGTACGCCATGCTATCTGGAAGATTGATCGATTCGTGATTTTATATGTTGACAAATCAGTTTTTCCAAATTTGAATGATTGCGACGTTCATCTTGTAGTAGCAGGGTGACCCACACCAATTGTGCGGTTAGATGTAATATATACTTCGTCTGATTCAAAATAAGTGTCACGGTTTTGAACTAACGTATCGAGTGAGTATTTGTTATAGTTAGAATGTTATAAATCTCTTAAAAATTGACTCGTAACCAATTTCTTTTATTTTTGTGGAAAGACCTAAAGGCATGTGTGCATTATTAAGTAGCACATGCCCATGAACGCTCTTTTTTCTTGAATACACACGAGTGTGCGTATCATTCATTAAAAAAGAAGAGAGGGTGGGGAGCCCCAATCCACCAATACAACATTTATGGTTTATTTACAAACGGATTTTATCGGTCCTACCCGCTGCTCACTTAAGGCTAACTACTCGTGCCCTATCCGCTCCACTATAGCTGGCTCCTTGATGCGTAGCATCCTATGGACATCACCATGCAAAGAGTCCGCTTGGCAAGTGACACGTGCGACCTCTACTTCTCATACAAAAAGGTGAATCATCTCCTTTACACGTGTCCACTTGACCCCTTCGAGGATGGTATACTACTTGACACTCCACTCGTGTGCATGCATAGGTATTGTCGGAGCTTCACGGATGACGAGGAGGAGTGCAAGCGCCAAGGATCACCTACACCATCTGCGAGGGAAGCGTGGAAGAGAAGACGGAAGAAACGGAGCTGCTGCAAGCTACAAGCTCCGGACGTCCGCTACACACCGGACGTCCGACGCGTTCCAGGCGACCGGACGACCGGCGGCCACCGGACGTCCGTGACACTCTTCACAGAACCCAAACAGCGGAAAATACCGGAAGTCCGAGAAGATACCGGACGTCCGGTCCCTCCCGAGCCACCGGACGTCCGGTGTCCAGCGGACGACCGGCACCTGTCTGCGTACAGTGTTCGGGCCCGAGGCCCATGTATCCCTTTCGCCCCTCACTTACCCCTTGGTGGCCATAGACTATATAAACTCCTCCACCTCCACCATTTGAGGGTTAGCATTAGTTTAGCTCATATGTGAGATAGAGCTTTGCTCATCCATCCCGGATCTACTCCACGAGAGAGACCGCGGCCCCTCTACGGAGAAGATCCACCTTGGATTCAAGACCCCTAACGGGAAGATCCTTCGCGGATTCAAGACCTCCTCTTGGAGATGAACTCTACCTTGTATCTTTCCCTTTGTTGTTCATGTATCTTGTGATCTTGTGTGTTTGATTGTCTAGTGGATGTGTGATTGGACTTGTTCTTGAGTGTTTCCCTCATGATTCCCCTTTGTGTTCTTCGTGTTCATCGTGGGATACCCTCCATTTCGTGAAAGATCGGCCACTAGGGTTCCACCCTACATCATTATGGTATCATGAGCCACGTTTCTCACGAATTTGGAGTCCCCTCCATCGTTTTCTAGCTTTCTTTTGTGTGATTTCGTCCTAAAATTCGAAAATCCCCACCAAAAATAGCCCCAAAATTTTTTGTGATCTGTTGATTTGATGATATTTTGTTGATTTTGATCCATGGATTTGCTTGGTTTCAAGTGGATCTAGCACTTCCCCAAGTTTCCCCATCTTTCATCCACGAAATCTCATCAATTTTGACCCCAAAATCATCAAATTCCGCCCAAAATCGCGTCCCGGATCTCAAATCTCGCGTTGACCCCGACCCACCGGACGACCGGCGTTTTACCGGACGTCTGGACCCTCTCGAAGCACCGGACGTCCGGAACTCACCGGACGACCGGAACCACATATACAGCAAAAAATACCGGATTTCCGGTCTTTCCGGACGTCCGGTACACCCAGTTTTTGAATTCGGCTGATTTTTGTTTTGTCCATAACTAATTCATACGAACTCCGATTTGGACGTTCTTTAGCTCGTTTCGAAGCTCTTGACATTCCCCATACCAGAAAAATACAACCATATTCATTTGACTCCATCATATTTTGTGGATTTTGGCATCTTTGCCTAGGGCCTCCACCACATCATCCGCTATACCACCACCGACTTCCGCAACCTAACCATTTTGTCCCCCATAGCATTTGTGGTTGCTTGAGTAGTGATTTGAGTCTCCTAAGGTGTTTAGGCTACTTAGGGACCGTTGCTTCTTCATCAACCACCACCACCACTTCCGCATAGCATAGCCCACTATACATAGCCAACCCAACTTAACCAAATTTTGTTCGAGCTTGTTTGAGTTGTGGCTTGTGTCTCCTAAGGTGTTTCGGCTACTTAGGGACCGTGACTTCAACTCCGACATCGTGTATAGCCCATCTTTCCACTTCCGCAACCACCACGGCATTGCCGCTCCACCTTTTGACATTTATCCTTGAGATTTTGAGTTGTGGTTTTTCCGTTTCCTAAGGTGTTTTGGCTAATTAGGAACGGGTCTACATCAAGAGTACCACCTCTCATCATCGACACGGACGGTAACTTCGACGACATCATTGTATATTCCCTTTGCAATTGCATTGTTAACCCCTAGCCCATTTTGCGTCACTTGCCTATCGAGACTAGCCTTTGAGTATTGCCGGCAACGTTACTTGTGCACATTAGTGATCATCAATCCACTCTTCCATTGCATATATACCATATCATATTGGTATCATCTTATCATCCCTTGTGTCACAAGATTGTTCCCGCATATACACAATTGCTATCTTGGTTTGTGCATTTCGCATCGTGGCCATACAAAAAAAAAGCTTTTAAGCAAAAAGAGAAAGACAAAGAAGCTTGTAAGCAAGAGCCATAGCATCATACCACATTGCATATAAGATTGCCATATCCGATCTTCTTGGATCATCTTGTGCTAAAAGCACCGGAACATCATACACAAATAGCATACTTGAGATAGAAAGTTCATACATTTGCATCTTATAGGTTGTGCACAAGTGTCGTATCCGCCTATAGAGCAATCGTGCTAGCGTCTCTCTTGAGTTGTGCAACACGAGCGTTTTCCGTGGACTCCACATTTTGTGCTCATTCCTTGGTTGCACGACCCCATCTATCTATCCGTGTGTGTGTTTCCGTGTGCTACATATTGCTATTGGTCTACTTGTTACATTTGGAAATTTGTGAATCTCTTTCAACATTATTGACTCTTTCTAACAATTGCATCAAATTTTTGTGCCACCTATCCTCACCGAGCCACTCGAAAAGCTTTACTTGATAGGTGTGAGTGAACAAGTCCGGTACCAATTCCACTATTCTTTCATTTCACATTGAGTGAAACGGGATACATCCTCAACATTCGGAAAAGGTAACTTGGTATTGTTTATCTCATCTCCTACTCACCTTTGCTCGAGTCTTGTGATGGATAGGCAAAGCATTCCTTCTACTTCGGTCTACACCAACAACGACAAGTTCGATGCCATGACGAACAACTTGTGCGCCAACATGAATGCTCAAATGGAGGAGCTCAAAGCCCTCATCAAGAACCGCAAGAGGTCTCCCTCATCTTCGAGAAGACGCTCTAGTGCACATCCTTCCGAGCTACCATCTTCGGCGAGATCACATCGGCATCGACAACATCAACGACAAGAGCGTGAAGGTCATGAGCTCAACACCAACAATTGCTCAACGACTTCACCATGTACCTTGGCATCTTCGCCAAGCGACTTCAAGGCATCTTCGCCTTTGGATATGCGGCATCTTCGCCCACAAGCACCTCAAGCTTATGATCAAGAGAAGCTCCCCAAGCTCAAGTCCGCGACTTCCACGAGCTACTACGACCTCGACAATGACCACGAGATTCCTTTCTATGGGACTCAAGAACCCGAGGAGTATCTCGAGTGGGAACGCTTGATGGACGACTACCTCATGCTACTTCAAGTTCCTCCCCAAGATCAAGTGAAGTGTGCCACAAGAAACTTCCACGACTTCGCATCGACATGGTGGTTTCACACACCTTCGGAGGAGTATGACATGAGTTGGCCCAAGACGAAGAGAGCTTTGCGGCGAGAGTTCGTGCCTCCCACATACACGGAACAACTTCTACGCCAATTGGAGAACACCATACAAGGATCCAAGTCCATCGACAAGTACTTCAAGGAGATGAAGATTGCCTTGCGACGAGCCGGCGTGGACGACCCCATTTCAATGAAGCTCCATTTCATGATGGGATTGCACAACGACATCTACAAGACTATCTTCTTCGAGAACTACAAGTCCCTCGATGACAACTACATTGGTGCTCTCAAGGCGGAACAAGAACTTATGAAGGCCAAGGCTTCTCCACCGCAAGCAAACTTCTTGAAGACCAAGCTCCAAGACGACGAGCATGAGGATAGTACCACCATGATGTCCAAGCCCAACGAGCTCCAAGACGACGCTCCCAAGTTCGACTCCACCGCCATCCCTCTTTGTGGCATTGATGATGCCGAGTCTACTTCGACTCTTTTTCAAGACGGTGCGGCGACGACTACGACTACGGAGCCATTCAAGGACCAAGCTTTGGAGGCGAACGACATGGTGACGAGCAACGATGATGCTTCCATCTTTGGAGGTGAGAGTGATGATGTGCCATCTTCGGCCTTCATACACGGCGACGATGACGAGATGGTTGAGCATGGGATTTTCCCTGCGACCACGGCGACGTATGATGACTTGAGTGACTTGTGCCACCATATTGAGAGTGAGAGCGAGTTCACCACTAGCCCCATATATGATGAGCTGCCCCAATTCCCATGTGAGGAGAGCCACAACCCCCACCACTTGAGTGAGATGAGTGACTCCACCATATGCGAGTTTGAGTGCACCTACCTTGAGGGAGTGAGTGAGCCACCACATAGAGAGAGTGAGATAATTGATACGGCATGTGAGGCCAATTTCAACACTAACGACTTAGCCTCTACCTCTATTGTGCCTTCTCATTTGGTGCTAGGTCCCACATATGATGACGCGCCGATTCTCGACGACTTCGTCCTTCCATTGGACAAGACGATGGCCATGGTGGAATATTATGCAACCCCCACATGGTTCCATCAAGATGAAGATGATGACCACCATTTGGTCTTTCCCACCTCACCTACACCACATGAGTGGAATGAGACAGGTAACAAAGGTGAAGGTGATGACCTCGTCCCACTAGTGGACTATGTTAACATTGATTGCTTGCATGATGTTGATCCACCTATTGCCATGCTTCGTGCTAGTATGATTTCCCCATGCGATGATTTACCCATTTATGATGAGTTTGATGATTGCCATGTGGAGTCTATTAGTTGTGATGCCATGTTGCATAGGATTTCATGTGATACTTCTCTCGGTCACATCATGTTTGACAATCCGCTTGACTTGTCATATGCTATGAATGAGATCAACCATATGTTACAATTGCAATCTTTTCGTAGTAACTATGCATATTCCATTAAGATAAACCCAATTTGCACATATGGCATAGATGACAAGCCCATGGTTATTGGCATTTGTTTTTCTTGTGATGATATTGACATGCTTCCTTTGCATCATATCCATCATATGCCATGCCATGATTACCTAGCTTCCGACATGCATTGTTTTGGATGTTGTTACACTTCTCCACATTATGCTTCCGATATTGCTTATGAGGAGACCCCCATAGTTTCCTCATACATTTTAGGAGATTTTGACCCATCCCATCCATTGCATGATCCCCATGCTTGTGTGCACAATATGCTCCCCATGAATGAACATGCTATAGATGTGCCATATAATTGTATGCTCAGTTTGCATCCACATCATGCTATACACAATAACTATTCATTCATGATGGATGACATGTTCTTATACCATGCATCAAATTTCTTTGAGAGATGCTTATCTTGTGCTAACTCTAACGTGCACATACACATCATGATGGATGATGTGTACATTTACCATGCACACAATTTCTTCGGTTTATGTCTCTTTTGTGTAGGTCCCCATACTTACTCGTCAACCTCGCGAGAGCATGAGTTGACGAAAAGAGCTCTAGAGAGCAACGATGACTTGGGATATCGCGGATTGTCTTTCCCACCGCTCCTTTTGCGCAAAGACTTCGCGCATTTCTTCTACATGGCCCTCACATGGTTATGGCTAATTGTTCGTTATGTATCATTTGCCCATATTGCCATGTTCACATTGCATGATATGCCAATGCCTTTGCCTTTGCCTTTGCCATGCATTTGTGACCCATGCTTTGCATTACACATGATGATTGATTCTCATACTTGTATGTGTATTTGCAAGCTTGGTGGAGATATGACTTGTTATTGCCATGATGCCTTTGTACCCCATGCCTATTATGATGCTTTGATCTTGATTTGTGATCATGCTTGCGATATGTCATGTGCATTGCCTATATCCACTATTTGCTCACATGACATGATTGCCATGATTTCCTATAGTGTGTTGCATCTTCGCGCCACTAGTTTGCACGACATGATTGATATGCTTGCTTATGTTGCATCACCGATGATTCATACTTGCTCCTTTCATGCGGTTGATGACAACCATTGACATGCTTTGCACATGATTGATATTGCTTGTTGTCATATGTCTCCACATGTTGCATCTCTCATGCTACCATGTATTGAGCGCAATCATGATTTTAGTCTTGCCAATGAGATTGCCCCCATAGCATTCTCGCATTTATTTGGAGATTATGACATCATTCTTGTGAAGCATGCTTGTTTTACCTCCTTGCACCATATGCCTAGTGCCATGAATATAGCTATTGTTGCATCATATTATTCATGCATTTTTGCTCCTAATGGTTATGTGCAAGAGAAGAGAACCATCATGATGGATGATGTGTTTATCTACCATGCGCATACGTTCTTCCTTTTGTTGTGTGCATGTGTAGGATACTTGGACTATGTGTCGACTTCCACTTCACGTGAGTTGACCAATCAAGCTCTTGAGAGCGAACCAATTTCTACCACGACGCTTCGACATCGCACTTGCTTGTGCTTCGGCATTGTGAAGGATGCACAAGGACACACTTTCAAGGTGATATCCTTCTCTTTCGAGAACCCAAAAACCATGAGCATGAATATTGTGGATCATACTACATGTGTTGCTTGCACAATGAGACTTATTTGTCATCTTGGACCCCTTGATCGCGCACATGTTAGTGATATTGCTTTCTTTCACGATAGCCACATTGCCATGCCTCATGTTATATCTGCCTTGTGTGTTGCATCCAACTTGTTGCATACTTGCTCATATCACATGTTTGGTTGCACCAATGTCATCCCTTCACATATGCCATGTCACATTGCTTTTCACATGATTGACTTGATTGCCTCACACATGATGAACAATTGCTCTTTCTATTGTGTTGAGTGCCATACTATCTTCACTACACCCTATGCACATTATGCCTGGATTGTCTTGCACTTGACCCACGTGTTTAGACACTTCATTTTACATGGTGTTGTGAATGATTCTTATGCCTACCATAGACCTTTCATTGAGCGCTTTATGCATGCTTGCTATGACCATGAGGTAGATGCTTATTCTCTTGTCACACATACTTGCATCACTACCTCCCAATTGCATACTTGGCCCCATGATATCTTTTCTTGTGCTCAATTGATGTGCTTAAATGCCATGCCACAACCCTTTGTCACACCCTATGCTATGCTTGATGACAACACTTGTTGGGTGAATCACCTCTTGAATGCTTGGTTTTGCACTAACGCTAACCACATTTGTTTTTCCAAGTGTTTGTTGTCCTTGCTCCTTTTGAAGGAATCACTAGACGGTGCGACATTGAAGAGTGCCCATGTAGAGCTTCAAGATGATGAGCACTTCATGATGGTCCACATCTACACGACGACGCCATCTCTTTCCCATGGTGATTTGGTTTTCGATCCGAGGTCGGATCTTTCCCAAGGGGGAGGGGATGATGCGGAGCATCCTATGGACATCACCATGCAAAGAGTCCGCTTGGCAAGTGACACGTGCGACCTCTACTTCTCATACAAAAAGGTGAATCATCTCCTTTACACGTGTCCACTTGACCCCTTCGAGGATGGTATACACTCCACTCGTGTGCATGCATAGGTATTGTCGGAGCTTCACGGATGACGAGGAGGAGTGCAAGCGCCAAGGATCACCTACACCATCTGCGAGGGAAGCGTGGAAGAGAAGACGGAAGAAACGGAGCTGCTGCAAGCTACAAGCTCCGGACGTCCGCTACACACCGGACGTCCGACGCGTTCCAGGCGACCGGACGACCGGCGGCCACCGGACGTCCGTGACACTCTTCACAGAACCCAAACAGCGGAAAATACCGGAAGTCCGAGAAGATACCGGACGTCCGGTCCCTCCCGAGCCACCGGACGTCCGGTGTCCAGCGGACGACCGGCACCTGTCTGCGTACAGTGTTCGGGCCCGAGGCCCATGTATCCCTTTCGCCCCTCACTTACCCCTTGGTGGCCATAGACTATATAAACTCCTCCACCTCCACCATTTGAGGGTTAGCATTAGTTTAGCTCATATGTGAGATAGAGCTTTGCTCATCCATCCCGGATCTACTCCACGAGAGAGACCGCGGCCCCTCTACGGAGAAGATCCACCTTGGATTCAAGACCCCTAACGGGAAGATCCTTCGCGGATTCAAGACCTCCTCTTGGAGATGAACTCTACCTTGTATCTTTCCCTTTGTTGTTCATGTATCTTGTGATCTTGTGTGTTTGATTGTCTAGTGGATGTGTGATTGGACTTGTTCTTGAGTGTTTCCCTCATGATTCCCCTTTGTGTTCTTCGTGTTCATCGTGGGACCCCCTCCATTTCGTGAAAGATCGGCCACTAGGGTTCCACCCTACATCACTCCTGCCCTAGGACCTCGCCGTTAATCAGGCCTGCCTTTGCCCAGATAGCTCCCTCCGCCTGTATCTTCTGCAACACACCTGACAGAGATGGTGTGTCTCCCTCGAACACAATATCATTCCTATGCGTCCACAACGTCCACATTACCATTACCAATAAGCACAATGCCCGTGTGGACTTCCGATGTTCCATGCTCTCCTCCTATCTCATGCACCAATCGCCCAAACTCTCACCTGGCATGGGGAGCAGCTCCATCTTACCAGCCAATGAGGTGGACCAATGCCATACCTGCCTTGCAAAGACGCAACCGATGAGTAGATGTTGCATGGTCTCGTCGTGTTGGTTGCAGAAAGGGCAAGCGTCTTGCTGTGGTAGCCCTCGACGTGCAAGCCGGTCCGAGGTCCAACAACGGTTCCTGAGGGCAAGCCAGGTGAAGAAACGACATCTTAACGGAGCCTTCGACTTCCAAGAAACGACGATGTCGGGGATAGTTGCCGTCCCATGAATTTTGCCGCGTATGCCGAACTCACAGAGTACAAGCAACTCGCTTCCCAGGCACTGAACCTTGTCATCCACCCCCTCCGTCAACTCAAAATCTGCAAGCCACGTCCATAGCCGCAAGTACTCATCCAGCTCCGGTCCCGTGAGGTTGGGGCCAACATCTCCAGCCCAAGGACCATTACTGAGCGCATCCGAAACCAATCTCATCGTCCTGAGTTGATTTGGCACTCTGTTGTACAGCGCCGATGCTAGCTCACTTATCCTAGCTTCGTCCACCCAGCGGTCTTCCTAGAATCGAGCTGCACTTCCATCCCCCACTATCGTACGTATCACCGCTTGAGCCAAGGCCATCGATTCCGGGGGCACATCGATGGAGAACTCAGCCCAAGATCTCTCTTTGTCAGCCTTCTGGAGCCAAGGCCATCGGGCTTGCAGTGCTTTCTTTAGCCATCTCAAGTCTGGAATCCCCATGCCACCAGGCCATTTAGGCGTACATACCTCATCCCAAGCCACCGAGCAATTGCATCCTTTTGCCTCACTCTTGCCGCACCATAGAAATCCCCGACAAATCTTCACCAACGCCGAGAGGGTTTTAGCTGGGCGACTCAGAGAAAGCATGGAGTGGATTGGTATAGCACATAGCACCGATTGAATCAAGATCAGCCGCCCACTCTTCGGTAGGAGGTCCCCTTTCCAATGAGGCAAACAATCTTGAACCTTGTCCACCAGGTGCATCTGCGCCGACGATTGTTTTCTAAGTGCTAAGGGTAGACCCAAGTAGGCGCACGGGAAGGCCGACGTCGAGCATCCCAGAATCGTCTTCACCAAATCCACTTCCTCCTGCAAACATCTAATCGGCCAGATAGCGCTTTTGTTCATATTGACCACCAAGCCCGAGGCCTGCGCAAATATCTGCAAGAGCGCAGCACATGTCGTAGCTTCCAGCGTAGTCGGCTTGAAGAAGACGACCACATCGTCCGCAAACATCGAAGTTCTTTGCCGCAGCCCATTCCTCGCCAGCTGTCCTAGCAAACCTCTGCTCGTTGCATGCTCAAAAAGGGCTGGTAAGGGCTCTGTACAGAGTATAAATATCACAGGTGACAGCGGGTCGCCCTGACGGAATCCCTGGCAAGGGAGGATTGGCTTGCCAAGCGTGCCATTTACCAAAATCCGTGTAGAAGATGTTGCCAACAAACCACATATCCAAGTGATCCATTTGTGTCCGAATCCCAATCTTCTCAAGACCTCCAGATTGAAAGGCCATTGTATCGTGTCAAATGCCTTAGTTATGTCTAGCTTTAGCATAACCGTAGCGCTCCTCAGCGCATGCAGCTTGTGAGCTGTGCATTAGACAAGCATGAAATTGTCGTGTAAAGATCGACCTCTCACAAACGTGCTTTGATGCGGCCCCACCAACTTCGGTAGCTCCTCTGCCAGCCTTGTAGCTAAAAACTTGTCAAAGATCTTGATCGGCCCACATACAAGGCTGACCGGTCTGAAGTCTCTGACATCCATTGCTCATGTTTTCTTCGGAAGCAAGGTGACCATCGCCTTGTTTATCACAGCCATGCCCCTCACATCTCGTGAGTAGAATTGATCAAGTGCCCTCATAAAATCTTCCTTGATAACGTGCCAGCAAGTGGCATAAAATCTACCCGTAAATCCGTCCGGGCTGCCTTGTCCAATGGCATTTCCTTGATTATTCTAAACACTTCTTCCTCAGCAAACGGCACCTCCAACCGGTCCAGGTCAAGGCAGGGCAGGTTCAGCATATCCAGGTCGATCGTGGCCTCACGGGCTCTGGCCGAGCCGAACAGCTACCCATAGTACTCATCGACGACCTTTGCAACTTCCTCCTGGCCCGTGTGCATTGCTCCGATGTGTTGCATCTTTTTATGATTATGTTCTTGCGATACATATGAGACGCCTGCCTCTGGAAGAATCTCGTGCTCGCATCCCCTTCTCGCAGTTGTAGAAGTCGCGATCTTTGCCGCACAATAGTCCTTTCTAGGGATGGCAATGGGGACAATCCCCTATGGGGATACCTACAACATCCCCATCCCCATCTATTCCCTATCATCCCATCCCCATCCCCGTTTACATGACTGGGGATGAAATTTCCCCATACCCATGCGCCACTGGGGAACGGGGCCCCATTAGGGTCCCCATCCCCATAGACAAATACTCATATACATAATATGACATCCTATAATCAACATACATAAATGGTGTTGTCCTTGTCCTTCTAATGCATATCTAGGTCGTACTAACTTCTTGGTCATGGTGGCAGCTGAGATGAGGACGTGAGATAGGTTTAAGGTTTTTTTTCCAGAGCTTTTTTTGCTTTCGCAAGTTTGTTTGTGAATATTTTAAGGTTGACCGCAGTGTCACAGTTACTAACCGGGTCTCCGATGGGTATTGGGTCTGGGGAATAGGATATTGTCCCCATCCCCATTGTACCCTATGGGGAATAAATTAGTTTGGTAAATATCCCCATGGGGATGTTTTTCGCCCATCCCCACCCCCTAATAGATGAAATCCCCATAGGTTTGGCGGGTATGGGCCCCGTTGCCATCCCTAGTCCTTTCCAACGAACATAGACCCAGAAGCTTCCGCTTGAGCAGCTTGCGATGCCCATGAACGCTCTTAAAGAAATGAAAAATCATCCAAATCTTTTAGGGTGTGAAGTCTTCTTCTTACTGCATCCACCGATGGTGTACTGTGTGCAGAGCTCCGAGTCACCATCGGAGCTACAATAACGTTGCTGTAGTGGCCAAGAAGTCGCCGGAAGGAGATCAGAAGATGTGGGCAGACATAATATGCGGAGCAAATCGACGGCCATAATGAACCGACTTGTGTGGCATGCATCTTGGACTATGGAAATGATATCAACTCCACATACTCCATACTAGATCTTCGCAAATAATTCTATAATAAATAATTAAAGTTGTATAGAGTATATGTTCCATATCTTGGGCGCAAATCAACTCTAGCGCACACATGGAGTGGAATCATGACAGCTCAGCCATGCTATCAAAAAGATTGATTAGTTCGCGATTTCATATCTCAAGTCAATTCTTCCAAATTTGGAAGATTGCAACGGTCATCTTGAACTATCAGGGTGATAGGAATCGAAATTGCTTCTTCGCACGCGCGCGTTGCGACGCTCGATAGGAATTGCGTGGCAGATGTAACACATTATTTAGTGTATTTAATATATCTCATCAAATATACTTGCAATGAAATAAAAAATACATTCAAGTAATTTTGGATGCGAAGACTTCCATATCTCCGGTGCAAAGCAACTCTAGCACACACACAGATTTGAATCATGGCATCTAAGGCATGCTATCAAAAAGATTGATTAATTCATAATTTCATATCTCAAGTCAATTCTTCCAAATTTGGAAGATTGCAACGGTCATCTTGGACTATCAGGGTGATATGAATTGCGTGGCAGATGTAATACACATTATTTAGTGTATTTAATAATATATCTTAAAAATAAACTTGCAATGAAATGAAAAATACATCCGGCCTGTTTTCCAAGCCTTAGTCAAGTTCGTTGTGCACAATGGCAGATCTACGAGGTTTTGGCTCGACTAGTGGTGCGGTTCTACAACCCTTGTTGTTTCTTTCCCAGTGTTATTTTCTTACTGTCCTGACCGAGAGATCTCGATCTCTGAGCTCTCTGACAATAACTGGGACCTTCAGCTACGGCGTTCTCTATCTCCTGAAGAGTTGGTTGATTGGCAGCGTCTTGTTGCCCACTTCCCTTTACTCTGGCGGAGGACGACTCGGTAGTGTGGCCTCATTCTTTCTCTGGGCGGTTTTCTGTTAAATCTCTATATGGCAAGCTGATCTCTGGCTCGACTACTTCCAAGTTCAAGTGGATCTGTAGGGCCCGCATCCCTCCGAAGATTAAGGTGTTTCTGTGGCAGGCCTCCCTTGGGCGATTGCTGGCTGGTGATCAAATTCGCAAGCGAAATGGCCCTGGCTCTGATTGTTGTGCATTATGTGGTCAACGAGAGGACACGGCTCATATCTTTTTCAATTGTGTCTTGGCTAAACTCTTTTGGTGATGTATATCATGGCTTCATGTCTCTTGGAGACCGAACTCCTTCTCTGAGCTTCATCTCTTGGCCTCTAACCTGGTTGGGGCCCAGAGAAGAATGTTTTGGGTGGGATTCGCAACTGTTTGCTGGACTCTCTGGACGACTAGGAATAAGTTTATCATTGAACATACCTTTCATACTAATCCTTTTTTTTGCTTATTTAAACTTGCATATTCTTACAGCAGTGGAGATTATTGACTAAGGAGGAGGATCGGGATACTTTTGATGAGATGACGTCCAAAATTCGGGCCACAACTACCTCCCATCCTTGCACTCAAGCCGGCAGTTAGGAGTTGTTGGCCCTGATAGTGTCGTTCTTGAGTCGCCGGCATGCGTGCCGTGTACTGGCCTGCGAGCCATGTACGTTAAACTTATGTGTGTTCGTTTTGGCCCTGATACTTTGCTGTCCTTGTGGATGCTGGTCGGTCTGGTTTGTTATGACTCTGATTGATGGCTTTATTTATAAAGTCGGGCTCTGGCCTTTTCTCTAAAAAAATCATTTTGGATGTGAAGACTTTTTCTCCTACATCCGCCGACCGCGTGACGTGAGTGGAGCACGGTGCCGCCTCTAGACCTTCAGATCACCACCAGAGCTAGGACTATCTTGGTAGATCGCTCAACAAGTCGTTGATGCATGCTAGAAGATGGCGAAGGACGTGGTCCGCAGAGCAAATCACCGCCTCATAGAAAAAACGCCATAGAGGATTTGCGGAATGGCCCGATTCCAGGTCGGCCCGGTCCGCGGAGCATATCATCGGAAGGGTCAAGTTGTGACATCTTTTTTATTTTTGACTGGAGCGCGACAAATGAAAATGAAAGTGACCCAGTGCGCCGTGTAGAAATTTAACTCGGGACCTCATAAGGGGGAGGAGAGCTCCTACCACTCCAACCAACACCTGCCGCTGACAATTAGGAAACGGGAAAATGTATAAAAACATAACCAGCGTCCAGATTAGTAGAGATGTTTGAAATTTTTTGAAACCGTTTTTACAGATTGTAATTTTTTTTAAATGTAGAATGTTTTTTTAAACAGATTTTTTTTAAACGAAAATAATTTTTCAAATGTGAATAAACTTTATACTTCTGATTTTTGTTAAAAAAGTACAAAATTTACTATTCCGAACAATTTCTTCTCGAACAAATTTGGAAAACATGGACAATTTATGAAAATCGCTGAACAATTTTTAGAGTGTGGCCACCTTTGGAAATTCTAACCTTTTTTTGAAAAACATGAATAAATTTATTCTATTTTAATAATAAATTTTAAATAAAAATTTTGTTGCACCATTTAAAAGATGTTAAATTTTGAAAATATTCATGCATTTCAAAAGAATGTTTTGTGGTGTTTTAAAAATGTATCATACAACGTAATAAAATCGTGACATTCAAAGAAATGTTGGTGACAAATTTCTAAAAAAAACTTCACAAAACACGACAATTTCTAGAATTTTGTGATGCAATGGAAATAAAATGTTTGCATAATTTTTTAAAAAGCTTCATACCATTTCGAAAAATGATCAGTAGGAATTTGAAAAATGTTTACCATATATTCTAAAAAATGCTCGGGGCTTTATATGAAAAAAATATTAATATTCATCCGGTATTGTAGAAAAATGTTAAATGTGTGTTAAAAAATGTTCCTCGTGTATGTAGAAAAATATACAGTGTGTATTATAAAAATGGACATGTATTTACAAAATAAATACAACTATATAGGGGTATTGGCTTGGGGACGAGTTAAGTGCCAAGAGTGGACATGCAACTATGTCGGGCATGAGTTGCATGCTTGGCTTCGACACGCAACTGGGGCAGGTGTGTTTATGTTGGGGTTGGACATGGAACTAGGGGACGGGGCAAGTTGTGTGTTGAAACACAAAGCACAAGCCTAGTTGCGAGTCAAAGGGTGAGCTTGCAACTGGGAGAACTACGAGGTGAGTTCCGAGTTGAGGATGGACTTACAATTGGGACACTGTTGGAAATATGCCCCAGAGGCAATAATAATTTGGTTATTATCATATTTCCTTATTCATGATAAAGTTTATTATTCATGCTAGAATTGTATTGACCGGAAACTTAAATAAATGTGTGAATACATAAACAAATACTACGTCCCTGGTGAGCCTCTACTAGACTAGCTCGTTGATTAAAGATGATTAATGTTTCTTAACCATAGGCATGAGTTGTCATTTGATAACGAGATCACATCATCACGACAATGATGTGATGGACAAGACCCAACCGTAAGCTTAGCAGTTGATCGTATCAGTTTATTGTTATAGCTTTCTTCATGTCAAGTATCTATTCCTAAGACCATGGGATCATGCAACTCCCTGACACCAGAGGAATACTTAGTGTGTATCCAAACATCACTTCATAACTAGGTGATCATAAATGTGCTCTACAGGTATAACCGAAGGTGTTTGTTGGGTTGGCATGGATCGAGACTGGGATTTGTCATTCCGTGTGACGGAGAGATATCTCTGGGCCCTCTTGATACAACATCGTAAAGAACTTGCAAGCAATGTGCCTAATGAGTTAGTCACGAGATCTTGTATCACGGAACGAGTAAAGAGAATTTCTAGTAACGAGATTGAACCAAGTATGGAGATACCGTCAATCGAATCTTGGGCAAGTAACATATTGTCGGACAAAGAGAATTGCATACGGGATTAACCGAACCCTTGGTTCAACCGATAAAAGAACTTCGTTGAATATTGTAGGAACTAATATGAGCATACAGGTCCCGCTATTGGTTATTGACCGGAGAGGTGTCTCGGTCATGACTACATGATTCCCGAACTCGCAGGTCGCACGCTTAACGTGCGTTGACGCTAGAGTAATATTGGATATTTGATGATTGGTAACTGAATGTTGTTCGGAGTCCCGGATGAGATCTCGGTCATCACGAGGAGTCCCGGAATGGTCGAGATGTAAAGATTTATATATGAGAGGTCATATTTTGGGTTCCGGGAAAAGGTACACTTTTTTCGGTAGTGTATCAGGAATTTCCAGAGGATTCCGGAGGGATAGAAAAGTCCACAAGTTGGTCCACCACATCCCAAGGGCTGACATGGGCTAAGGAGATGCTCCCTAGCCCTATTGGGCTAGGCGCACCAAGTCCTCAAAAGCCCATGTGGCTAGGGAAGGGGAAAAATGAGAGTCCTAGTAGGAATAGGATTGGACATGGAGTCCAAGTCCTCTCCCCCTTGGCGCCAACTCCTATTAGGAGTAGGGCTGGAATCCCGGCCATCCCACACATGTAAATATAGGGGAGTGGGCGTAGCAAGGCACCCTAACACATTGGCCTTGGCTCCTATCCTGTCTCACCCTCCCGGCATAGTAACCGTCTATGGTTTTTTGCTTAGCGAAGCGCTGCCGTTGCTCCACCACCACCATCAACACCACGTCGTCGTGCTGGTTTTGATCCCATGTACTTTTCCGCCTTCTCTTGCTGGATCAAGGAGGAGATGTCAGCGAGCTACACGTGTACTAAGTTCGGAGGTGCCGTCCGTTCGACACTAGATGTGACGACCCCGGCCCGACCGTGCACTAATCATACACGCAAATGCACACGATCAAGCCTAAGGACTCACGTGAAGGAATCACAACACAACTCTAAAACATAAATAAATACATACAAGTTATATATTACAAGCCAGGGGCCTCGAGTGCTCGAATACATAACAAGTGTCACACACATAGTCAGCGGAAGCGTTAGGTATCTGGGCACAGATACAACACAGAAGAAGATAGGCCTGTTACACAGGCGGGGCAAAAGAAAAACTACGATCGAAAAGGCGCAGGCCTCCTGCCTGGGACCTCCGATCCTACTCCTGGTCGTAGTCCGCCGGCTCCTCGTAGTAGTACTCGCCGGCCGGGTAGTAGTAGTAGTCAGCCTCGGGCTGGTAGTAGTAGTCGTCAACGGGGGCTGCAGGCACCATGGCTCCGTCGTCTGGTTTATCAAGCGGGAAGGACAAAAGGGGAAGCAAAGCAACCGTGAGTACTCATCCAAAGTACTCAGCAAGACTTACATCAGATCTATACTAAGCAATGCATCATTTTCAAAGGAGGCTTTATGTGGGTGGACTAGACTGCAGAATGCCAGAGTAAAGAAGGGGAAAGCCTAGTCCTGACGAAGACTAGCATCTTCAGGGTCTTGCAGCAATTAGAAGGGTGCAGATTAGTACATCATAATGTAAAGTGTTCATAGCAATAACCTCATATCTCAAGTCACCAGTTCTAGTTGTACCGAAGTGGATACAACTCCGAGTGTCCGTTACCGTAGGACAGGCTATCGATAGATGTTTTCTTCCCTGCAGGGGTGCACCAAGTTACCCACCACGCTCGCTTAACTCCGGCCGGACACACTTGCTGGGTCCTGCCCGGCCTCGGCTAAACAACACGACGCAACCCGACCGGAAACCGACAGAGAGGATCGAGCACGCCGGACTAATCCTATGCCCCCGGGGGTCATGGTCCATCACCCCAGACGCTCCTGCACGTTGCGAGGCCGTTCGGTAGCAGACCTAGCAACCCCTTATACAAGCACGCAGTTGCATCCTGGGTCCAATCCGAACGGGCCGCTCAATCGCTGACGTCGTGACGACTCCGGCTGATGTATACGACGCAGAGCACCCACTCACACCCACGTGGTGGTTAGTGCTATCGGACCCGAAGGCCCCTCGGATCAAATATCCAAATCGCTTAGTGGATTGGGAGCGCGCGGTAACGAGCGTTGCCACCACACCGGTGGCCCCGACGTACCGTCTCGAAGACTTGTGACAAGGACCTTACGGACCGGCCACGCTTCGTAGTTATCTCGCGGGTACCCTCACTGGTCACCCGACTCCACAGCTCACGCCTCAAAGGCACTCGCGGGTACCCCTCTGGGTCAACCCGCCTCCATCCAACATGTGTAGTAGTAACTTCAAAGTGTCTTCAGACGCACGATACCTCTGGCCGCACGTCTTTGTTCCTGGCGACGTCCGGCCTCGGGGATCGATACGTCTTTAAACAC
>LR738712.1:18562916-18617008 GCA_902687465.1 Secale cereale
GATCGAATCTCCCTCTAGCAGAGTACCAGAAAAGGCCTCCAGATGGGATCTCGTCGAAATAGAAACTTGCGGGGGCGGAAAAAGTGTTTTGGGTGACTGTCTGATGTATGGAGAATATTTTGGTATTTATAGAGTTGGAATTAGGGTTAAATGAGCCATGAGGGGCCCACAAGCCTGGGAACCCCCCCTGCGGCGTGCCTCTCGAGCTTGTCGCTCCCTCGTAACTCCGTTGGCCTCCTCCTGAAACTTCTAGGGTCTCTTCTGGTCCAGAAAAAATCGTCAAAATGTTTCGTGACAGTTGGACTCCGTTTGGTACTGATTTTCCGGAAAAAAAAGCAACTCGCATTGCGCACTAGTTTAATAAAACATCCATGATTAATAATATAATAGCATGGAACAATAAAAATATAGAGATGTTGGAGACGTATCATAGGTAGATGATAATAGAATAATTTTGAAGTTTGAATGCTAGAATAGAAAAAAAAACCTTTTATCAAAAAGAGAGTGCTAGTTCTATAACAAGTAGCATCATTGTATTAAGTCAATATAACATAATGTGACAATGAAGCATCTCGTAAAACTTACAAGACTACACTGCAAACATAAAGCAATGCATATACATCAATGAAGTAAAGATGATGACTAAGTACTCAACTTGAAGATAATTATCATAGTTATCCACTGCTCAATAAATTAGTTTAAGGAGAATGCATACAAAGCTAAGAGTAATCCACGCTCAATAGGTGGCGTCAAAAGAAAGAAAGAAAGATGGAATTGACTCAACATAAAAAGTACTCCCTCTGTCCCAAAATGTAAGACGTTTTTTGGCACTATCATAGTGTCAAAAAGCATCTTACATTTTGGGACGGAGGGAGTAAAAAAGATAAGCCCTTCGTAGAGAGAAACATGAATTGCCATGCGCTTAATTAATTTTTGAAAAGTGGCTCAACTTTTGTTGCCAAGTTTTGAGTTACTTTCAAGTTCTGAATGTGATGTAATACATTTGTCTTCTGTTACACCCATGATAGTGTGAGAGGTTTCCCCTCTTTCTTTTATTGAGCTTATTGTTTTGGCAAAGGAGAGGGTGTTCTCTCCAAAAAAAAATGTGGCAGGCCTTCTCCATCTTTTTGGTGGGTCTTAAACTTCATTTATTCCATTTTACCACAACCGTTCATAGACTTCAAATGTATTACAACACGATAAAAGTTTGGTCATTGAAAACAATTTGTGTTTTGTAAGTTTGTGCCAATGACAATTTACTAGGAGTGACCTTACTCAGCCATGACTAGGAAGGTATATATAGTGGACTCTATATGACATAAACTTTGGTCCAAGGATTGTCGATGCACAAGCAGTATTTCTGCTTAGTAAAGGAAAATGACTGCAAAAGACTAGGAGGAACCACTCTAGTGAGCATAGAAACCACAGTCATGCATTTTTAGTAGTAACGCTACTGAGAAAACATAAACATGGTGATAATCTACAAACTTTAATACAACCAAGGCTGAGCTAAAATTTATCAAACATGTATAAACATGTGCCAAGTCAATCATTTGCCGTTCATTGGGACATACTTACCACCACAACATGATAGATTTAACAAAATTATGCAAATAATGTTCTTTTTCAACATTGTATAACTACCTATTTGATTATAGATAGGTCATATAATAGTTTCACTTTATTATAGTTCTACTTATATTTTGATAAATTAAGGAGGGATGCATAATTACTTCTCCTCAACCCCCATTGTTCGGACAGAGGTATTGCCATGGGAGTTAGTACCACAATGATCAAACACCAACTATGCCCCGACATGGAGAAGGGGTTGCTCGACTGCACCACATAGAAACAGATAAACTGAGTGGCGATGGCTAGTCTAGTTAGACCACTAGTATACAAGTGAGTGCCCTACATATTGTACTGAAGGTTATCTTAGCTACAACGATGCTATTTAATTACCATGTGCCATCAATATATTTGTCGAACCTGTTGTAATATGCAAGACACATTTTGACCAGGAAAAAGATAATGCAACATGCAAATGATTCATAGGCGAGTTCTTCATAAACATGTTAAATATGCTTTAGTCTTTTTTTCCTATTTTTTAATATCTATAAGCCACAGATTGTTGTCAAGATATTTTTTATACCAAACACTTCAGATATCTATACTAAGTTATTTAAGGATGCACACAAAGTCTTGTAAACTATACTCATCCAGAAATAACATGTATGCAAATGTGGAAAATTAAGAGAGGCATGCAATTTCTTTGTTCCTTATTTTATCACATTTAATATGATTTGGTTTTATTAAAATCTAACATGAAATGTATTGAGAAGAAACAATAATGTAACTTTCATTAGAAAATACAGTTTTAGTTACGTAATATATTCAATATGATCATGATTTTAGAAAATTATTTAGTGCACAAAATATATAAGTTAGTATGAATAATTATATTTATTTTCACTCCTCAATGATCTGCAAGTATATATACTGTGCCAGCCATTGCCTTTCCCTCTGCTCCATTTACCTCTCCCAATGTAAATAAAGAAAAAAAGGAAACACTATCCTTAACCATTTGTTTATCCACCCAAATATGCTATCTTTCGGAAAAAGCGAATATCTAAAGCAAAATTGAATCCTAGTGTTCTTACATAAAACCCTATAAACTTTGGCTAAAACATTTTCGAGCGCTCTGCCTGATCCTTAACTGAACTCAAGTGAACCGCTAATTTACTCAAGTAAAGCACAGAGTTGGCACATTGAGCAACTGAGAATAAACTGAACTAAATTATATTGAACTAACAAACTAACGAAGTACAATAGACCGGATAATACAAATTAGTGAAATCCAGAAATTTCGCTAAAAGTGAAAATCACTACCTGCAACAATTTCGCAGTGACCAAGAAACCAACGGCCACGGAGGTGAAGTTGTTGTTGTCGAGCCGCAGCCCGAGTAAGACGATGTTGTAGAGTTGTTCGGTGATGGAGTTGTCCCGCAGGTCCAGCTCCTTTAACCATGGCAGGAACGCAATGTCCCTCGGTAGTGTGCCGTTCATGCCAGCGTTCCGCATGCGAATCGTCGCGACCCTCCCATGCTCGTTGCACACCACTCCAGTCCAGCCATCGATGCAAAGAAGGAGTCATTGCCCCAGCCCAGAGCATGGTCGGCGCAAACATACGTGGCGATGGTTTGCATGTCGAAGTCGTCGTCGACGCATACACATCCGGGGATGGCGAATGCGGCCAGGAGCAAGACGCATCCGGCGATGAGGGAGAGAGATGAATACATGATGATGGAGAGATGCGACATCTTCCCCCCTCCTAGGTGAGCAGGAGGAAGAGGAATACGCCGGTGTCTTGAGTTGGTGCCGCACTTGAGTAGAGGAGAAGATGTAGGGGGAAGATGCCTCCCGGCGTCTCGGCCACACGAGTAGAGGAGTGGGAGTAGGGGAAGACTCCGGCGCCGACGCCGTCTTGGTGGTCCGAGGAGGAGGAGCAAGGCGTCAGCGTCGATCTACATGTTGCTTGCTTGTCACCGGCGTCCCTAAGGGTGGGTGCCAGTGCAGTGGTGGTGATGGTGGTGCCCCTGCCTCATTGTTTGGAAGAGTAGGAGCTCTGTCACGCGCGCAGGTGCAAACTTGCTCTCTTGTCAAACTCCAAGCGTGGTCAAACGAGTAAACACAATGTGATGATGCTTCCTTTTTTCACTTGCAGTAAACATGTCAAAAAAGTTATACGTTTGCTATATTAGGCACCGGCCACAGAGCGATCACAATCGGTATAACCCATGTCATCCATGTGGCCCAGCTCTCTCCACCTCTCCAATATGTACCGGGCTGCCCAAGTCGGTTTGTATCTCCAAAGAAGAAGAGCATCTCTAGCCGATTTGGTAAATTGCCAACCCCCAAAATTGATTTACCCTTCGCCCTAAATCGATTTTATGTGAAGTTTATCTCTGGCGGAGAACAGATACCGCAAATCGTACTATAAATTTAAAAGTTAAAATAAAACAAGTTCCCGCTACAGACATTGCCGGGGTTTATCACATAGTTCACACACATACAAACTAAACGTAAAAGCTAAATCGACAAAGGACCAGCGGCGGCTCGCGACTTCACGTCGAGGAAGAACTCGCACGCCGGGTGGTAGAGGGTGTAGGCGATGTCAAGCCTCGAAGCGTTTAGCGGCACCCTCTTCGCCGGCCTCCGGCACCTCATTCGTGGTGAAGTGGGTGATCTCTGCCTCGCGGAGCTTCTTCGTCATTGGACAGAGCGCGTCGTGGAGCTCTTTGAAGCGCTGGCACGCGTAGTTCCCTCCGCCACGTGAAAAGGCCCGCTGGGTTGCGCGCCTGCGCCGAGCGCCACCCCTCGACGGCAAGCCGGCTGGAGCTTCCGGCCTCCATGTCATGTCGGCCGTGCTTGCGCAGTGGCGGCCTGCGCCCCCTCCACATGTTCGTTCCCTTCTCCCGACAAGAGCTGCACTTGATTTGGCCGGATGCGTTTGCCGGAGCTAAGAAAATATGGTGGCGAGGGGAAGAGGATTGAGGCAGAAGAGGGCGGATCTATCCGAGACGGCAACCTCTTCTGTTCTGGCCTGAAATAGCCCGAAAACGCTAAACCTCCCACAAATATATAAGTTGACGGCGGGATAGCGTATCAGCTAGACATGCTCTAAGAGCATTAGTAGATCCCGCAAATCCGCCTCCCGCGAAACCAGTTTACGAGACCAACCAGAATACGGGACCCTCGAAAACTAATTTGTGGTACCATTTGCGGTACAAGTTTACGGGATCTGTTCCGCCCAATGCCGCGCGGTATTGCAGATTAGTTTTGGGGCTTTTAAGCAAAATCATGATTTTGAACAATAAAATCTCAATACAACAACAATATAAGTCAAACCTTGTAATGTTTTAACACGATACAATACAATAATCATCTCAATTACAAGAACTGCTCAAATCTGGATAAGTAAAACAATAACAAATTGTTCAGAATTAAAGTAATTGTTCAAATCACAAATGAATACAAATAAGATCAAATGGATAAAATGGGAGTCTATCTCTTATACAGTTTCCGCTGGTGCTCAATGAGATCATTGCGGAGCTAGGTGTGTGTGTGGCACTGTCCTGAATCTTTCTGTAGGTCTCAAGATGCATGATTGATCTGGATTCCTGGCAGGGTTGACACTACTACCAATATTTTCATAGTAAAACTCTAAGAGCATCTCCAGCCGTTGCGCCTCCAAGACGCGCCGAAAATCGCCGCTTGGGGACAAGCCGGCGTTATTTTCGGCGTGGGGGCGAGCACGTCCCCAGCCGTCGCCCCAGGTCGGGTCCCAGACGTCCTCACAGTTCGGCCAAATTTCAGCAAACACGGTCATATTTGAACAAACACGACATATTTCGGCGAAATTTAGACGTTTTTTACACGAATAAAAGGGACAAAAAAAAACCCTAAACTACGGCCGATGCTTCTCCTCCTTGACACGGCCGCCCCGGCGCGCTGCTTCACTCGAGCCGCGGGTTGTTGCCGCCCTCGACGTGCGCGAGGACGCCGCTGAGCGTGCGGCCAGGGACGCCCCACCACAGGCGGCGGCCCTCGTTGTTGTTGCGGCCGCGCGGCATCGGCGCGTTGTTGGTGGAGACGAGCCGCTCCTCCTGCCGACGTTCGAAGTACGTCGCCCACGCCGCATGGTTGCCGGCGGCGTACTCCGGGGAGCGCCCGCTCTGCGACCGTCAGGGACGCCCGCGCACGCTCGATCTCGGCGTGGAAATAGGGCGTCTCGGGGATGGGCAGAGGGGGGACTGGGACCCCGCCGACGCTGAGCCTCCACCGCGACGGAGCGCGTACGTCGGGCGGCGCGGGGTAGTTGGCCTCATGGAGGAGGTAGGCCTCCCACTCATGCAGCGAGCGGCGGCCGAAACCGTTGGCCGCCGCCGCGTCGCCGGGGTACCTCGCGCTCATGGTTGCCGGGGGGAGAGAGAGGGGCTCGAACGGCGGAGAGAGGGGAGGAAGTGCAGCAGCGAGGAGGGGGAGGACTGCCGATGGATTGGTGCCTCACCGGCGCGGCCAGGGGCGCCTTTTATATCGGCTCGGGGGCAGCCGCGTGCGAACGCGTGGCGGAAGGCGGGGCGGCGTCGCCGCACTGCGTCGCCCGTGAATCAACGGGCAGGCTGACCGGCGGCAGCCTTGGCATTGATTTCCCCGCGGGAAAACCGAGACAATGAGGACGACCAGTATTCGTCTCGCTGACGCGCCGGTCCCGCCTCTCTTTCGCGCCAAAACGTTCGCGCCGGCACCCCGGGCGCCCCCCAGCGCGCCGGGTTCGGGTTGGGAGCGCCTGCGCCAATTTCGGCTCAATCCGGTGAAAACAGGCTCGTGAGGGCGTGACGGGGCCGATTTTTCGGCGCCGGCGCTAAAAAAGGTCTTGGGGAGCTGTTGGGGGCGCGGGTGGAGATGCTCTAAGTTTAAATCCCTCTCATCCTGAGAGTGGCGTTTTGGGTCATACTACCATGTAGTAGCACCATCCACGTTGTTGGTTCGTCCAGATCGGACAGGTCAGCCGCATTGAATGCATTTTACAGTGAGCCATAGAAAATGAACGAAAGGTGGGGTCGTCGTACGGCATGGCAGTACGGGTAGGAATATCGGAGATGCACGTGGGGTGCGTGTTTGTGAGTAACCGCGAAACGTACGGAGGTGGGCTCAGAGTACTACCCCGAAAATACTTGTCATCAAAATGAATAAAAGATGATGTATCTAGATATATTTTAGTTCTAGATACATCCTTTTATGTCCATTTTGATGACGAGTATTTTCGGACGGAATGAGTAGTTCCGAGCAGATGCTGGATCATGGTCGAGGAAATTCGTTCGAAAACCATTTATCGTCCGACATGAGTCCGCGAAGCGAGGGCGCGTGCGTCCAGCTGTTGTGTCACAGTAAAAGGATGAAATTGTCTCAAAAAAAAAGTAAAAATGATGAAAATAAAGGGGGGTGGTGGAAATGCTCTGCAGTTCAGCAGTTGCTCTATGGTTGGGACTCGAAGTGTCGGGGTGGCTCGGCGAATTTCCTTTAAAAAGTACTATACTTGGTTTTTTACTGATGCCGCAGTTATGTCGTTCACGGGTGCGGTTTTTGGTACGTGTCGACCACAAAGAAAACCGAAAAAATGTCGCACATACGGAGAGACGAAAAAGAAAAGGAAAAGGGGGCACCCGCGCGGCATGGAGGCGGAGCCGGAGGCGCCTTGGGCGGCGGCGGGGCGGCCGCGGCGGCTGAGGATGGCTTCTTCCCGGACACCCAGTAGATCCGGTGTGCAGGTAAATGCCTCCCCGCCCCCACACCATCCACCACCTCTGCACCACGACGCCCCAACGAAATATGCAGCCGGCTAACAGTTTTGTTCCCATCTGCATTGCAGGTTGCCAATCTTCCATGGCGACGCGGCGTCGGGATGCTCTGTCCAGAATGAGATTAGCGAGGGTGCGAGCTGGCGAAGACCTGTAGTGCCGGCCTCTTCCGTGTCTGGGCAAGACAGCAGCGGCGCCGCCCCACGGCGAATGCAGTGCAGAGAGCGCTCTAGTGGAGTCGGGGGAGTCCGCGGTAAAGCCTAATCCGAAGTTAGCCGGCTGGATTAGAAGGTATATGTTCGCTAACCAAGAGTACAGAATTGTAGGTTGGGTGGGTTTGGAAGAAAGAACTGAACATACCATTTTCTGGGGGGGCCTGCTGTGCTTCTGCCTCCCCTGACACCGATAATGTTTGTTCGAAAACAGCAGTAATCCCCTAAGTGAAGAAATGTTCCAAATGTTGTTGGAAAGAGCAACACCAAGCGCCTGCGAGGAACCCCGCGGAGCGACTCGACCCCAACCCCGAGCGCCCCTCCCTCCCCCCGACCCCGCGCTCGCGTCGCCTCCCCGGGGGGCGGCCGGGGCGGCTCCCTCCGCTCTTCTCTCCTTCCCCCTCCCCCGTGCTCCTCCCTCCCACCACTGCCGGCGGAGCCTCCGTATCTGGCCGGGCGGGCTGGCAGCGGCGGGTCCTTCCTTCCCCCGCGCGCGTACCTTCTTACCCGGGGTCAGGGCGGGTGGCAGGTGCCCTTCGGCCGACGGCGGCCCGGCGCGGTGGTGGCGCCGTCCTTTGGCAGCGGGGCGGCCTGGTGGCGCAGGTTGGCCGGCGGCGCGTCCCCGGCCCAGATCTGGGCATCTGGGTCCTAGCGGGCCGGCCCCCGGGCGTGGCCTCGTTGTCTGCGGCGCGGTGAGGAGGAGGAGCGGCTCGGATTTGGGGCGACGGCACCGACGGCGTGCCGGCAGCAGCGCGAAGGCGGGAGCTTTACGGGCCCACGACGGCTCGGTCGGGCCTGGTGTGCTCCTGCTATTGCGTCCGGACGGCTACCTCGCTGACGGTGGAGGTGGGGCCCTACCGTGTGCCGACGGTGCTGATGTCCTAGTCCCGGCTCTGATTCTTCGCCGTGCTGTCCTCACTTCGCGGTGCCGTGGTGAGACGGCGTAGGGGCCTCATGGCCGCGTTGGCGCACAGTGGTGGTTGGTTTGGTGGTAGGCTCCGGGGCGTCCGAGGTGAGGGTTGGGATCGGGGGAAACCCCTGTCGTCATGGCCGACACCGGCGCGGTGGCGCCTGTGGGTGCCACCTGACCTTCCGGGAGGGCGTCGGGGCTACCCTTCCTCTCGCCTCGTCGTGTACCGGGGGAAACCCTTGGCAGCAGCGTCATCATCGTCGCGATCCTTCTTGAAGGTGTTGATAGGTGCCGGTGCTTCAGAGTCTTGGAGTCTATTGGAAGATCCTGGTGGACGCTGCGATCGCGAGGCTTCTTCGTTTTTGTTGATCCGCCGTTGTCGGCATTTGTTTCTTTTACTTTTCTCTGTCGTTTCTTTTGAGCGTGATTGTGTTGCTTCCGCCCCAGCACCTATCTATGTATGGTTCGGTTGGTTGCTTTGTATACAAAGCGGGGAAAAACCATTTTTCGGTAATGAAGAAATGTGCTACGTGCAAGGCCCAGAAAATTATAACTTTGATAGAGTTAGGGGGGGAGAGGAAAATGGGAAGCATTTTTGGGGCCAGGCTTTGTTGTTGTGCCTCCCTGGGTGGTTAGTGTTCTTCATGAAAATGTACTAGCTAAACTGATGTTTACTAAAAACTGGTACAGAGATGGTTTCCTGGTGCCAAAAATCATGTTTTGAACTCTATCGCACTGATGATGTCTGACATGTAAGTGAGCTGATTGGGCTCGAAACTATCCGTCAGTGTACTGACAAGAGGACATGGAGATACACTGCAAATTTGGATATTTGTAGTGCAGTGGCGTGCATAGGAAAAATGTAAGCTTGCTTATAAATTCTTTTGGAAAAATGGATTTTGTACTGGACACCGGCCCTGGTTGATTGGTTGGAACTAGGACGAAATGGACAAATTTCACTGGGCCTCATAAATGAGTAACGCCAAGCCACATGACCACTGTACACAAATGGGTGGACGTGCCGAATACCTGAGCTTATACATGCATGGGCGTGGATCTCGAGGGACACCAATAGCTGGGATAATACTATCATATGGTAGTATGAGCCATATGCATTTTCGTCTCATCATCCTCAATGATTATGTTGTGTAGAATTACACATGCAGTCATGATATTTGAGAAGGATTTCTTATCCCAGAAGCAAGCAGAATCTCGAACAATGGCAAACTTAGTTTTCAACACACAAAATGCCCTCTCAATATCCTTTCCGTGTGCTTCTAGTTCTTGGAAAAAATAGATTGTTTCTTGCCTTTTGGATTACTAATGATCTTCACAAATGTTGACCACAAAAAATAGATATCATCGGCAAAATAATACCCCATGGTATAATCATGTTCATTGACGGTGTGGTTGCAGGTTGGAGCTTTTCCACTAGCTAGCTGAGAAAAAAGATGTGATCTATGAAATGCATTTATATCATTGAGAGAACTCGACTCAAGGGATTTGTAGATGCATAAGCATACTTCATGTTAGCTCATGGTTTAGGCTAGCGAACGATGGCATAAATCATGCATGTTGGAGGATCCATCACAAATAAGCTCAAAAGGTGTGTGATTATGCATTCCTTACGTTTTCTTTCATCTCCAGCCTAAACAATTTGATCAGGTTTGAAAATACACTTTGAGGTATATTTTCAATCATAAAAGTCATCCAAGATAATGTATTTGCAAGTGATGTCTCTCTTCCTTGTAGTTTTATCATCCCTCCTCTTGTTAGAGTTGTGTTGATTATTATTTTACAAGGTAAGTTCCATTTGGACTTGGAGTCGTACGATGTGTAGATAGGATATGGAGTCGTGTCCAAGTTGGACACTTATATCCTAGGCCTATAATGAGGGGGCAGACACACGATGTAACCTATGTCAACATAATAGCACATGCACGCACAGGAAACCGGCGGCATGTGCCCGTGCCCGGGCGGCCGGGGACGGTATTTTAGCGGTGCCATGGGGAGGAGCACCCCTAGTCTGGCCCCGGGGATGTAGCCATATTGATGAACCTAGTTAACAAATCTCGGTGATCGACTATGCGCCTCAGATTGATTCTAACAAGTGGTATCAGAGCCCAGCTACCCTGATCAAATCTCGGTGGACTCACGGGTGGTTGATCATAGTTGGTGGGCCAAAAACGCTGGTGTTAGCGGGCTCATGGTGACCGATGTGTGAGGGGGAAATTGTTGAGTTTTAGTCCCACATCAGTTACGGGAGGAGATTGAATACGACTTATAAGGCATGGGGTGTCCCCTCCTATCAGGCTAGACTTTTTGGGAGAGAGGGCTCAAGGCCTCTCATAAGTTGGTGTTGCTCTTCTGTTGGGCCTGGTTGGCTTATGTGGGTCGGAAACGCTGTTGTTAATTAGTGGATCCGGGATTGCGTAACAATTGGTATTAGAGCCCAGATACCCAGAACAAATCTCGATGTCGTTCTTGTGTAATTGGTTGGTCCTCGATAGATCGACTGTCCGTCTCGAATTTATTTTAATAAATGATATCATGAGCAAGGTTGCAAGATTTGGGAGGCGGACTAATTGATCTGCGGATGACGACGAAAAGTTAATCGCTCAGAATATATATGTTCGGCAACAGATTAATTAGAGAATCGAAACAGTGAGGTGGTGCTAGAATTGCTACGAGTAGTCGATGAAAAAATCGATCGGATGCAGTTGAGACTTCAGAGCAGTACTTTTTGGCCAAATAGGAAGCAATGTGTGCGGCAACAATAGATCAGATTGTTGGAGCATCTCCAACAGACGCGGGCACACTAATATTTTTTTTGCAGCACGGATATAGCCTTTTTGCACGCTTGGGAGTTGTTTTGCTTTAGCAGATGCACTGTATATTGACTGCGGCGTACACTTTGCAACATGCATCCGATGGGGCAGAGGCTACCCGAAGGTCCAACAGCCACTCTGCTAGCTATCACCGCTCTCTGGTAACCCAAGCTCTGCTACGTTGGACAGTCCAGCTAGCCTCTGCCATGATGGACATCGGACCTCTAAGCTCTTGTATCACCTGATATTTTCTCTGCCGGGCTAGCCTATGCCATGTCAGAGAGGATCTGTGAGATGCGCGCCCCAATTGGCCTATTGCAGAAGTATTTAGCAGACGCACTAAATTACAGCGCGCGACTGTAGCACAAACTACATTTCCCATTCAACGTATATTTAACTAGATCAAATTCATAGAAATAAGTTCAAATTCAAGCAACAACACAACAAACTAGTTCATACAATGCAAATAAAAGTAAATAGAAAAATGACTGCAAATAAAGACAAATCCTCCTCCTCCTCTTCGATGGTGTAGTCCGATGACGTAAACGCATCGACCCACCGAGGATCATCCTCGAAGGCGCTCTCAAAGCAGTAGATGGCGGTGATTTCAGTAAGGACGACATAGGAGCGTGATGCTGATGGTGACTGACTTCCGAGGCGTGGAAACACGTGGTGCATGCCCGATGGTTTGTGCTGTTTCAACAAGACTATGGCGTAGGGTTGATTCAAGGCAATGTACACTTGAGAGCTTGAAATCGACAGGGCGCGGACGCAGCTACATGAAGTCCTGTTGAAACTGGGGGGGCTACGGCGTAAGGATCCGGAGAATTGAAGCTTATTTCAGATATATATCCATCCAAGGCTGGTTGGTCTTGCAGCCATATCCTCTTACTCAATGTTCCCAAAACGGAAGTTGAACTGACAGTGTGACAGGTTCACGATCCGGGGATGACCTTCTCTCCCCAGCGCCCCAGTGCAACAAACAGCCTCTGTTGGACGAAAAATATTGGTCAAAGAGCTCTCTAGTAGGCGCACAATTAATTCCGGTTGAAGCACAACCCTCCATGTCCGCTTGATATCTGCTCCCTTCGTCCGAAAATACTTGTCATCAAAATGAACAAAAAGAGATGTATCTATAACTAAAATACATCTAGATACATCCCCTTTTATGTATTTTAATGATAAATATTTTCGGACGGAGAGAGTACTCTTTTCCACGCAAGCATAGAAGTCTGCCCAGAGCAACTCATGCAGCACAAAACCACGAGACCATTGTCAGAGCTCTCCAAATCAAATGGCTCTTCCTATTTCATGGCGTAGTTTCTATAGATTCTGCGTTCAAAAGTCAAACTCTAAACTTTGATTTCATAGAGAAAAATTGCACATTAGGATACCAAATGCATATCATTACATACATCATGAGGTATATTTTCATAATGTATATGTTTGGTAAAAATTTTCTCGAATACGCATGAGTATGTGTATCATTCGTTAAAGAAGGATGGAAAAGAATCCCCAAAACTACTGATTACATGATCCTTACAACGGACACAACCACCTCCCGCCACCTTAAACACCTAGACGGACTACATGTGGTGTACCCGCAATGGCACGTCCATGGCAAAGCCCTCCTCATCCCTTATGAAGAGCCCGGCCCTCCTCCAAATCCTACCCTCATTCCCTATCCGCCCTCCTCATCCCTTATGAAGAGCCCGGCCCTCCTCCAAATCCTACCCTCATTGCCTATCCGCTGCTTGATCCTCTCTATTGACGGTGCCGCCCCATTGAAGACAATGCCGTTCTGATTTTTCCATAGCATCCGCATGCCCAGAATGCATTCCGCTCGGGTAGCTTCCCATGTTCACTTCTCTGGTCCTGCGTACCTTTCATAATGTATATTTGTTTGGTATTATTGGTGCATATAATTTTCTCCATAAACCAGATCAAAATTTGCCAAGTTTAACTTTTGAAAAGATCAGTATGTACTATATTATGAAACGAAGGAAGTAATAAAAAAAATGCATGGATAACAAAAAGCACACAAAAAACGAAAACTTTCGGTTACTTAACCACCATTTAGCAAATGTCTTGAAACTTCAAAATTCTACTAACAAAATTGATGCCTCAAAAATTACTACCACTTTCCTTAACAGTCAGGTCAGCCGTGGACACATACTGAGACAACGATAAACTCCCTATTCTTCCTCACACGAGAGAAGACACGCAACTTGCACTTCTCTGCTCGTTATTCTACTTATTATGAGAGAAGAGCTAGAGAAATGTGATTTGCGAGGTTGTAAGAGTATTAAAGGGGGGCACATCTTGAAGGATCGATTGGAGTCTAGAAAATTTGTGAGCAGACTACTAAATATTTTACCACAACCTAGAGGTCTTACCAATTTTAGTTCTTGGCAGATTTGAAGCTTACCTAGTGGTTGCCTAAAACAAGTCTACGAAAGAGTAAATCGGGAAAACAGAAACTTACAAGTAAGATCAGAGATTCTTTTTCTGAGCCCAGAAACCGTAGAACAATAGTTATACCACTTTTTTCCATATATAAACAAATATGTACATATAATACAAGAAGAAACAATATAAAATAAATTATCCTATACCAAGACTTGTTGACAATCCTAATTGGAAGGGCCAAGGAAGATGGTCAAGTAGGGGGCCTTGTCCCGCATTTAGTTGAAGGGGGGGTGTATATCCTACAGTACGCGGATGATACTATCATCTTCATGGAGCATGATCTGGCTAAAGCGAGAAACATGAAGTTGGTTTTTATGTTTGTTTGAACAATTATCGGGGTTGAAGATTAACTTCCACAAAAGTGAATTGTTCTGCTTTGGAAGAGCTAAAGAAGAACAACAAGCTTACAAAGAACTTTTCGGGTGTGAATTGGGATCTTTACCCTTCACGTATTTCGGTATACCAATCCACCATCGCAAGCTTTCTAACAAAGAGTGGAAGAGCATTGAGGATCAATTTGAGAAAAAAAATTGAGCTGCTGGAAGGGCAAGCTCATGTCATACGGAGGACGATTGATTTTGATTAATTTGTTTCTCACAAGTATGCCTATGTTTTTATTGTCCTTTTTCGAAGTACCTGTTGGGGTACGAAAGAGGCTAGATTTCTATCGATTGCGATTCTTCTGGCAGAGCGACGATTTAAAAAGAAAGTACAGACTTGCTAAATGGGATATCATTTGTAGGCTGAAAGACCAAGGGGGTCTAGGCATTGAAAATTTAGAGGTGAAGAACAGATGTCTTCTCAGCAAGTGGCTGTACAAGTTATCATTAGAGACGGATGCCACGTGGGCACAGATTCTCCGTAATAAGTACCTATAGTCCAAAACCTTGTCCCAGGTGATGGTAAGACCGACTGATTCGCCTTTTTGGAAGGGACTCATGCGAGTAAAAGCAGCCTTTTTCAATAGGACAAAAATTGTAGTTGGCAATGGTACTTTCACAAGATTCTGGGAGGATACATGGCTAGGGGAGATGTTGGGGAATGTAGTATTTTAAAATTTTCCTACGATCACGCAAGATCTATCTACCAGATGCATAGCAACGAGAGGGAAGAGTGTGTCTACGTACCCTCGTAGACCGGAAGCGGAAGCGTCAAGTGACGTGGTTGATGTAGTCGAACTTCTTCGCGATTCAACCGATCAAGTACCGAACGTACGGCACCTCCGCGTTCAGCACACGTTCAGCTTGATGACGTCCCACGAGCTCTTGATCCAGTTGAGCTTCACGGGAGAGTTTCGTCAGCACGACGGCGTGGTAACGGATATGATGTATCTACCGGCGCAGGGCTTCGCCTAAGCACTGCAACGGTATGACCGAGGTGTGTTTCTGTGGAGGGGGGCACCGCACACGGCTGGAACAATTCAACTTGTGTGTCTTTGGGTGCCCCCCTGCCCCCGTATATAAAGAAGCAAGGGGGGAGGCCGGCCGGCCCTCCTATGGTTTGGCTAGGGCTGCAATCCTACTAGGAATAGGATTGCAATCCTATTCCTAGTAGGAACTACCAAAGAAGGAAGAAGGGGGAAGGAAAGAGAGGGAGAGGGAGAGGGAAAGAGGGGCCGCGCCCCCCTCCCCTTGTCCTATTCGGACTCCTCCAAGGGAGGGGGCGCGCCACCTCCTGGTTGCTGCCCTCTCTCTCCCCTATGGCCCACCAGGGCCCACCATTCCCCCGGGGGGTTCCGGTAACCCCCCCGGCACTCCGGTAAATTCCGAAACTTTCCAGAACACTTCCGGTGTCCGAATATAGTCGTCCAATATATCAATCTTTATGTCTCGGACATTCCGAGACTCCTCGTCAGGTCCGTGATCTCATCCGGGACTCCGAACTACCTTTGGTACATCAAAACTCATAAACTCATAATACCGATCGTCATCAAACGTTAAGCGTGCGGACCCTACGGGTTCGAGAACTATGTAGACATGACCGAGACTCATCTCCGGTCAATAACCAATAGCGGAACCTGGATGCTCATATTGGCTCCTACATATTCTACGAAGATCTTTATCGGTCAAACTGCATAACAACATACGTTGTTCCTTTTGTCATCGGTATGTTACTTGCCCGAGATTCGATCGTCGGTATCTCTATACCTAGTTCAATCTCGTTACCGGCAAGTCTCTTTACTCGTTCCGTAACACATCATCTCGTGACTAACTCATTAGTCTTTTGCTTGCAAGGCTTATTATGATGTGTGTTACCGAGAGGGCCCAGAGATACCTCTCCGACACTAGGAGTGACAAATCCTAATCTTGATCTATGCCAACACCACGAATACTTTCGGAGACACCTGTTGTAATGCCCAGGATGGGACTATACCTCCTACGTGTCGAGGCACGACTTAAAGGTATAAGCCCATCCTAGAATGATCTCAAGTTTGGTATCTTTGCACGACTCATGTAAAAGAGGGATTAAATTGCAAAAGAAGATAGTTGGCTTACACTCGCCACTTCACGCAATACATTACATAAGCAAGACATCATTCAAAACATCACAACCCGACTACGGGCGAAGATCCAAAAGAAAGATACCAAAACAACATAAAGCCACAGGCTAGGATCGAATCCTAGTAGAAACCACTACTGATCGTCGAAACGTCACAAGCATACAGCCAAACTCTTCATCGAACTCCTGGTGAAGTACTGATCCAACTCCTGCATCAAACTCGGCTGAACCTGCATCTGGTGTGGTGAAGTAACTGTGAGCCACAGAGGACTCAGCAATCCCGTTCCCGGGTAACAAGACTATTTAAGCCTTGGGTGTGGACAAGGCTGAAGAAAAGAGTAGTGTCTGCAGCAGCAACTAGCAACTAGCTTACGTAAAAGAGAGCGAGAAGAGAAGGTGCCTCGGTCGAGAGATGATCACGAAGTGATCCTAACTAAAGCCAGTCAAACATAACCCCACCGTGTTCAACTCCCGAATCCCTATTCGGAAATTGACAGTCACGGTACACACGCTGGTAGTGTATTAGAAACATTGTGTCAAGTTATCTACAACCGGATATTAACAAGCTCCCATCTGCCACATAACCGCGGGCACGGCTTTTGAAAGTTCAAAACCCTGCAGGGGTGTTCCAACTTGACCCATTACAAGCCCACGATCCGCGGAGTCGCAACTCCATAGGTGGGAAGACCCGAGTATTCTCGGAATCCCGTGCTCAAGTTAAACCGAACTAAGGTAAGGCTAATCCAGCAAATCCTCCCGGCGTGCCGACACCCTGATAGTAGCCGCGCGTATCTAGTCTCAGGCCACGACCGGATGAGCACAGCGTACAGTGGTCGAAATACCCAAGTTGCCAAGGGGGGCCCCGCACACGACTCTAGTTTGGACCAACACTCACATCGAGCACTGGCCCAGGGGGGTTGAATTAAAATAAAAGGGATAGCTAGTCCCATATGCAAGTTTTATTAGTTATTAGGCAAATAGTACCAATGTTGGGACTTGCTGGAAAAGACTTAGCACTTAGCGGTTTATCAAGGGGGTCCCATACACCCCAACCGTGTTAGGAACGCAAAATCAAGGAACATAACACCGGTTTATACGGTTCCTAACGGCATGAGTGGAACAAATCACCAAGCAAAAGGCTTAGCCTTCCACCCTTGCCAATATATAGATGATTTCATTTTTAAGCATTTATATAGTGTGATATAACCCAACCAAACTTCAACATGAAGCAAGCATCTTCGATCTTCACCTGCAACTAGCAATGCTATAAGAAGGGCTGAGCGAAGCGTACTTAGCCAAGCAATGGTTTGCGTAGGTAGGGTGGTTAAACATGGCAATGGTTACAAGTAGGAGGCTGACAAGAAGATCATGGGTATCGAGGCAAAACTATAGAGCGAAACTACTAGCAATAGGCAAAGATAGTAATGTTATCGGGGTTCGGTCATCTTGCCTGGGATTCCACAAGGGAGAAGAACGGATCCATGAAGAGGACGGAGCAACGCAGACGAGAGAATCCTCACAACTCTGAAACGAAACCGAAGCTATCAAGAGAAGCAAACCGGAAAGAAGCAAACAACACGGTAAACACACAAGCATAAACATGTCATACGATGCACATCCAAGTATGATGCATGTCCGGTTTACATATGCATGGCATGGCAAAGTGCACAAACAAAACTACAAGTTAAGTGGAGCTCAATATGCACCGAGTTGCATATTGACGAAACGCCACATTTAATTATTTAGTTGACTCTCGTTATTTACAAGACAAGATTAAATGTTTTTAACATGGCAAGAGGTGAAGCATAAGTAAACTAACTATTAAGACATTTTTAATGAGGCCGGAAAATAACAACAACATATCCGGAAAATCCCCATGAGCATGTTTAGTAATTATAAGCAAACAACAATTAAACATTCTCATGTTGTTATCATGATGCGGATGACATGATCAAGTTTATGCAATTTTATTAAAAGGTTAACAATAAGATGATATGAAGCATCGTCACCGTGGTGGAAAGAAAAGAGTGCCACGGCAACGATTCCGAAAATGATGCCACGGCAACATATCGGTACCGGTAACTCGTTGAGCGTCCGGTGCAAAAGGAAAGAGGGCGTGAGCGAGTCAAACGAGATGAAAGGTGGGGCGATCCCGTTACCGGGTTCCCACGAGTCGGTGACGAGGCAACCGAGGAACATGACAAACGGACGAAACGGGCACGGAGCACACACGGGAAACATTTCATACAACACAACAAACATCCACGGGTCATCCACGGGGTCGTCTCGTTATACCTTTGAAGCGTGCGTTTCGGGGCGGTTCGAGACGTAGAGGAAGGAGTCGTTCACGTTTCCGAAGAGGAAGAAGTCGTTCCGTAGAGGGAAGTAGTTGTTCCGATATCGTGTCGTGGTACTTGCGGCGTCGGACATCTTCGGGGCGACGGTAGTGGTACACATTCCGTAGGGGTACTTGTCGCATCGCCATGTAGTTGTTCACGTTCATCGGAGAGGTACTCGCCATCGTAGCCGTTCGGTCGTCGTGGTACTTGGTCGTAAGGTCGTCGTGGTACTTGTCGGGTCATCGTGTAGTCGTGTAGGCGTTCCCGTTCGTAGATGTACTTGCGGTCTCGGCGACGGTAGTCGTTCTCGGACGTCGGGGATGTAGACGTTCACGTTGGTGTACATGTCGACGGTAGTTGTACTCGTTATGTAGATGTTCGGGTGCATCTGTAGATGTACTCGTTAACTCCCTGGAACGTCCTAGAACTTGTCGATCCGGGGATACCTGCTGGCCCAAAACAAAACACCGGCCAAAACAGACGAAGCACAGCAGCAACAAGGAGGTCGCCGGCGCTGTCGGGGCTAGACGAGGCCAAGGCAGCAGCAAGGACATCCATGGCAAAAGAGGCAGCAGGGCAACACCCTGGACGCTGCTGGCGATGGAGGAGGAGGCACGGGCGCGCGGAAGGAAGGGGCCCGTCCTTGCGCGGGCGCGCGACGGCTGCTGGCTAGGACGGCCGAAGGAGGACGGGGCGCCGAGAAGGGATCCGCTCGAGGGAGAGGGCGAGGGCGCTCTGGCGATGGGGATGAAGGCCGCAGGGCGCCGGCGGCTCCTGGCTGCTGGAGGCGAGGGCCTGGCCGGCGGGGCCGTTGCCTGCGCGGAGGAGCCCGCGGACCGGTGGCGCGGGGAAGAAGGTCGCGGCCCGGACGGCCTGGGCGCGCGTCGGGCGCGGGATGGAGGGCTCGCGCTGATGCGCCTTGGTGTGGCCGGATGCGTCGGCTCGGGCGGCCGCTCGCGGGGCAGGAGGGCGCGGGCGTCCTTGACAAGGAGGGAGGCGCTGAGGCAAGCCAGATCGAGGGCTCCTGGCCGGCGCGACGGGGTGAGCAGGGGCGATGCGGGGTGGAAGAGGCGAGGCGAGCGAGGGAGGTCGATGGGGATAGGGGATCGAAGGAGAAGCGGGATGGGTCGAGCGATGGAATCGGGCAGAGGCCAGAGGGTTCGAGCGGTGCGCAGCGAGAGGATAGGAGGAGCGAGGGGAAAGGAAGAGAGCGAGCGGACGAGGGGGGTGGCGGCGGAGGAATCGGGAGGGAGCGAAGGGAGTGCGAAGGCTAGGGTTCGGTGGGTTAGCGCTAGGGAGGCCGGTGGCTGCTGGCTAATGGGCCTCGCGGGAGCCCAGACCTAAAGAGGCTGGCGGCCTTTCCCGTTTTAAATCCTTTCTGCAAAAAAAAAACAATCCACAGAAAAAATAAGACGGAAAAAGGCCAGGGGTTCACGGGATGAATTTGAAAGAAGTAACAATACTTCTGGACTCCTGGAATTATGCACCATTTAAATAAAATACTCTGGCATTATTTAGAGATAGAAAAATAATTCAAGTTTGAATTTAGTTCAAACTAGAGCCATTTTTGAATCTGACCAGAGCATATCTGAAAAGGATGAAATTTGGAGGAGGGGCATATGGCATGGACTAGAATTTTTATGAAAAGAATGAACATTAATGGAGGTAGCGAAGAACTCACTTGCATGATGAAGTAAAAGAATAAGAGGAAGAAGAAGAAGAAGGATGGGTGTTGCATGGGACATATGCAAGTGTGTTGCGGGTAATTCCAAACAATGGAATATTTATTATATAGCTCCCTAAATATTGAGAGGCTTTTATATGTTATAAAGAGAAGTCACCTTCCCTCGATTTAAATGGACCGAAGGTCCACACAATTTATTTAGGTTGAGATGCAAAAATAAATATGACATGATGGCATGATGACATGATGCAATGCAAAAATAAATAACACAAGCACAAATGAAACACACGGGCAACCCGGGACATCTGGAATCTTCTGGGATCTTCTGGAATCTTCTGGGACGTCGGTCTCGGGCGTCACAACTCACCCACACTAACAGAGGATCTCGACCCGAGATCCTAGAGATAGCACCGGGTAAAAAACGGAAGAGGAAGAGGTAAAACAAAGTTGCTTCTTTGACAGACGAGTGAAATCAAAGAACCTTTAGAGGTTGAACAAATTGAAGAAGAAAACAACGGAGATGAACGAATAAGAAAACTCTGTTAGAAAAGAGTAACAAGGAACATTATGAGAACCTTGTAGGTTGAAAGACATGAAACAAGAGCTCACGGATGACAAAAGAATATGAAACTGCAACGGTATAGCCAAGGAATAAGAATGACAGAATTTGGACAGCACTCCATCTGAAAATGGGAGGAATTAACAAGAACTTGCCAAGTTTGAATGATACTTGATGAAATCAACAACACATATTGCCTCCGAAACAAATAAAAGAATGGCACAAGGGTAAGAAAAATTCAGACAGCACTCCGGTTGAAAAGAGCGGCAAAAACTTGATAAGATGACGGAACTAGAATGAAGAATACAACACTCCGGTTAAATGATAAGCAAGAGAGAATATGATCTTGATAAAACGAGATGATGGTCCAAAGAGCAATATCACAATGCCTCCAGAACGAAAGAATAGAATATAGTTCAATGAAAGAATTGAACGGATAGAAAAAGACAACTTCTCCGACAAATGAATATGAAACACATCCTTACGAAGAAGGGCTGAACGGAGTTGTTGAAAATAATCAACAACAAAAGAATAAGCTCTTGTTGTGGGCTTATGGAAAACATCTCAAAATTAAGAGGTGACAACTGGCCACTGACGAAAACAATTGATTTGATTGAGATCAACAAGGAGACGAAGGAGTTATTTCACCGGAATGATAATTGAAGAACTTGGGTCATTTATAAGCACCATAACAGCAACAATCCTTAGGGAAATCTTTTAGGTGAAATACAACCCAAGATTACTCCAACAAATAAATTGAAGGGTTGGAAAGATCTCCTGAACAAGGAAAATGATGGTTTTAAATATCTCATTCTTGATAACTCGAGAATCATAAAACCTGAAGGGAAATTGTCTAGAATGGCATAACACCATCTCAAACAATAAGGTGGAAAGAATTGCAATTGGAAAGCATGATGAAGAATGCTTGAGCTCCAACAAGAATCTTGATGAAACTTCGAGGATGAATAAATGATGAACCACCATGAATACTCCGGTAATGAAGGCATGAGAAATGTAAGATGAAAAGAATAAGATTCAAGGCATGCGATGAATTAGATGGAGCTTGAAATGATATAATTGAAATAACTTGGAGCTCCGGAAAACAAGATGAAAAACTTAGAACCAAGGATATGATATGATGAACAAGCTCCGAAGGAAGGAATTAAATCACCTTGAAGGAATAAGAATAAGAATTATGTTATGCATCTCCTTCACCAATTTAATTGATGACAACCAAAGGATTTGGCATACTACTTATTCTCGTTGGAAAGAATTAAAGAGATCTCGCACAAGCTCGGATAATTACTCAACGAACCACCGGTAGGATTATGAAAGAACAAATGAATTAAAACGATAACAACGGAAGAGTAATCTTGAAAGAACCACCGTAAGAATATGGACACGAACGAAGAGACATCAATGAAGAATATTTGGAGGACGAAGTTGAAAACTGAGAACGAAGAAATCTTCTGAAATGATGGCCTTCGGAGGAACACAAAGAAAAGAATTCATGAAATGCTCCGGATGGCATAAACGAATTCCTCACAATCGGAACAATAATGAGGATGGCATGAAGCAAGAACCACGAATCTTCAAGAGAACGGACCAAGATTTAAGAGAAACACTTCTCCGGTCTTCAAAATCTGAGAAGACGATGAGAAATGCCATAAGAATTGTTGAGCACTCCGTAATGAAGAATTAAAAGGTTGAACCAATGATGAACAAGAATTTGAAAGCGATCTTGGAGAAGGCATGTGACTGATGGGAATCATTCTTACGTCACACTTGAAAAGAATTTCAGAATACTCCGGAAAAAGAAGAGTCAGGTAAGATCCTGGAAAAAGACCTGTGGGTTAGGGCCCACTCAAAGAAATCACCGTTGGAAAAGATTGCTTAAGAGATATTGCACCGGTTGAATTAAATGGCTTGAATAAGATAACAATCCTCAAAAATAGCTTGAACGGATTAAGAATGGAATTATGAATCTTCAGCACTCCGGATATGAATAGCAAGAGGAGAATGATTAATTGGTGCACCGGAATAAGAAAGCATTGTGAAATGAGGAAAAGAATAAGATCAACACCGAAATCTTGAATTACATCCACCGGAAGAATTAGAGAACAAAAGAATGATGAACTTGAAGCTCTTGAGCATCTTCACGATGAATCACCGGATAAGAACATTAAAGGAAAAGAATGAAGAAATATCACATGAATAAAATGGATACTTCATCTGAGAATTTCTGGCTCCAAGAAGAAAAAGGGTGGGAGGGTGGGGAAAAACAAAGACGACTTGGGATGAATGAAACAGACAAATCGTCAGATTTCTCAACGGCGTCCGTATGGAATAACTTGAAGAGAAGGCACACCGGTTGAAAAGGATTAACATGAAAACTCGATGGTCAAGAAGAATTAGCACTCCCATAGAAATATGAGAACACCGATTAAGAAAGGTATGGAATCAACATTTGACATCGAAGCAACTCGAATACCAGAATCAAAACAAGAACAAAGGATAGATATGCAACATGAATCTTCACAATATCATTCGAACAGAGGATTGAACGAATGAATTCCGTAGGTACATCAGCTTGTCGAGAAGCCACTTGGAGAACAAAAAGTAAATAAAAAGGAACAAGGAACAGATAGAACAAACACAAGATAGAAGCTTCGTTCGACATATTCGTGCTGAAAGCTCATGGAACGTGTTACAAAAGGGTTTTGTCATCCCCGGATCAGCATAGCCAAGGACCCTTTAAGATGCAACTCCCGATCAGAACAAGTCCATAAAACCACTTCACTCAATGTAGAACCCCGAACTTCATATCGTGCATCCGTTGGAAGAATGCCTAGAAATACTGGATGAACCCACCTATTAATTTCCGAAAGTTTCCAGTTATGCAATCAGGTGTTGGGGATACACGGGAAGCACCGCGCAATCAACTCTAAACCTACATCCAGGTGTATCCATCCTTCAACACATAACCAGTCTTTCTCGGAAACTGTTTACCTCGGACCTTCGAAACGCATCCACTATACAAGCTATGGCAATACTCTCGAACTACCTCCCCAGTACTGGGTGATGTCGGGGTTATCTTGCCACTGGCCGTATAGGAGAGATTTTCGATGTCGGATGTCTTAAGTATTCTAGTACTGCCGCGATATGCTTGTGACGACAATACCCCGAAGCTCAAATCCCCGGGAACAGGAGGCATCGAGAACAATATCCTCGTCACAAGAACATCGGAACAATCCCAGAATACTCGCGGGATTCCTAAAAAAAATTGGTGCATTTTTTGAAAGTAGAAGAGGCAAGAGTAGTCGTCAGGAGTCCTCACCAGAGTGAAAAGAGAAGAGGAGCAAAAGAAATCCTACTCTCCGATATATATATAGGACTCAAAACATTTTAAGTGTGTGCCTAGACTCAACCGTCAACGATTCGATCAATCAGTGGGGGCTTCTAGGTCGGAGAAGGCTCTGAATACCAACTTGTAATGCCCAGGATGGGACTATACCTCCTACGTGTCGAGGCACGACTTAAAGGTATAAGCCCATCCTAGAATGATCTCAAGTTTGGTATCTTTGCACGACTCATGTAAAAGAGGGATTAAATTGCAAAAGAAGATAGTTGGCTTACACTCGCCACTTCACGCAATACATTACATAAGCAAGACATCATTCAAAACATCACAACCCGACTACGGGCGAAGATCCAAAAGAAAGATACCAAAACAACATAAAGCCACAGGCCAGGATCGAATCCTAGTAGAAACCACTACTGATCGTCGAAACGTCACAAGCATACAACCAAACTCTTCATCGAACTCCTGGTGAAGTACTGATCCAACTCCTGCATCAAGCTCGGCTGAACCTGCATCTGGTGTGGTGAAGTAACTGTGAGCCACAGAGGACTCAGCAATCCCGTTCCCGGGTAACAAGACTATTTAAGCCTTGGGTGTGGACAAGGCTGAAGAAAAGAGTAGTGTCTGCAGCAGCAACTAGCAACTAGCATACATAAAAGAGAGCGAGAAGAGAAGGTGCCTCGGTCGAGAGATGATCACGAAGTGATCCTAACTAAAGCCAGTCAAACATAACCCCACCGTGTTCAACTCCCGAATCCCTATTCGGAAATTGACAGTCACGGTACACACGCTGGTAGTGTATTAGAAACATTGTGTCAAGTTATCTACAACTGGATATTAACAAGCTCCCATCTGCCACATAACCGCGAGCACGGCTTTCGAAAGTTCAAAACCCTGCAGGGGTGTTCCAACTTGACCCATTACAAGCCCACGATCCGCGGAGTCGCAACTCCATAGGTGGGAAGACCCGAGTATTCTCGGAATCCCGTGCTCAAGTTAAACCGAACTAACGTAAGGCTAATCCAGCAAATCCTCCCGGCGTGCCGACACCCTGATAGTAGCCGCGCGTATCTAGTCTCAGGCCACGACCGGATGAGCACAGCGTACAGTGGCCGAAATACCCAAGTTGCCAAGGGGGGCCCCGCACACGACTCTAGTTTGGACCAACACTCACATCGAGCACTGGCCCAGGGGGGTTGAATTAAAATAAAAGGGATAGCTAGTCCCATATGCAAGTTTTATTAGTTATTAGGCAAATAGTACCAATGTTGGGACTTGCTGGAAAAGACTTAGCACTTAGCGGTTTATCAAGGGGGTCCCATACACCCCAACCGTGTTAGGAACGCAAAATCAAGGAACATAACACCGGTTTATACGGTTCCTAACGGCATGAGTGGAACAAATCACCAAGCAAAAGGCTTAGCCTTCCACCCTTGCCAATATATAGATGATTTCATTTTTAAGCATTTATATAGTGTGATATAACCCAACCAAACTTCAACATGAAGCAAGCATCTTCGATCTTCACCTGCAACTAGCAATGCTATAAGAAGGGCTGAGCGAAGCGTACTTAGCCAAGCAACGGTTTGCGTACGTAGGGTGGTTAAACATGGCAATGGTTACAAGTAGGAGGCTGACAAGAAAATCATGGGCATCGAGGCAAAACTATAGAGCGGAACTACTAGCAATAGGCAACGATAGTAATGTTATCGGGGTTCGGTCATCTTGCCTGGGATTCCACAAGGGAGAAGAACGGATCCATGAAGAGGACGGAGCAACGCAGACGAGAGAATCCTCACAACTCCGGAACGAAACCGAAGCTATCAAGAGAAGCAAACCGGAAAGAAGCAAACAACACGGTAAACACACAAGCATAAACATGGCATACGATGCACATCCAAGTATGATGCATGTCCGGTTTACATATGCATGGCATGGCAAAGTGCACAAACAAAACTACAAGTTAAGTGGAGCTCAATATGCACCGAGTTGCATATTGACGAAACGCCACATTTAATTATTTAGTTGACTCTCGTTATTTAAAAGACAAGATTAAATGTTTTTAACATGGCAAGAGGTGAAGCATAAGTAAACTAACTATTAAGACATTTTTAATGAGGCCGGAAAATAACAACAACATATCCGGAAAATACCCATGAGCATGTTTAGTAATTATAAGCAAACAACAATTAAACATTCTCATGTTGTTATCATGATGCGGATGACATGATCAAGTTTATGCAATTTTATTAAAAGGTTAACAATAAGATGATATGAAGCATCGTCACCGTGGTGGAAAGAAAAGAGTGCCACGGCAACGATTCCGAAAATGATGCCACGGCAACATATCGGTACCGGTAACTCGTTGAGCGTCCGGTGCAAAAGGAAAGAGGGCGTGAGCGAGTCAAACGAGATGAAAGGTGGGGCGATCCCGTTACCGGGTTCCCACGAGTCGGTGACGAGGCAACCGAGGAACATGACAAACGGATGAAACGGGCACGGAGCACACACGGGAAACATTTCATACAACACAACAAACATCCACGGGTCATCCACGGGGTCGTCTCGTTATACCTTTGAAGCGTGCGTTTCGGGGCGGTTCGAGACGTAGAGGAAGGAGTCGTTCACGTTTCCGAAGAGGAAGAAGTCGTTCCGTAGAGGGAAGTAGTTGTTCCGATATCGTGTCGTGGTACTTGCGGCGTCGGACATCTTCGGGGCGACGGTAGTGGTACACGTTCCGTAGGGGTACTTGTCGCATCGCCATGTAGTTGTTCACGTTCATCGGAGAGGTTCTCGCCATCGTAGCCGTTCGGTCGTCGTGGTACTTGGTCGTAAGGTCGTCGTGGTACTTGTCGGGTCATCGTGTAGTCGTGTAGGCGTTCCCGTTCGTAGATGTACTTGCGGTCTCGGCGACGGTAGTCGTTCTCGGACGTCGGGGATGTAGACGTTCACGTTGGTGTACATGTCGACGGTAGTTGTACTCGTTATGTAGATGTTCGGGTGCGTCTGTAGATGTACTCGTTAACTCCCTGGAACGTCCTGGAACTTGTCGATCCGGGGATACCTGCTGGCCCAAAACAAAACACCGGCCAAAACAGACGAAGCACAGCAGCAACAAGGAGGTCGCCGGCGCTGTCGGGGCTAGACGAGGCCAAGGCAGCAGCAAGGACATCCATGGCAAAAGAGGCAGCAGGGCAACACCCTGGACGCTGCTGGCGATGGAGGAGGAGGCACGGGCGCGCGGAAGGAAGGGGCCCGTCCTTGCGCGGGCGCGCGACGGCTGCTGGCTAGGACGGCCGAAGGAGGACGGGGCGCCGAGAAGGGATCCGCTCGAGGGAGAGGGCGAGGGCGCTCTGGCGATGGGGATGAAGGCCGCAGGGCGCCGGCGGCTCCTGGCTGCTGGAGGCGAGGGCCTGGCCGGCGGGGCCGTTGCCTGCGCGGAGGAGCCCGCGGACCGGTGGCGCGGGGAAGAAGGTCGCTGCCCGGACGGCCTGGGCGCGCGTCGGGCGCGGGATGGAGGGCTCGCGCTGCTGCGCCTTGGTGTGGCCGGATGCGTCGGCTCGGGCGATCGCTCGCGGGGCAGGAGGGCGCGGGCGTCCTTGACAAGGAGGGAGGCGCTGAGGCAAGCCAGATCGAGGGCTCCTGGCCGGCGCGACGGGGTGAGCAGGGGCGATGCGGGGTGGAAGAGGCGAGGCGAGCGAGGGAGGTCGATGGGGATAGGGGATCGAAGGAGAAGCGGGATGGGTCGAGCGATGGAATCGGGCAGAGGCCAGAGGGTTCGAGCGGTGCGTAGCGAGAGGAGAGGATAGGAGGAGCGAGGGGAAAGGAAGAGAGCGAGCGGACGAGGGGGGTGGCGGCGGAGGAATCGGGAGGGAGCGAGGGGAGTGCGAAGGCTAGTGTTCGGTGGGTTAGCTCTAGGGAGGCCGGTGGCTGCTGGCTAATGGGCTTCGCGGGAGCCCAGACCTAAAGAGGCTGGCGGCCTTTCCCGTTTTAAATCCTTTCTGAAAAAAAAACAATCCACAGAAAAAATAAGTCGGAAAAAGGCCAGGGGTTCACGGGATGAATTTGAAAGAAGTAACAATACTTCTGGACTCCTGGAATTATGCACCATTTAAATAAAATACTCTGGCATTATTTAGAGAAAGAAAAATAATTCAAGTTTGAATTTAGTTCAAACTAGAGCCATTTTTGAATCTGACCAGAGCATATCTGAAAAGGATGAAATTTGGAGGAGGGGCATATGGCATGGACTAGAATTTTTAGGAAAAGAATGAACATTAATGGAGGTAGCGAAGAACTCACTTGCATGATGAAGTAAAAGAATAAGAGGAAGAAGAAGAAGAAGGATGGGTGTTGCATGGGACATATGCAAGTGTGTTGCGGGTAATTCCAAACAATGGAATATTTATTATATAGCTCCCTAAATATTGAGAGGCTTTTATATGTTATAAAGAGAAGTCACCTTCCCTCGATTTAAATGGACCGAAGGTCCACACGATTTATTTAGGTTGAGATGCAAAAATAAATATGACATGATGGCATGATGACATGATGCAATGCAAAAATAAATAACACAAGCACAAATGAAACACACGGGCAACCCGGAACATCTAGAATCTTCTGGGATCTTCTGGAATCTTCTGGGACGTCGGTCTCGGGCGTCACACCTGTAGAGCATCTTTATGATCACCCAGTTACGTTGTGACGTTTGATAGCACACAAGGTGTTCCTACGGTATTCGGGAGTTGCATAATCTCATAGTCATAGGAACATGTATAAGTCATGAAGAAAGCAATAGCAGTAAAACTAAACGATCATAGTGCTATGCTAACGGATGGGTCTAGTCCATCACATCATTCTCCTAATGATGTGATCCCGTTGATCAAATGACAACTCATGTCTATGGCTAGGAAACATAACCATCTTTAATCAATGAGCTAGTCTAGTAGAGGCATACTAGGGACATACTGTTTTGTCTATGTATCCACACATGTACTAAGTTTCCGGTTAATACAATTCTAGCATGAATAAAAGACATTTATCATGATATAAGGAAATACAAATAACATCTTTATTATTGTCTCTAGGGCATATTTCCTTCAGTCTCCCACTTGAACTAGAGTCAATAATCTAGATTACAAAGTGATGATCCTCACACCCATGGAGTCCTGGTGCTGATCATGTTTTGCCCGTGGAAGAGGCTTAGTCAACGGGTCTGCAACATTCAGATCCGTATGTATTTTGCAAATCTCTATGTCTCCCTCCTTGACTAGATCGCGGATGGAATTGAAGCGTCTTTTGATGTGCTTTGTTCTCTTGTGAAACCTGGATTCCTTCGCCAAGGCTATTGATCCAGTGTTGTCACAAAAGATTTTCATTGGACCCGATGCACTAGGTATTACACCTAGATCGGATATGAACTCCTTCATCCAGACTCCTTCATTTGCTGCTTCCGAAGCAGCTATGTATTCCGCTTCACACGTAGATCCCGCCACGACGCTCTGCTTGGAACTGCACCAACTGACAGCTCCACCGTTCAATAAAAATACATATCCGGTTTGTGACTTAGAGTCATCCGGATCAGTGTCAAAGCTAGAATCGACGTAACCGTTTACGACGAGCTCTTTGTCACCTCCATACACGAGAAACATATCCTTAGTCCTTTTCAGGTATTTTAGGATGTTCTTGACCGCTGTCCAGTGATCCACTCCTGGATTACTTTGGTACCTCCTTGCTAGACTTATAGCAAGGCACACATCAGGTCTGGTACACAGCATTGCATACATGATAGATCCTATAGCTGAGGCATAGGGAATGACTTTCATTTTCTCTCTATCTTCTGCAGTGGTCGGGCATTGAGTCTTACTCAACTTCATACCTTGTAATACAGGCAAGAACCCTTTCTTTGACTGATCCATTTTGAACTTCTTCAAAATCTTATCAAGGTATGTGCTTTGTGAAAGTCCAATTAAGCGTCTTGATCTATCTCTATAGATCTTGATGCCTAATATATAAGCAGCTTCACCGAGGTCTTTCATTGAAAAATTCTTATTCAAGTATCCTTTTATGCTATCCAGAAATTCTATATCATTTCCAATCAATAATATGTCATCCACATATAATATTAGAAATGCTACAGAGCTCCCACTCACTTTCTTGTAAATACAGACTTCTCCAAAAGTCTGTATAAAACCATAAGCTTTGATCACCTCATCAAAGCGTATATTCCAACTCCGAGATGCTTGCACCAGTCCATAGATGGATCGCTGGAGCTTGCATACTTTGTTAGCACCTTTTGGATCGACAAAACCTTCTGGTTGCATCATATACAACTCTTCTTTGAGATATCCATTCAGGAATGCAGTTTTGACATCCATTTGCCAGATTTCATAATCATAAAATGCGGCAATTGCTAACATGATTCGGACAGACTTAAGCATCGCTACAGGTGAGAAAGTCTCATCGTAGTCAACTCCTTGAACTTGTCGAAACCCTTTCGCAACAAGTCGAGCTTTGTAAACAGTAACATTACCGTCTGCGTCGGTCTTCCTCTTGAAGATCCATTTATTTTCGATGGCCTGCCGATCATCGGGCAAGTCAACCAAAGTCCACACTTTGTTCTCATACATGGATCCCATCTCAGATTTCATGGCCTCAAGCCATTTTGCGGAATCTGAGCTCATCATTGCTTCCTCATAGTTCGTAGGTTCATCATGGTCCAGTAACATGATTTCCAGAACTGGGTTGCCGTACCACTCTGGTGCGGAACGAACTCTGATTGATCTACGAAGTTCAGCAGAAACTTGATCTGAAGTTTCATGATCATCATTATTAGCTTCCTCACTAATTGGTGTAGGAATCACTGGAACTAGTTTTTGTGATGTTCCACTTTCCAATTTGGGAGAAGGTACAATTATCTCATCAAGTTCTACTTTCCTCCCACTCACTTCTTTCGAGAGAAACTCCTTCTCTAGAAAGGATCCATTCTTAGCAACGAATATCTTGCCTTCAGATCTGTGATAGAAGGTGTACCCAACAGTCTCTTTTGGGTATCCTATGAAGACACATTTCTCCGACTTGGGTTCGAGCTTATCAGGTTGAAGCTTTTTCACATAAGCATCGCAGCCCCAAACTTTAAGAAACGACAACTTTGGTTTCTTGCCAAACCATAGTTCATAAGGTGTCGTATCAACGGATTTAGATGGTGCCCTATTTAATGTGAATGCAGCTGTCTCTAAAGCATAACCCCAAAATGATAGCGGCAAATCGGTAAGAGACATCATAGATCGCACCATATCCAATAAAGTACGGTTACGACGTTCGGACACACCATTACGCTGTGGTGTTCCGGGTGGCGTGAGCTGTGAAACTATTCCATATTGTTTTAAATGAAGACCAAACTCGTAACTCAAATTTTCTCCTCCACGATCAGATCGCAGAAATTTTATTTTCTTGTTACGATGATTCTCTACTTCACTCTGAAATTCTTTGAACTTTTCAAATGTTTCAGACTTGTGCTTCATTAAGTAGATATACCCATATCTGCTCAAATCATCAGTGAAGGTCAGAAAATAACGATACCCGCCGCGAGCTTCAACACTCATTGGCCCACATACATCAGTATGTATGATTTCCAACAAATCTGTTGCTCGCTCCATAGTTCCGGAGAACGGAGTTTTAGTCATCTTGCCCATGAGGCATGGTTTGCAAGCACCAAGTGATTCATAATCAAGTGATTCCAAAAGTCCATCATTATGGAGTTTCTTCATGCGCTTTACACCAATATGACCTAAACGGCAGTGCCACAAATAAGTTGCACTATCATTATTAACCTTGCATCTTTTGGTTTTAATATTATGAATATGTGTATCACTACAATCGAGATCCAATAAGAATAGACCACTCTTCAAGGGTGCATGACCATAAAAGATATTATTCATAAAAATAGAACAACCATTATTCTCTGATTTGAATGAATAACCGTCTCGTAACAAACAAGATCCAGATATAATGTTCATGCTCAACGCTGGCACCAAATAACAATTATTTAGGTCTAAAACTAATCCCGAAGGTAGATGTAGAGGTAGCGTGCCGACGGCGATCACATCGACTTTGGAACCATTTCCCACGCGCATCATCACCTCGTCCTTAGCCAATCTTCGTTTAATCCGTAGTCCCTGTTTCGAGTTACAAATATTAGCAACCGAACCGGTATCAAATACCCAGGTACTACTACGAGCATTAGTAAGGTACACATCAATAACATGTATATCACATATACCTTTGTTCACCTTGCCATCCTTCTTATCCGCCAAATACTTGGGGCAGTTCCGCTTCCAGTGTCCAGTCCCCTTGCAGTAGAAGCACTCAGTTTCAGGCTTGGCTCCAGACTTGGGTTTCTTCGTGGGAGTAGCAACTGTCTTGCTATTCTTCTTGAAGTTCCCCTTCTTTCCCTTGCCCTTTTTCTTGAAACTAGTGGTCTTGTTAACCATCAACACTTGATGCTCCTTTTTGATTTCTACCTCCGCAGCTTTAAGCATAGCGAAGAGCTCGGGAATTGTCTTTTGCATCCCTTGCATATTATAGTTCATCACGAAGCCTTTATAGCTTGGTGGCAGTGATTGAAGAACTCTATCAATAACATTATCCTCGTCAACTTTGCAACCAAGTTGAGTCATATGATTGTAGTACCCAGACATTCTGAGCAAGTGTTCACTGATAGAACTATTCTCCTCCATCTTGCAGCTGTAGAACTTATTGGAAATCTCATATTTCTCAATCCGGGCATTTGCTTGAAATATTAACTTCAACTCCTGGAACATCTCATATGGTCCATGACGTTCAAAACGTCGTTGAAGTCCCGGTTCTAAGCCGTAAAGCATGGCACACTGAACTATCGTGTAGTCATCAGACCGCGACTGCCAGACGTTCAAAGCGTCTACATTAGCGGGAGGGGGCTTGTCACCTAGCGGTGCTTCAAGGACATAATTCTTCTGTGCAACAATGAGGATAATCCTCAAGTTACGGACCCAGTCCGTGTAATTGCTACCATCATCTTTCAACTTAGCTTTCTCTAGGAATGCATTAAAATTCAAAGGAACGGTAGCACGGGCCATTGATCTACAACAACATAGATATGCAAAACTATCAGGACTAAGTTCATGATAAATTAAAGTTCAATTTAATCATATTATTTAAAGAACTCCCACTTAGATAGACATCCCTCCGGTCATCTAAATGATCACGTGATCCAAATCAACTAAACCATGTCCGATCATCACGTGAGATGGAGTAGTTTCAATGGTGAACATCTTATGTTGATCATATCTACTATATGATTCACGCTCGACCTTTCGGTCTCCAGTGTTCCGAGGCCATATCTGCATATGCTAGGCTCGTCAAGTTTAACCCGAGTATTCTGCGTGTGCAAAACTGGCTTATACCCGTTGTATTTGAACGTAGAGCTTATCACACCCGATCATCACGTGGTGTCTCGGCACGACGTACTTTCGCAACGGTGCATACTCAGGGAGAACACTTATACCTTGAAATTTAGTAAGGGATCATCTTATAATGCTACCGTCGTTCTAAGCAAAATAAGAAGCATAATAAGATAAACATCACATGCAATCAAAATATGTGACATGATATGGCCATCATCATCTTGTGCTTTTGATCTCCATCTCCAAAGCACCGTCATGATCACCTTCGTCACCGGCGCGACACCTTGATCTCCATCGTAGCATCGTTGTCGTCTCGCCAACTATTGCTTCTACGACTATCGCTACCGCTTAGTGATAAAGTAAAGCAATTACATGGCGATTGCATTTCATACAATAAAGCGACAACCATATGGCTCCTGCCAGTTGCCGATAACATTACAAAACATGATCATCTCATACAAAGCCGTATAACTCATCATGTCTTGACCATATCACATCACAACATGCCCTGCAAAAACAAGTTAGACGTCCTCTACTTTGTTGTTGCAAGTTTTACGTGGCTGCTACGGGCTTAGCAAGAACCGTTCTTACCTACGCATACAAAACCACAACGATGTTTCGTCAAGTATGTGATGTTTTAACCTTCACAAGGACCGGGCGTAGCCACACTTGATTCAGCTAAAGTGAGAGAGACAAACACCCGCCAGTCACCTTTAAGCAACGAGTGCTCGTAACGGTGAAACCAGTCTCGCGTAAGCGTACGCGTAATGTCGGTCCGGGCCGCTTCATCTCACAATACCGCCGAAGCAAAGTATGACATGCTGGTAAGCAGTATGACTAGTATCGCCCACAACTCATTGTGTTCTACTCGTGCATATCATCTACGCATAGACCTGGCTCTGATACCACTGTTGGGGAACGTAGTATTTTAAAATTTTCCTACGATCACGCAAGATCTATCTACCAGATGCATAGCAACGAGAGGGAAGAGTGTGTCTAGGTACCCTCGTAGACCGGAAGCAGAAGCGTCAAGTGACGTGGTTGATGCAGTCGAACTTCTTTGCGATTCAACCGATCAAGTACCGAACGTACGACACCTCCGCGTTCAGCACACGTTCAGCTTGATGACGTCCCACGAGCTCTTGATCCAGTTGAGCTTCACGGGAGAGTTTCGTCAGCACGACGGCGTGGTGACGGATATGATGTATCTACCGGCGCAGGGCTTCGCCTAATCACTGCAACGGTATGACCGAGGTGTGTTTCTGTGGAGGGGGGCACCGCACACGGCTGGAACAATTCAACGTGTGTGTCTTTGGGTGCCCCCTGCCCCCGTATATAAAGGAGCAAGGGGGGAGGCCGGCCGGCCCTCCTATGGTGCGGCTAGGGCTGCAATCCTACTAGGAATAGGATTACTAGGAATAGGATTGCAATCCTATTCCTAGTAGGAACTACCAAAGAAGGAAGAAGGGGGAAGGAAAGAGAGGGAGAGGGAGAGGGAAAGAGGGGCCGCGCCCCCTCCCCTTGTCCTATTCGGACTCCTCCAAGGGAGGGGGCGCGCCACCTCCTGGCTGCTGCCGTCTCTCTCCCCTATGGCCCACCAGGGCCCACCATTCCCCCGGGGGGTTCCGGTAACCCCCCCGGCACTCCGGTAAATTCCGAAACTTTCTAGAACACTTCCGGTGTCCGAATATAGTCGTCCAATATATCAATCTTTATGTCTCGGACATTCCGAGACTCCTCGTCATGTCCGTGATCTCATCCGGGACTCTGAACTACCTTCGGTACATCAAAACTCATAAACTCATAATACCGATCGTCATCAAACGTTAAGCGTGCGGACCCTACGGGTTCGAGAACTATGTAGACATGACCGAGACTCATCTCCGGTCAATAACCAATAGCGGAACCTGGATGCTCATATTGGCTCCTACATATTCTACGAAGATCTTTATCGGTCAAACCGCATAACAACATACGTTGTTCCTTTTGTCATCGGTATGTTACTTGCCCGAGATTCGATCGTCGGTATCTCTATACCTAGTTCAATCTCGTTACCGGCAAGTCTCTTTACTCGTTCCGTAACACATCATCTCATGACTAACTCATTAGTCTTTTGCTTGCAAGGCTTATTGTGATGTGTGTTACCGAGAGGGCCCAGAGATACCTCTCCGACACTCGGAGTGACAAATCCTAATCTTGATCTATGCCAACACCACGGATACTTTCGGAGACACCTGTAGAGCATCTTTATGATCACCCAGTTACGTTGTGACGTTTGATAGCACACAAGGTGTTCCTACGGTATTCGGGAGTTGCATAATCTCATAGTCATAGGAACATGTATAAGTCATGAAGAAAGCAATAGCAGTAAAACTAAACGATCATAGTGCTATGCTAACGGATGGGTCTAGTCCATCACATCATTCTCCTAATGATGTGATCCCGTTGATCAAATGACAACTCATGTCTATGGCTAGGAAACATAACCATCTTTGATCAATGAGCTAGTCTAGTAGAGGCATACTAGGGACATACTGTTTTGTCTATGTATCCACACATGTACTAAGTTTCCGGTTAATACAATTCTAGCATGAATAAAAGACATTTATCATGATATAAGGAAATACAAATAACATCTTTATTATTGCCTCTAGGGCATATTTCCTTCAGGAGACGCCCCTTGCAAGTCAATATCCTTCTCTCTATAGTATTGTTCAGCGAAGAGACGCTTACGTTGCAACAATACTACAGTCAAATCCTCTTAATATTCAATTCAGGAGAACGCTAGTGGGGCAACCTTGGGAAGCTTGGCTCCATCTTGTGAGAAGATTGATGGACATCCAACTCTCCCAACAGCCAGATCACTTACACTTGAAACTAGCTAAGAATGGGGAGTTTTCGGTTAAATGCATGTATTTGGATATTATCAACACTAGCGTTATTCCTAATTCGAAGCATGTCTGGAAAGTCAAAGTGCCTTTAAAAATCAAAGTGTTTATGTGGTTTGTCCATAAACAGGTTATCTTAACTAAAGACAATTTGGCGAAACGCAATTGGTTGGGTTCTAAAAGATGTAGTTTTTGTGATAGCGATGAATCGATCAAACACCTCTTTCTCGATTGCCCTCTCGCAAAGATTTTGTGGAGGTCGGTCCACATAGCTTTTAATATTTCTCCTCCAAATTCCATCAACACATTATTTGGGACATGGTTAGATGGGATTGACGTAGTAACTTCGAAGCATATCCGTGTAGGAGTATGTGCTTTGCTATGGGCAATTTGGAACTACAGAAACGATTTGGTTTTTAACAGAACAACGAATATTCATTTCTTGCAGGTTATCTTCAGGGCCACTGCACTTATCCGTATGTGGTTGCTACTCACTCCGACAGAGGCCAGGGAGCATTCGGTTACTGGATCTATCCGATGGGAGACGGTAGCTCGGGATTTATTCAACCGGTTTGGATGGCGGTCATGTAATATGATAGGTGTTTAGTTTCCTATCTATTGTATCTGCTTGCCGGTTGAGGCTGTCTGGTTTGCTGCTTTTGTGCTCTGTGTTGAGCACAACCTTTTTTGTTTGTTTGAGACTACAAGACTATTGTTGGATCTTTTTCTTTTTAATAATATGGCCGTATGAATCATTCTGATGCAGAGGCCGGGGCAAACCCCCTTTTCGAGAAAAAAAGATCTGGAAAAATCATGTATAAAATGTTGATATCTGATCCAACTTTGAAGGTAATACAACTTCTTGCTTTCCACTATGTTGAAGAAGAGTAAGATCCTCCTTTAAAATATATTTCCAGGAATTGACTGTCCGGACTTTCATTCTGAAAATCTTGCCATTGGTTCCAAATATTCCATCAACCTAGAATAATGATGCCCAGGGAAATTTCTTTTGAAGGTCTTTAATAGCCAGAGTGATTTCATTATAAAGAGAAATACCCCTTGATTTATTAGGAAGGATGGACTGCAAGAACTTTGTACAAAGATTCCAGTTTTTGCATTCCAACTTGAGAGCTTTATTCAACAAAAGTACTCATGGGATCATCAGCTAGAAGGCTAGTGAGCAGGAGAAAGGGTCTAGAGTCAGTCCAACTTTCGGTAACCAGCAGTGTGCATGCATGTTTTGCACAAAGATGGGCCGATACATTGGCGGATCTTAATACATGTTGAACATGAAAAGAAGCAAAAGATGAAGCTAGCTCTCCAATTTCTAAGAGTATCGATGCCACAACAGATAAGCTATTGTGACAATGTTTCCACAGATTAACAATCTCCAGGCAGTCCGTTTCCATAATCACATGAGAGAAACCGCGAAGATTAGCAAAAATCACTCCATCGCGCAGCGCCAAAGTTTCTCCAATGAACAGATCAGTAACCCCCACATGGGGTTTGCTCCATGCACCCAACTAGGCTGTGGAAGATCGTGCAACACCACTCGCGCCCACCTTGTCGGAATCCATACTCACAGCCACATCAGTGTTAATTTTGACCACCCCTACCTCTGGAGCAGTCCATCCATGGCCCGGCAACACCGAAGCATGAGACAGTGGAATATCCAACACCGCCAGGTCCTCTCTGATGCGCTGAACTGACACAAATGGATCCAGCTGATCATTGTCATGGGTGACTCTATTTCTTGAATGCCATATAGCCCACATAACAGAGACCATTTGAGCCCTCTCATTATCAGAGAATTGCTCATCAAAAATGATATCCCGTGACCATGTATCTGGGTGGAGGCGAGGCCTTCGGATACCGAAGAGTGCAAACACTTGCTCCCAGAACAACTTGGCGTGAGAACAATGCACTAGGGCATGCATAAGATCCTCATCCATTGCAAGACATACATTGCATCTACTGATGGCTTTGAGGTGTCGATGCTGTAGTGTACTTTCGTCTGGTAATATTTTCCGGATAACTCTCCACCAGAAGACACGCACCTTTGGCAAAACCTTGAGCTTCCAGAGTAGCTTCCACATATGTTCTTCAGTTTGTGAGGTGTTTGTATACAAAGATCCCAGTTCCTAAGTCCACAAAGGACACCGCCCATGGATGGCCCATAGAGAACATATCGTACCATGGCTTACCACCACGTAGGTCGAGCCTTACTTATTGGAATTGTGTCAGAATATATTTGTACAAGATAGTTACAGTTGAACTACGGGTTGTACTATGTCTAGATAATGTAAGAGTCATGTCTTAATAGGACATTTGTATTCTAAGCCTCCTATATGATGTGAGGGTATGCCAACATAATAGCACACCCATGCAGGGGGAGTCGGCAACGTGTGCCGGCACCCGGGTGCCGTATCGTAGCAGTGCCATGGGGAGGAGCGTCCATAGTCAAGCCCCGAGATGTGTAGCCGTACCGATGAACCTCATCAACAAATCTCAGTATCGTGTCTTGTGTCATTGCTTGGTAATCGATAGATCGACTACGCGCCTTGGATAATTCTAACAAATGGTATCACAAGCAAGGTTTCGAGGAGGTCGCAACTGAGTTTTATTTTTTTTAACATTTTTTGTTGTTTTTGTTTTACTTGGGTTTGTTTGTTTGTTTGTTTTCTTTAGGTTTTCATGTTTTTTCTTTCGTTTTGCATAGGTTTTCTCACTACACAATATCCATTTTTAGTGTACACATGAAATATATTTTTAATACACATTGAACATTTTTTTAGATACATGATCTACATGTTTTTGCATAAAAGTAAACAACTTTTCAAATACATATTTAATTTATTTTTTAATATATGGTCAACATTTTTTCTAAACACATTTTTAACACTTTTCAAATGGTTGATCAACATTTTGAAAATATTTTCTTAACATATTTTCAAATGCTTGATTAACATTTTTAAATACATGATCAAAAATCATCATTTTCTTAATGCATGGCCAAAGTTTTTTCTATACACGTTTAAAAAAATTCAAATCCTTGATCAACAATTTTTGAACATATGTTCAACATGTTTTGAAATGCTTGATTAACATTTTATATAAATGATCAATTTTTTTCATCATTGTTTTAATACACGGTCAACATTTTTTCTACAAACATTAAACATTTTTCAAATGCTTGATTATAGTTTTTCAAATACTTGTTCAGTAAAAAAATCAAATTCTTGATTAACATTTTATATACATGATCATACAAACTCCAAGTTTAGCTGGAGAAGGCGAGGAAGGATGGAGGAGTGGGAGGGAGTTCAGGTGGTTCAGGGAGCTTGAATGGGACCAAAGATGACTCATGGAAAAGGCTGTGGAGAATGCCATGTCCTAGAAACATTCAGATGTTCACGTGGAGACTAAAGCATGACTCTCTTGCATTGCGGACAAATGTTGCAAGGAGGGGCATCCCCATTGCTGACACGAAGTGCCTCTTCTGTGCGAGAGCTGATGAGGACGGGGCTCACCTTTTCATCAAGTGCAAAGCGGTTAAAGAAGTGTGGAGAGAGCTTGCACTCGAGAGTGACCGCAGTCAGATGGAAAGGATAGGGTATGTGCATGCAATGCTAGACTATCTTTGGGGGCTAGATGAGAAAAAACGCCTACATATATTAACTTCCTGGTGGCTATGGTGGTCCAATAGAAACAAGCTCAGGGAAGGAAAGCTGCCGATGTCGGCCTCTATTGTAGCTCGACTGACGAGGGCTAATGTGCTTGAGTACCTGGAGATCTTCCGTTAGCCAGCTGCAAAACCGCAAGCGGACAAGTGGCAGCCACCGGGGGGGAGAAGACTACAAGATCAATGTTGATGGATCCTTTGTGCCGGGCCAGAACCATGCAGGCTGGGGTGTCGCGGTGCAGACGGTTGATGGTGCTCTGTGTGCCCGAGCTGGCAGACAGGAACATGTTACGGACGCGTTTGCCGCGGAAGCAGTGGCCATGTCGCATGCTATCAACACGGCAGCGGACTTGGGCATTGTCCGTGTGGTGCTTGAAACGGATTCACAGCTATTGGGCGAAGCACTAGACTTGCAAAGAGTTGACTCCTCCGCGTATGCAGTGGTCATCGAAGATATGAAGCTCCAACTTAAACTTTGGTTCTCCAAGTTTACTATTTCTGTTTGTCGACGAAATGCCAATTTTGTAGCCCATGAACTTGCCAATATTGGCCGTGTATGTGACCCTCACCATTTCATGGAGTGGGAGTCGGATGTACCAGCCCAAGTGGGCGTCTCTGTCTTGGGCGATATGCCTAAGATCAGTTAAGTAATAAAGCGTTTGCTTTGATCTCAAAAAAAAAAGTTTAGTACATGGTCAATATTTCAATTTGTGTATCTAGTGGGCCGACATGTTTCCTTGTTTTGGCGTGTCTGGGCCAGAAGCGCGGCACGAGTGCAGGCCTGTGTATTAGGCGTGCCTGGATGGGCCATGCCGTGCCTGCCAGGTCTGATCGTTTAAATGGGCCTTTTTGATGGTACGTGGCCTTCTCCCTCTCAAAAAAAAAACGATAACCTCTCCAGTCCTAGCCGTCAGATACGGTGTGCCGGCGCGAGGCGAGTGGGCAACCGCCGACGTACGCGCCGTCGCCTCCTTCCTTCCAGATCTGCGTCGAGCCGCCAACGAGGTACCGCTCTCTTCCTTGTCTTCTCGTTCGATATTTGATCTGTTTTGTATGGTTTCTGTGTGTGCCGAATCTTACCCTAGAGTCCCGATGAAAGCTGATTGTGTAAAGCCCTAGATGAACTATTACTGTCGCGTCCTTCTTGATTGATCATTGGACTGAAAGCTTATTTTTCTCGCACCTTGTTTTGTCCACGCAGTATTTATAGTCTCAGTTGATTCCTAGCCATCTGTGTGCATGTAATCTAGACTTGTACGTATATATGACCACTGATTCATGACGTGTTTTCGGTATGAAAGTAAACATGTTTTTTGTTTAGTTGGTAAATAGTCGTTCCTTGCATGTGAGATGTCTTGTTGTCCGTGGGAGTCATTAACCAGTGATGACTACCGTTTATATATACTTGTTGAACTGTAACATCAAATTTAGCCTTTGGTTTCTGGATTTCCATAATGTCTACATATGCAACAGAGTTTCTAGCACCCGGTTCGACTTGTATTTCAGAAACTTTTTTTGCGGCCCTTTTTTCGCATTTAACATTGTTACATGTCAAGATATTTACAGTGTAAATACATAGTTTTCTATTTGCAGTGTGCAACAGTGTGAGGGACTGCGAACTGAAGATCAACAAAAGATTCATTTCAAATTTACTTGTAAGACAATTATGTTGCACAAGTAATGTGTGCACAAATCACAAAATACAACTACTTTCTATTTCACCTTAGCAATAACAAGCCTAGCCATGGAAGTCCCAAGGACATACTTCCACTTTCTCTTCTTCCTACACCATCTCCCTCTCTGTCTCCTCTTTCTCCCAGATCTCTCTGTTGGTGGCATCTTGTAGGCACATACACAAATGAATCTGCACAAAGAAGAGAAATTCTAGGGATTAAATTATTGGGCCTATAAGAATCATAGTGACCATCAAATTCATTTCCTACAAAGCAAGCATGAACAATTTAAATCGGAGAAGAGCAAGAAGATGAGCAAGAGGAAGGCCGTTGGCACTCACTGGAGTCTTACCTTGACGAACAACAGAGCAACTTCATGGCGTTGGCGTCGGTCTCCTGTTCCAGCGTGGATCTGACTGCTGCCATGGCCGGCTGTTCTCCCTCTCCTCTTGTGATGACGGCAAGGGAGGAGGGATCCATACCACCCTCCTCCTCCTCGAACAGGACAATGTCAGCGCCCTCCTGTCGTCACCTCCACACCCATGGCGACCTGCATAAAATTAAAGGAAGAGAAGGTGAGGTAAGGTCCTCCTATCCCAGCAGCAGATCGAGACGTAGAAAACCAACGAAGGGGATGCGGAAAAGATTCATACCTCCCTTGTCGACGTGTTGGAGTGCTGCAGCTCCTGCCCTGCCAGAGGCGCGTACGGTGGCTATGGCCGCAAGCTAGGGTTCCGGGCGCGAGGAGGGACGGACGGACGGACAGCAGCTGGGCCACCATGGCAGCGGATCAGCGGAGGTTGGAGGGGCAAAGGAGTAGGTGAGAGGAGGGAGTGGAAGGAGGATGCGGCGGCGACAGAGGACGGCAACAGTGGCTGCCCCTCCTCTTCTCCTGGCGCGCGAGCAACTTGGGAGGGCGCGGATCCGGACGAACCGCGGCGGCCGTGGTGGATCCGGCCGCCGCCTGGCCTGCTGCTCAAGGAGGGGTGTGACGGGGATGGGGGACGGAGCGACGGCTGCGGCGCGAGGGGAGGCGAGGAAGAGAGCATGGGCAGAGAAGGGAAAAGGGAGAGTAGTGACATCCAACGACGCGCAGCTGAGCTGCTCATCATCGGCGGGGGAGAGCGGCGGGGTTACACACAGGCTAGGGCTAGGGAAGTGGGGATCAAAGAAGAGGAGGAGGAAGTGAGGAGAGGAGCAGAGAGGATGACGCGCTGGGTGCCCTATCGGCACCCACCACCAGGATGCAAAAAGATGGGAATACCCTGGTGGGGATGCGAAAAGACGGGAATACCCTGGTGGGGATGCGAAAAGATGGGAATACCCTGGTGGGGGCAGAGTATTTACAGTTCGATGCAATTGGAATTTTATCCGACGACCGAGGTTGATCAGGTAAATATCCAACGGCCCACAGCGATTTGGATCGAGATCCGACGGCCTGTGTCGCGAGGAGATTCCGATCCGACGGCTGAAAATCCAAAGCGCTGAGGAGGCTCAATTTTGCTTCGGTCTCTAACAATGGGATGAGCCGGCCAATGAACTTCTGCGTGGGCCTTTCGATCGCTGGTTGTTTTTCCTTGTCGCCTCATGGGCCTGCAACGCTGGTGAGCGTCGCCGCCGATATTTGCACGCCATAAAGCGTGCTATAACCACTCAAACAAATAAGGGCATGTACAATGGTTTTATCTTAACAGTGCCATGTAGGATAAATGATGAGGTGGATGAGAGAGAAATCATAAGAGAAGGCTTGTCTTCTCTTATTTAAGAAAAGCTTGTCTCACCATGTTTTTAGGAACAACTAATTATTGAAGATAAGGCTAAGAGATGACCCATTGTAGACATCTTTTTTTGTCATATCTAATTTACATGCAAAACTTAAAATAAAAACTTATTAACCATTGTACATGCCCTAAAAACAAAAATACAGCGTGCTATAGCACCCCGACCACACACCCCCCTTTTCTGACTCTCACATTCCCAGCCGCCGCATCCGAGGTGTGTCGTGTCTGCGCGAGGCGAGTGGCCGACGTACGCGCCGCCGCCTCCTTCCTTCCAGATCCGCGGTGAGCCGCGAACGAGGTACCATCCCGCCGCGCGCGCCGCTCTTTCCCCCCCTTCTCGTTTGATGTCTGATCTGTTGATGCACGGTTTCTGTGTGCGATGAAGCGTGCCGAATCTTGCCCTAGGGTTCTGACGAAATCGTTGGTCGGGCCTTCTTTGATGCGTTCGCGGTCGACTAGAGCTGATTGTAAACCCCTAGATAAATCACTGCTGTCGCGTCCTTCTTGATTGATCTGATTTCCGATCTGAATGTAAAACTCTCGGCGACGGTTCTCTAATAAAGAGCTAATGTCTCGTCCCCTCTCCTCAAGTTTTACCGATTTCCTTTTTCTGACCGTCGATTCGCAAGTTCCTTGCAAAGAGATGCCCTGATTTTGGGATTTGAAAAAAAAGCAAGAACAACAAGCTACCCTGGCAATTAGAGTACAAGAGAACGGAACTGGTGACAAAAAATCACAAATTTGATGCATTACCACTGGCTGTATCTTGAAACAGATGGAATCTTTCCTTGATCAGAATAAACGGATGAATCGTTTGAAGACCAGAAGAAGTATATCATCAGATAAACAGCTAAATTGGAGCCGGGGTGGTGGAAGTAGAATGGGGTGTTGGAGTTGGGTCGACGGGGTTGCCTTAGTTTTTGCAAGGCCGAGAAGGGTTCGTGGTGTTGAGAGGAGGCATGAAGTGTGGCTTCTGGAATCCTGTCCCCCACTCCATGGTGAGTGGCTGGAAATACGAGATTGGTTTCGGCAGATAGCTCAGGCCTTGCTCTCCCTTGCCTGTACAGACTGGAGGACGAGAACAAACCCTGAGCGCGACGGTGTTTTAGACTCATGATGACGCAAACGCCAGGGTATACGGGCCAGGCCTCAAGAAACTCCTCTTGTAAGGCCAAGTTTGAAATAGCTATCTGCTTTAAAGTTGGGGATCAGCATCTGTTGGTTACAGCTCTCAGATTCCGTGCTGTTCCTCATGTCAAAATGTCGAATCTGAACCTTGGACTGAAAGCTTAATTTTTCTTACACCTTGTTTTGTCGGTGCAGTATTTAGTCTCGGTTGCTTCCTAGCCATCTGTGTGTATGTACTCTGCGAGTTGTATATAAGCACTGATTCCTGACGTGTTTTTATATGAAAGTAAATATTATACTCAAAATGTAACTACTGTTTTTTGTTTAGTTAGTAGTCATTCCTTGCATGTGAAGATGTCCCGTTGTCCTTCAGGTGGCATCAGCAAGGCCAATTTAGTTATTCATGGGAGTCATTAACCAGTGAAAATATCGTTTATACTTCTTGAACTGTTAACATCAACTTTAGATTTTGGTTTCTGGATTTCCATAATGTCTATGCACCAGAGTTTCTAGCACCTGGTTCAACTTCTATTTGCAAAACTTGTGTGGCCCTTCATTTCGCGTTTAGCATTGTTACATTTCAGGATTTACAGAGTAAATGCATAGTTTTCTGTTTGCAGCATATGTTTATGTTTCAGTGATCCGCGACCCATTTTATATAGGACTCATTTTATCTCAGGGTCTTCTGGATTTTTTTAAGTGGCCCTTGTAGTAATCTGTTTGGAACATACTTCGAGATTACTTCCATGTTTCAGGAGAACAAAAGGATGGAATTGGATTTTGATGCACTGTGGAAGAGGGAGTTACTTGCCCTGAGCAAATATAACGTTAATGGTAAAGATAAACCAATTACAGTAAGAAATAATTATCCGAAGCCCCCTGTCCCTTGTTTTGAAGTTACCGAGGATTTTGATTTGCAAAAGGTTGAGGAGGTACGATAACTATCCATCTGTGTGATATTCCTCTCCCCTTATTTTTTCTTTCCCAGTGCTTGACTCTCGACATTCTCTCTTTCAGCTTATGATAGAAAGGGATATTAAGCTCGCCAAGTCCATGCCAAATGACATAATCATCCCAGACCCTGCTCCCAAGGTTTGTGTTCCCTTCATTTACATAATTTGATTGATTGATGACCCAGCCACATTAGTTATTTTGTTTAACCCTGTAATATTATAGGGTACTTAAGTCAACTGAAACAATATGTTTGTTGTTGTCATATATGAACCTTGGGTAGGCACACGTGGATTCACATGCCTGAACAATGCTAGCTCTAGATCCCCTTACTTTCTCAGTTTCTCTTCCCTCCTTGTTGGTGCCTCATGTTTGGTTTTATCTTTAGCCTACACCAACTTAATTTTGTTGCTTTCATTGTTGTTGTCATACATGCACCTCCATAGACCACAAGACAGTTTATTTTGTTGTGCTTTTAGTTGGATAACTGATGCCTTTCACCTTTTTCAATTGTGACGGACTCATCTAGTGGGTGGGTGATGCCTTCTTGGACATATATGCCAAATTGGAGCTCATCCTTGTAAAGGATAGTGTCCGGTGCTTCCTCCGATTTTTCGAGAACTGTGAAGGCCAGGGCATGGCATCTTATCTTACCATCACCGCACAAACCTTAACCTTCATTGTCAGTTTTAATGCCCTGCGATGTGCAAAAGTCTTGTTGGAGGGCATGGCACCTGAGCTCTATGGGATGCACGCCAATCCCAACTGCATAAACAAATATGGATACTTCGTGCTCCATGAAGCTGCTGAAAGGTTCTCTGTTGACATGATCAAGCTGCTTTTACGCCATGGTGCATCACCCAATGTGCGCACAGTTGGCAATGATGTCATTGAGAATCTACTCCCGCTCCATGTCGCAGTTGAGAATACTTGCCTGCATAAGTATCTGGAGGACAATCTTGAGGACAATCTTTCTCGCAGCCAGAATCATCTGGAATATATCTACAAGCTTATTCATCTGCTGTGTCTACCTGAAATGGTTTGTTTCACTTCCCTCTCTATATGAACTACTAATGTTGCAGCATGGCGTTAAGAGTAACTATGGCCATAGACCCCTGAGGCTCGACATGTTATAATGAAATTATGTGATACTAACTACCGGGCATCCTTTCATCTCAACTTGTCAGAGAAAGTAAAGTTTTCATTTGGTAATCCTTTTTGTCTTATTTTCTTGTGCAGAGTATGTTCTTATAGTAAAGGATAAAACTTCATCAATAAAATACACAAAAAGTGTTGCTAGTAATTAATTTTATTTTATTTGGCTTGGAGATTGTCCCTAATCCACATTTACTTTGATAGGAGGAAACACAGCGATATATAGAAAGATTATTCAACATTACTTGCTTGCATACGAATGCTAAATGGACTTAGATTTGTGTTCCTTGTTGTTTTACAGAAGATCTTCTTGGACACAACTAGACTGCTTGCAGAAAAAACAAATAATCTACTTCAAGAGCTCTGGAATTACATCGAGGATGGAAAAATTATCCACTCTGCTGTCCTACTACTGGCTGCTCAAGAGCAGATCCGTGGAGGCACTTCTTCCAAGATAAATGGCAGCAGTAAGAAAAATGGGTTTGACATTATCAGTAAATGTATAATGAGGCGTTCATTTGCCTTGAGATGGGATGAAGGTTCACACGGAATGGCACCGGAGCTTCTGGAGGAAAGGAAGACACTTACTGATTGCGCATGGCTGCTTGTTGATGTAATTTCCCATGCCGGAGAAGATCTTTCTGCATACATTCAAGCGCATTCTGAGGTAAGTGTTTTTGGTATGCTGTGGCCGCAGTGCCTCAGATGCCTTTTACTTAATATTTGTATTTTTACTATTGTTAGTGCTATTGTTAAAAAAAATACATTTCCTAGTCTTAGCAAGAAGATAATTCCCACCTCAACTGAAAATAAAAATGTTATACTTGCTCTGCCTGGGTTTACTGGGCCGGGGGCCAAAATGCTAGGATCAAGGCACAACGGAAATTTCTGGCACTCCGCATCCTTAAAGCACATGGACGTTTTACCCCCTGTAATTAACGACAACGGTTAATGCAAGAGTTGCTCCTGGAGGTTTTCTTTGGTGTAATATGAAGGATGGAACTGCTATACATTGTTGAACCTTGCATTTGATTTTACTCCAATTTTGTTTTATCCTTTTGCTGCAATGTTTTGAGAGTTGCCTTGCTTAAACCAATGAACTTTTCTTGCAGAAATTATCTATCTCAAAATTATCACTGAATTACTACTTTTTCGAGCCCTTATCCCAGATTTGTACTTATTGTGCTAATGTTATCATAAAGCTGCACATTTTACCAGTTGGACAACTATGAACAACATGTCATACACATGTGGCTCTGCTGACCTCAGAGTGGTTGACCTGATGGCCTATCATTGCAGCTCATACTAAAAAAAGTGTAGGTTCTTGTTAATTGAAAGAATCTCAAACCCAAGATGCTACTTAGATTCAGAAAGTTTCCATCCACTTCACATTGGTTTGTTGCTTGAATAGCTGATTCTTGCTCTAATGTTTAGCCTGTCATATAATGCAATGAGATACAAACACCTCTTATTTATGAACACTTGGGAAAGGTGATGGCAGAGAATAATGAAACAAGAGCAAATAACTGATGGGAGTAAAGCCGTTTTAATAGTTTTTTAATGAAATGTTCTATGTCAAAAGTATTAGTAGCCATGGTTTTTGAGTCGCTGATTAGTCGCTGTATAGTCGCCGACTAATCGCCAAGTCGTTTTCCAAAAATCAGGGCGACTCGCGACTATACAGCGACTTATGGCGACTATACAGCGACTTTCGTCGACTATACGCCGAGCCGCAGGGCTCGTGGCGACTCGCCAAGTCGCGACTCAAAAACCTTGTTAGTAGCAAACAAAGCCTTTTATTAGTTATCCATATACTCATCCACATCAGATCCTCTGTCTGGTTACTTCTTTCCTTTTATCTTTATCGTCGAACAGACGAACAAACTGTAAGAACACCTTTTGTGCCTTATCTTATAAGACATTGCTAGATATTATTGTATTGCAAAGGAGATTGCTATACGAGTTCATGATAGATACAATTATTGATGATTTCTGCATTGAATCACACACTAGAACTAGAAGGAGCATGTTAGTTCCTTTTCCAGTACCATATGCATTTTTGTCATGGAAATGTGAACCTTACAATGAATACTTAATGCATGCATAAAGAGTGAAAAACATTGGTGACAGAAACACTCGTTCTCCATATTAATATTATCTGACATGAATATAGTGTATTTTCTTGGCTTCACTTATGTCTATTTTCTGGTTTTCTCACTGCCTTGTATCGTTTTTAGCAGCCATGTCAACATCAAGTGTTTGGTTAATGCTGTTGCATGGTGCATGAATACAGAACATGTGCTTGTGTCATTTGCCTTTTTTATTTTCTGGACGCATGGCAGATAAATTGGCAAAAATGAGCATTTACATATTCTTATGGTGGCAGCTTTTTGGCATGATTACCGGCTCCAAAAATTCTAGGTGCTGGAGCTGGGGGTATATTAAGGGCGTTGACATGAGCCTTCTTTATTCACGTTAGACTTAAAATTTATGCTAAGGTGCTTTATTTAGCCTACAAACTCCAGGTCCTCCAAGAAACAGGGAGTTGGAGCTCATTACAGTAACTTGCCTGTGGCCCCGGAGGACAGTTCAATGTAGTTCAACAAACAATTCCATATTCTTATGGTGTATGCAATTCATGACTAACCTCTTTTAAGTTTGTCTGAACTTCATTTGGATCATATACCTGAAGAAATTGACACCTTTCTATTTGTGAAACCAAAACAAAATAATTAAAGTGATTTGAAATAGTTGGAATTTGAATAACTGTGATGTGTAGTTAAATATACGGAAGTGTGATGCAGTTCTTGACTCTTACCTGCAGTTCTTGACTCTTACCTTTGAAGCGTCTAGATCATAACCCTTTAGTTAAATACACAGAACTTGTGGAAGCAAACAGATTTTGCTTTAAGCTAAACAATATACATTAATCTAGATGAATCTGAATATGTATATTATGTACTCCCTCCGTCCCATAATGTAAGACACTTTTTAATACTACACTAGTTTTAAAAAACGTCTTACATTATGGGACGGAGGGAGTAGTTTATAAAACCTAGTGAATTGAATGCGATAACTCTTTTTGCACACTTATTGCCTTCCAACTCATATTGCACAATTGCAGTTTTCTCCTCCAAACAATTCTTTCCATCATCTCACTGCTTACAATTGGCTATATAATTGCTACATTGTATATACAGTAGATCTATGTTAGCGATATATTGCCTTATATAGCATCTTGTATGTCATGTAGGTGCCCCATGTGGAGGTCTTTCAGCATGTTTCATCTATCCTCAAGGATTATGGATTTTGCCCTACTGGAGATCCCATGGACACTGTAAATCTGTACTACTCTTTGTATTGCTTCACGGAATAATTTTCTATGTGAATAAATGGTTATTTTTCTAATTATTTTATTTTGTCTTCCCCTTCTTGAAGCCAGCCTTATGACTGCAGAAAGTCAAACAGAGATTCGTGCAAAGGTGTGTCGGGCTCAAGTGATTCTTTTTACATTTAACAAACCAAGTCTAATCTCTCCCCTTCTTTTTAAAATGGATAATAAGGGCTTACACATGCAAACATGGCAGTTATGGAATCGGCCAATCTGGATGCTGCAGAGGAAAAGGTAAAGATAATCAAATCTGGGGTTGATCTAGTTTTGGATAGACTGATGGTGTTCGGTAAGGAGTAATGATATTGTGGCAGCAAAAAGAAACAAAGCTATAAGAATATCTGCCCTTTCCTTGTTCTGTTTTTTTACATCCACTCTTTTTAAGAATATGTAAAGTAAAAAAATCCCCAAATTGACAAGTCCCATGAACACTTTCAGATACATAATAGAATCTTCGTTTTAAGCCGTGTTTTCTTGACTTAATACATCTCAAGCGAGAGGTGTTGGCTGGAAGTATGGATGTCTTTTTTTTATGATGTACCTCTAATGAACTATGTGGCAGGCTGTGAGAAAGAAAGTAGGCGGAGGATGGGATCCCACATATACAAAGAGAAGTTTTATCCCATACTGGAGATCAGTGTTACAAGCCCGGCTTCCTTTGAAGGTGTATCCAGCCTATGCAAGCTCAGATCCTCGTCCAAATCATAAACTTGGTCCAATGCGAAGAACCTTGCCATTTACAAGCAACAATCAACCCAGAAGGTGTTTTGTCACTGCTGCTATTGGTGCATTCAGGCTCTTGAAGGTGCTAAAGTAGTGTAGACAGGTATGTCCGGAGTTTGTCTCCCTCTCCTAAGTTTTCCAAACATGCCCAACATAAACACATGCGAAGAAAGAATTTTTGTGATGCACCTTTAACTAGTAAGATTATTCGTTGATGGTCCATTAAGGATGGGCTATTTGCTCGATAGGGTTAGGTATTCAATTATTGTGTCTTTTCCCCCGCTATTTTAAGTTTGTAGCCTCCAGGTTCTTCTACTTCAAGGGCTACGCCAAGCTTTCGTATGTTTGCTTGCTTAGAAATGAGCAACCCTGCTGTTACTTATTTCCTCCAATTGATCCATGTGCAGATAATTCAGATGATAGTGTGACATCAAAATCCTTGTGGAGAAGCAATAGAGATCCACATCATTTCTTAGGGAATTCTAAACCCTGGGAAATATACAACATATTTGATCCTATGGATAGGATAGTATTAGTCAACCAAGAACCTAACACTTGTTATTGCAGTGGGTAGTTAGCCAGTGCTCAACAAGGTGCTGCTATTGAAAGGAGCGGCTTCTACTGATGCTCACCGACATGGAATTTTTTTTAACGGTCATTTTTTTACATGGAGTTGAGTAGTGTTGAAGTGCTTCTTCAATCACCAGCCAAAGGAAAGCTGGTGATCTCTGGATTGATTGGGGAAAAGGACTGGCCTGAACTAAATTTCCGGCTTACGACCCCGAACAATGCGTCAGAATTTCATTTCCTTTTTGTCCACATCATTTTCATTTTCTACCAAAGTGGTTCTGATTTTGTCGATTTCCTCCCGTTCCGGTGAACTCTGCAGGAGGCTCAGCTTCTTTACGATAAGTGGTCTCCTCTCTACGGCGTCATTCGGAATGATGCTTGACTTGATAGCCGCTGAGCATCACTTCCCTATGTCCCTAAGCAGTATTATTATATGTAGTTTTGTAAGGAGCGGCGTGGGCACCATGAAGGTATAAGCTGGGTGGATTCAAGTGTCGCCATGGAGTATCCTGTGAATGGTGGGTTTGGCTGCACCGGCGCGGCGCTACCGTTCAAAGACAGGCACAGGGCACAGGTGAGGCAGGACGATACTGACGGCGAAATGGTACAATTTCCCCCTAAAGAGTACTCGTAGGCTCTTAGGGCGTGTACAATGGTTCTATCTTAGCAATGCCACTTAGGATAACTGATGAGGTAGAGGAGAGGGAAATTATAAGGAAAGGCTTGTCTTCTCTTATTTAAGAGAAGACAAGAGATGATCTCTTAGTATAATATGTCTCACCATGTTTTTAGGAATAACCAATTATTGAAGATAAGACAAAAAAATGATCCATTGTAGGCATATTTTTTTGTCATCTCTAAATTAATGCATGCAAGACTTAAGATAAGACTATCTTATCAATCATTGTACATGCCCTTAGCGGGCACAACATCATCTGCTCGGACCAACTACAGAAAACGCTAGCTGGCTGGTAGGCTAACGACAATAAGGAGTTAACTGACAAGAAGCATTGAAAACAAATTTAAACCTATGACAATGCTAGCCGACCCTCCTCCCGTGTGCATCGCTTGTGGCCGTCGGATGGCGTTTGACTTTCGCTGCTGGTCGTTGGATCGGTTGGCTGCATGGTAAATTATGTCACCTTTTTTTTTTCTATTTTTGCTGGTTGGATGACTTGTAGACGTTCTGTCCGTGTGATTTCGGTTGGTTCATTGTGGGTGTTTTCAAATCTTGGTGTAAGTCAACCAGTAGGGTGCGTGTGCGTGCTGGTGTATGAGCCGTCTGACTCGCATTGTGGCCGATGAAGCAAGCAAGAGTGCCACGGGCAGGAACCAGATGACGTGCCAGAAGGGAGTGCCGCGGGAACCACAGGACATGGGAGAGAGCACAGCCCGCGTGAGGTCTTTTATCGTCCATGGGACATGGGAGATGATTATTTCTCATCGCATACAATTTTAACACTTGTGTCATATGTGGGAGCCGCCGCCGCCTCCGGCGGTGCGATTGTATAACTAATGAGTGCGAAAATATTTTGATAAAATTGTGAAGATCTAATGGATGTGAAACTATTGAAATACAATTCTGAATATCTAATTGTGTGAAACTATTGAAACGAGTCTCGACCTCCTGGTTTAAAACCCTATATTTGACTTTCGATGGTTGCCCGTGACAATGGCGGTGCTTATATATGTCAAGTGTCCTTGTTGAAGGCGTTGCTTTGGATTGTTCAGACGTGCTCGATCACCGGTGAAAACCAAATATGTGACCTCCCGCAGCAAGTGGCACTACCCGCTCGCCTTGCCTCCCCGCCTCTCCTGGACCGCCGCTCACAATCATGTTATCGCCGCCCCAGACATCCCTCTAACCCCGCGCCCTCCAGCGCTAGCGACAGCCTTGCAATCCTGACCCTAACAATCAACCCTCGGACTCACTCCCATCGTGCACGTGGCGGTGTCGCCGGCTCCTGCTGGTTCACTGTTCACACTCACCATAGAGTCCCGAGTCAGGGCTACACTTTTCTTCCTACTAAAATCAAACTTTCTAGGTATATGAGAATTATCAACACGCAGTTATTAAAAAAACATCTAGGACTAGCGCTTGAAGGTACAATTTTATGGAAGAAACTCTAATCATCACGGGTCACTTCATGACTCGAACCCAGATGGGCTATCTGAGAATTATCAAACACGCAATTATAAAAAAAACGAGATTATCCAGGACTAGCCCTTGAAGGCATATTTTTATAGAAGAAACTCTATGCTAGCAACATGTTATCCTAGCCAACAGGGTGATCAAACGCGCAATTATATACTCTACTTTTCATAAACTAACTATTTTCATTCACACATGCGGCACATGCATGCATGCGTGTGTTGATCCGCTATCACTAGTAGAAAATGGGCCATTTGTCCCGGTTCAAGAGGGCCTTAAGTCCCGGTTCTGGAACCGGGACTAAAGGGTCGATACAAATGCCCCCCCCCCCCC
>LR738712.1:18635683-18648795 GCA_902687465.1 Secale cereale
TACCGCCCATGCTTTGAACCTCTACCTTTCTTGCAACATAGTTAGCATTGGTTTGCGCACATAATTCTGTCAATTGCCCAGCTGTAATTCGTTTACCTCACATAGCTGTTTTATCGTCTTTTGGGAGAGAGACATCACTAGTGAACATCATGGGACCCCGGTCCATATTACCATCACTGATCACATCCGCTATTTACTTTCTGTTTTTACTTACTAGTTGCAGCAATACCTATCACTATTATCTCTTGTGTTTGATCCTTTGTAAACGACAAGGCCGGAGGGATTGACAACCTCTCTGTACTCGTTGGGAGCAAAGTTATTTGTATCTGTGTGCAGGTCCAAGTTGATTGCTAAGTATCTGGCGCCGTTAGCAGTTGACACCTTCTTGTTGAACCTTGGAGTCTCAGGGGAAATCGATCCTTGGTATCTTTGCCAAGAGAAAACTTCCGCTACACTGCATCTCAAACCTTCCACTTGGGTTAACCAACGAGGGGCGAGAAGCCATCAGGTAGCTTGTGGTGTTCGTGGTGAGCATTTTGGTGGAGCTTTTTTTGAGCTCACTGGTGGAGGTTGTGGCAGTGGTGGTGGTGAAGCTCGGGCAGTGTGGTGTAGGCAGTGGGGGTGGTCGAGCTCCGGCGTTGCTGGGGGAGTTTCCGGCTCCGGTTCCGTTGATTGAAGCCCGCCGTTCGCCGTTCGTTTGCACGCTTCAAGGGTATATTTCAACACACATTTTATCTCTCGTAATTGTTTGGTAGTATTTCATACTATATGTGGATGTCAAATATTCAAAGTATTTTTTAGGTCTGTGAATATTTTTAGTTGGTCCGTAAATATATACATGTCTAATATTTAGTAGTGCGGATATTTGAAAGCGTTGCTTATTATTTGTCTGTCATTGTTGGAAAAAAATTAGATGAGTCGAGATGTCTGATGTAGTGAAGTTCATATTTTACTATGGTCCTGGTACTGTCCAGACAACTGAGATGGGAGCTGATCTGAGTGAATTTGCTCACATAGAGGTGCCAATGAACGCGCCTCAAACATGGTCAGTCAGTCAGTTGAAAGAATGGATTGCGGCAAGTTTAGGGCTAGATACTGTAACGCACATAGTCGGTGTTCATTCATTGTGGACACGGTCAAGTTCAACAATATTTTTTTATTTGAGGCCAATAGAGCGAGACTCCGAGTGGGTGTGGTGGTTACAAGGTTGTGAACGCAGGGATGCAATCCTGTTGCCTTAGTGATTCCCGTCGTGAATGAGGTCACTACACATGAAGGCGAGGGTGGCTACGATCCTGGGCTGAGTAGTGGAGGGAGGCAGTTATCTATGTCAAATGCTGGGGATGCTGGTTACGAACCAAGACAGAGCAGTCAGGTAGAAGGAGGAAATGATGCTGGTTACGAACCGGGGCAGAGTAGTCAGGTAGAAGGAGGAAATGCTGATGGTGATTACATTGGCGAGGTGGACGCTGACGAGGTAGATGGGCACATGCAGGACCAGATGGAAGAAGAAGACACCGATGTTGATATGGTCCATGCCGATGATTCTGACGAGTCGGATGAGGAAGACAATGAAGAGGAGGCCCCGAATCCTGCATCATGGAATCATGACTTCTCATATGCAATGACAGTCAACGATGGACATGATTCTGCCTGGCAATATCACCAGAACAATATTGCGACGGGAGCTATGTATCCGAACAAGCAAGCTATGAAGGATGCAATAATTAATTGGGCAATGTCCACGCAAAGGGTTTTCACAGCTCATGTGTCAAGTCGGAAATACCTCACAATGGTATGCAAGAATGCAGATTGCCCTGCCAGGGTGCACGACTATCTACCTAAGTATGGCACAAGTTGGATGATCAGTGACTTAGTGCATCACACTTGTCTTATTCCGTGCATCCCTCAAGATCATGCCAACCTTTCATCGCCGCTTATTGCTCGGTTGTTTTACGATGAGATAGTGCAGGGCAAAGCTATGGAAGTGAAGGCAACCCAGACAAAAGTCTTCGCCAGGTTAAAGTACATAATTTCTTATGGCAAGGCTTGGAGGGCTAAGCATTTGGCGTTGGAGAGGAGATTTGGTTCTTATTTTGATGCATATGACTCTGTTGTCAAGCTCCTCCGCACACTGCAGCAGCGAAATCCAGGCACCTACATCGATATCCAAGACCTCTTCATGCCATAATTCCCAACTATGAGAGTGTTGCATCGTCTCTTCTTCTCTTTCGGTGTATGCATCGAAGCTTTCAGGCATTGCCGACCGGTGATACGTGTAGATGGTACATTTCTCACAGGCAAGTACAAAGGTCAGATCCTAACAGCCATATGTCAAGATGGCCAAAATCAAGTTGTCCCACTCGCATTTGCTTTCGTGGAGAGTGAGGACATTGAGAGTTGGACATGATTCTTGAGGCAAAATATCCGTTGTCAAGGAGAAGTCCAATGTGTGCATCCTTCATGACAGGCATGCAGGTATACTCAGTGCGATAAGGAAACTGACAAATCCAGACCCTGAGTAACAAACTTCATGGTAGGACTTGAAGAGCCGTTGATGGATGCGTCATCTGGGGCCTAATTTCTTCTCGCAGTTCAGAAACAAAAACCTGATGAACCTATTCAAAAAACTCTGAAACAGAACCACACATCCCCCTGTTCTCACTCTCACGTTCCCAGCCGCCGCATCCGAGGTGTGTCGTGTCTGCGCGAGGCGAGTGGCCGACGTACGCGCCGCCGCCTCCTTCCTTCCACATCCGCGGCGAGCCGCGAACGAGGTACCATCCCGCCGCGCGCACTGCTCTTCCTCCCCTTCCCGTTTGATGTCTGATCTGTTGATGCACGGTTTCTGTGTGCGATGAAGCGTGCCGAATCTTGACCTAGGGTTCTGACGAAATCGTTGGTCGGGCCTTCTTTGATGCGTTCGCGGTCGACTAGAGCTGATTGTAAACCCCTAGATAAATCATTGCTGTCGCGTCCTTCTTGATTGATCTGATTTCCGATCTGTAAAACTCTCGGCGACGGTTCTCTAATAAAGAGCTAATGTCTCGTCCCCTCTCCTCAAGTTTTACCGATTTCCTTTTTCTGACCGTCGATTCGCAAGTTCCTTGCAAAGAGATGCCCTGATTTTGGGATTTGAAAAAAAAGCAAGAACAACAAGCTACCCTGGCAATTAGAGTACAAGAGAACGGAACTGGTGACAAAAAATCACAAATTTGATGCATTACCACTGGCTGTATCTTGAAACAGATGGAATCTTTCCTTGATCAGAATAAACGGATGAATCGTTTGAAGACCAGAAGAAGTATATCATCAGATAAACAGCTAAATTGGAGCCGGGGTGGTGGAAGTAGAATGGGGTGTTGGAGTTGGGTCGACGGGGTTGCCTTAGTTTTTGCAAGGCCGAGAAGGGTTCGTGGTGTTGAGAGGAGGCATGAAGTGTGGCTTCTGGAATCCTGTCCCCCACTCCATGGTGAGTGGCTGGAAATACGAGATTGGTTTCGGCAGATAGCTCAGGCCTTGCTCTCCCTTGCCTGTACAGACTGGAGGACGAGAACAAACCCTGAGCGCGACGGTGTTTTAGACTCATGATGACGCAAACGCCAGGGTATACGGGCCAGGCCTCAAGAAACTCCTCTTGTAAGGCCAAGTTTGAAATAGCTATCTGCTTTAAAGTTGGGGATCAGCATCTGTTGGTTACAGCTCTCAGATTCCGTGCTGTTCCTCATGTCAAAATGTCGAATCTGAACCTTGGACTGAAAGCTTAATTTTTCTTACACCTTGTTTTGTCGGTGCAGTATTTAGTCTCGGTTGCTTCCTAGCCATCTGTGTGTATGTACTCTGCGAGTTGTATATAAGCACTGATTCCTGACGTGTTTTATATGAAAGTAAATATTATACTCAAAATGTAACTACTGTTTTTTGTTTAGTTAGTAGTCGTTCCTTGCCCATAATTCCACATTACACTTCTTTGTGTCAGGAAAACAAAAGGATGGAATTGAAATTTGATGTACCGTGGAAAAATGAGTTGTTTGCCCTGGGCAAATATAATGTTAATGGTAAAGATAAAGCAATTACAGTAAGAAATGGTTATCCGGAGCCCCCTGTCCCTTATTTTGAAGTTACTGAGGGTTTTGATTTGAAAAAGGTTGAGGAGGTATGATAACTATCCATCTGTGTGATATACCTCTCCCCTTATTTTTTCTTTCCCAGTGCCGACTCTTGACATTCTCTCTTTCAGCTTATGGTACAAAGGAATATTGAGGTTGCCAAGTCCACAGAAAATGACATAATCATCCGAGACCCTGCTCCCCAGGTTTGTGATACCTTCATTTACATAATTTGATTGATGACTCAGCCACATTAGTTATTTTGTTTAACCCAGTAATATTATAGGGTACTTAAGTCTACTGAAACAATATGTTTGTTGTCATATATGAACCTTGGATAGGAACACGTGGATTCACATGCCTGAACGATGCTAGCTTTGGATCCCCTTACTTTCTCAGTTTCTCTTCCCTCGTTGGAGCTCATGTTTGGTTTTATCCTACACCAACTTGCTTGGGTTTCAGGGTTTTGTTGCTTTCATTGTTGTTGTCATACATGCACCTCCATAGACCACCAGACAGTTTATTTTGTTGTGCTTTTAGTTTGATAACTGATGCCTTTCACCTTTTCAATTGTGACGGACTCATCTAGTGGGTGGGTGATACCTTCTTGCACAAATATGCCGAATTGGAGCCCATCCTTGTAAAGGATAATGTCCGGTGCTTCCTCCGATTATTCAAGAGCTGTGCAGGCCGGGGCATGTCATGGGATCTTACCATCACCGCACAAACCTTAACCTTCATGGTCAGTTTCAATGCCCTGCGATGTGCTAAAGTTGTATTGGAGGGCATGGCACCTGAGCTCTATGGGATGCACGCCAATCCCAACTGCATAAACAAATATGGATACTTTGCGCTCCACGAAGCTGCTGAAAAGTTCTCTGTTGACATGATCAAGCTGCTTTTACGCCATGGTGCATCACCCAATGTGCGCACAGTTGGCAATGATGTCATTGAGAATCTACTCCCGCTCCATGTCGCAGTTGAGAATACTTGCCTGCATAAGTATCTGGAGGACAATCTGGAGGACAATCCGGAGGACAATCTTTCTTGCAGCCAGAATCATCTGAATTATATCTACAAGCTTATTCATCTGCTGTGTCTACCTGAAATGGTCTGTTTCACTTTCCTCCCTATACGAATTTCTACTTTTGCAGCATGACCCAAAGAGTAACTGGTCATACCATAAACCCGTGACAGGTTATAATGAAATTAGTGATACTAAGTACCGGGTATCCTTTCATCTCAACTTGTCGGAGAGTGTATTTTTGTTTGTTGATCCTTTTTGTCTTACTTCATGTATTTTTGTATGTTATTATAGTAAAGGATAAAAAGTCATCAATAAAATATACAAAAACTGTTGCTAGTTATTAATTTTATTTTATTTGCCTTGGAGATTGTCCCTAATCCATATTTACTTTGATAGGAGGAAACTCAACGATACATAGAAAGATTATTCAACATTATTTGCTTGCATATGAATGCTAAATGGACTTAGATTTTTGTTCCTTGTTGTCTTACAGAAGGTCTTCTTGGACACAACTAGACTGCTTGCAGAAAAAACAAATAATCTACTTCAAGAGCTCTGGAATTACATTGAGGATGGAAAAATTATCCAGTCTGCTGTTCTACTACTGGCTGCTCAAGAGAAGATCCGTGGGGGCAGTGCTTCCAAGATAAATGGCAGTAGTAAGAAAAGTGGGTTTGACATTATCAGTAAATGTGTAGTAAGGCTTTCTTATGCCTTGAAATGGGAGGAAGGTTCACATGGAATGGCACAGGAGCTTCTGGAGGGAAGGAAGGCACTTACTGATCGTGCATGGCTGCTTGTTGATGTAATATCCCATGTCGGTGAAGATCTTTCTGCATACATTCAAATGCATTCTGAGGTAAGTGATTTTGTTATATTGCGGCTGCGGTGCCTCAGATGCCTTTTACTTAATATTTGTATTTTTACTATTGTTAGTGATGTTGTTTAAAAAAAATACATGCCCTAGTCTTAGTTAATTCTCACCTCAACTGAAAATTTATGTGTTATGGATATTGGCTGCATGCTCCTGATATTTATGTTCTATGGATTTCTCTCTTAATTTATCGAGCCAGCATATCTGCGCCTTTAATGCGTACTTAATTATGTGGCCTAATAGGAACAGACGGACCTAATAATGTGGACCGAGGTGTATTTGACAACTCTGTATTAAGTGTTCATTTTGTTTAACAAATCTACACAGAAATGAACTTAGTAAAATCGCCAATACTTCTTGAGATCATCGGTTGTTTCACAACATGTTGAGTTTGGTTGCACTGAGTGGCTATAGCATAGCCAACATATCTTCGTCTGTTTGGCGAAGTTTCAACTTCACATTAAAAACATCACAAGATTATGCTTCCCCAAAAGTGTTGTGCATTCTCAGTAAAAAAGAGAGCTTAAGAGCCCCGTTGTGTTGAGAAGCTAGAGGCCTTCTTACCTAGTGCTTGGGCTATGGTCTTAGCCCATAGCAGGAGCGATCATACCTTCCTAGGTTTGCTCCAATAACAATCCTCATCCTTAAGATCGATTAGATATAATCTTGTCTGGTTGCTGAGATAGGGTTGGTTTAGTTATGTAATAGGGGCTAGTTGGGAAAGATTCCGGGGGAAACTCAACCTTCACAAAGAATGCCCTAGGTAATATATATTGTTTATTATTTACTGTTACGAGTTCATGATATTGCTTTGTCTTCTAAGACATTGCTTGATATTATTACATTGCAAAGGAGATTGCTATACGAGTTCATGATAGATACAATTATTGATGATTTCTGTATTGAATTCGCACACTACAACTAGAAGTAGCATGTTAGTTCCTTTTCCAGTACTCCCTCCGTCCAGGTGTATAGGGCATCTAAGAAGAGGCACTGTGATTTAGGCGCTTAGAGATTGGGTGAGGTGAAAATTAAATGATCTATTTTATGGGCAGCCAACCAACTTGCTTGTTAATAGGTGGATTGCATGCAAACACAAAATTAGTGCTCTTTGCATGCACGGGAAGATGGATAGGCTATTTGCATGCACTGGACGTGCAGATTCATGTTCTATGTAGGATTGGTCATGTAATTAATTACCACCTCTTGCGAATTGACAATAGTGACTTGTACTCTTAGGAATCCTGAATTCTCTAAGATGCCCTATGCACCTGGACAGAGGGAGTACTATATGCATTTTTGTCATGGAAATGCGAATCTAACAATGAATACTTAATGCATGTATAAATAGTGAAAACATTTTTTTTTTTTGAATTTTCACCGGGGGGGAGTTTTCCCCACCTGAATTTCCATATATGGGGGCCAGGAGCCCAGTTAAACATGAGCGAGCAGGCGCATATACAGAGATGACAGAAGAGAGGGATAGGGGGGGGGGCATGCAACACGCATTAAGCATCAGAATGGCTTGACAGGCATCGAAGCCATGCTTCCGACGCCTGTCTTAGGGGCGCAGGCAGACGCACGCGCCAGAGCACGGCGTCTTCTCTACACAGGAGCAGTAGACGGTGAAGCGACGGCGGCAGCCCTTGGAAGACCACCGCGTTGCGGTGCTTCCAAAGTTGCCAACAGCATAGCAGGATGAAGGTCGAGCCTGTTTGAGGCGGCACCGAGCAAGGCGCAGACATCGTGGGAAGCAGCTCGACGGATGAGGCTGGTGAGGCAACCCCCACCACGGACCAGAAGCGCCGAGCAAAGGGGCAGCTGAAGATGAGGTGCTCAGCAGACTCCAGGGTGGCCGAGCAGATGGGACAACCAGCGTCAGCCGCTTCCAGTATGTGTTTCCGCAATAGGACGTCCCTTGTCTGGATCCTAGCTTGGACCAAGAGCCAGGCAAAAAAGCGGACGCGGCTAGGAGCGTAGTTGTTCCAGACATAGCCAGCGTACGGCGCGAGCACTCCTCCCAGGTGGCAAAGCTGGTATAGGCCAGAGGAGGAGAGCCCGGCGCCCTTGGCACAGCCCTGACGCAGGTTTCGCACATCCGGCTCCGAGTTGAGGGACAGCGCCCTGACGATGGGCAGGAGCGACGCGAACTCCCCGTTGCCCACCCGGTTCAGGAGAGGGACAAGAACCCCAGCCAGCCCGTGTTGGACGACGTGGGCAACCGAGGCTGCAGGCATGGTGGTGTGTGAGAAGAGGGAGCTCATTTGGACGGAGAGAGCACCACCTGGCAGCCAAGAGTCCAGCCAGAATGCCGTGGTGCGCCCGTCGCCGATGGACACGCAGGTGACAGCCCTGTACACAGGCATAAGCTTGGCGAGGGAAGCCCAGTGTGGCCCGGGCAGCGACACCGCCGTCACTGAGGTCAGCAGCGAGCGCCCCAGCTCGCCCCAGACCCATCGGGGCCACGGCGCATCTTGGTTGGAGTGGAGACGATGAAGCAGCTTCAGCAGCAGGCACCGGTTTTGGACCGGAAGCGCGCGCACCCCCAGCCCCCCCTCCTCTTTTGGACGGACGACGCGCTCCCATGCCACGAGGCACTGGGCACCAGAGGCTTTGTCCGTCGCAGTCCAGAGGAAGGAGCGACGTAGTGCGTCGATCGCCCGGAGGACGGAGGGCGGGACCTCCATCGCAGACATGGCATATGTGGGTAGAGCGTCTAGCACGGCATTGAGAAGCACCAGGCGCCCACCGAAGGAGAGAAGCTGTGCACACCAGCCAGATAAGTAGCGTTCGGCCTTTGCAATGAGCGGGAGGAAGTCGACCATGGAGAGCTTGCGGTTGGAGAGCGGCAAGCCAAGGTAGATTTGAGGGAAACTCCCAACACAGCAGCCAAGCACAGAGACCATCTCACGAAGGTCATCCTCAGGGACATGAACTGGGGCGACGGTGCTTTTATGGAAGTTGATGACGAGCCCCGTCGCCGCAGCGAAGTCATCAAGGATGCCTTTGAGGCGCCGGACCGCGCCCAGCTCCGCTCGCATGATGATGATTGTGTCATCAGCGTACTGGAGGACGAGCGGCGGTGTGTCACGGAACAGCGGGTGACTCATCCCGTCATCCTTCTTGATCATCTGTTGGAGCACATCCGCAACAAGAAGGAATAGGTAGGGGGATAAGGGATCCCCCTGCCGCAACCCTTTTTTGCATTTGATCCATCTGCCAGGCACGCCATTGAGGACCACAGCAGACATGGAGGACTGAAAGATTGAGTCCATCCAGTCACACCATAAGGGCGGGAAGCCACGCACCTCCATGATCCGGCGCAGGCTCCCCCAGTTGATGGAGTCGAAGGCCTTGGCGAAGTCAAGTTTCAGGACCAGCGAGGGGACCCTGCGAGTCTCGCAGCATTGCACAATCTCTGTTGCATACACAAAATTCTCGGAGATGCTTCGCCCTTTGATGAAACCTGATTGGTCAACATTAACCAGCTCAGAGATTTGTTGTTGAAGACGTGTGGTCAGCACTTTGCACGGGATTTTGATATCACAGTTCTGGAGCGAGATGGGGCGGAAGCCACCGGGCGCAAGCACCCCCTCGGCCTTGGGAAGAAGAACAATATGCGCGCGGTTAATACATGAGAGGTTGACGGAGTTGTCGTAGAACCCCTCCATTAACCGCATCACATCACCGGCGACCAGCTCCCAGGCAGCCTGATAGAATCCCGGACCGAGGCCATCGGGGCCCGGGGCGCTTGTTTTATCAAGGCTATCGACAGCCATCTTGAGCTCGGCCATCAGGAAGGGGGCGACCAGCTTGGCGCTGTCGACAGCGGCCCCCCCCTCGTAGAGCGTCTGCAGGTCGAAACGCCAGACGGGGACCCCGGCCCTGCCGAGGAGGTCGAGGTAGAAGGCATGAAGAGCATCCGCCTTGGCCACATGGCCGACGACGATCGTCCCTCCGACATCCAGCGCTTTGATCCTGTTGGACCGGAAGCGCTGGGATGCCTGAGCGTGGAAGAAACGAGTGTTTTCGTCGCCCTCGCCCACTCGGCGAAACTTCCCTCGCTGCCGCCAGAAAGCGGCCTGTTGACGAACCGAGAGGGCAAGGGCGTCGCGGGCGTCCAGCCGAAGAGCATTTTCGTGCGCTGAAAGCACACGTTGTTCCTCAAGGAAGTCAAAAAGATCAATAAGAAATCTACAGTTGTTATCATGGCGAGGAACAAACCGGTGAGCAACTTTCCAAACCTTTGCAGCACGACGGAAGGACTTTACCTTTGCAGCGATGTCTTTAGCACTGTCCCCAGATGTGTAAGAGAGAGCCCAGGAAGGGGCAGTGGATGGTAGGAATCGGGGGTCAAGAAGCCATTTGTTCTCAAAACGGAACTGTCTGGAAGCAGGGATGCGGGTAGAAGCGGTTACAAGAAGAGGGACATGGTCCGAGGTTACACGGGGGCGAGATGCGAGAGTGGTGTTTGGGAGAGCCACGTCCCAGTCCGTGTTGAAGAACGCACGGTCAAGGCGCGCAAGGATCGGCGGTGTGCGACGGTTAGTCCATGTGAATAAGCGATCGGAGAGTGGTAGCTCGATCCAGGAGAGGGAATCAATCATGGCATTGAACCGAGACGCGAGGGACGCACAGAAGTTGGCATTGTTTTTTTCCGCGGGGTAGCGAATAAGATTGAAGTCGCCTAGCACAAGCCAGGGGCCCGAGATCGAGCTCGAGAGAGCCGTCATCTCGTCCACAAAAGCTTGAGTGAGGGCATGGTCAGACGGGCCGTAGACGTTTGTGACCGTGAAGGCAAGATCTGAGGAGGTGGAGGTTAGCTGAGTGGTGAGAGTATAGCTGCCTGAGCGGCAGGAGGCAAGATGAAGCGCGGCCGGATCCCACGCCGTGAGCACCCCGCCCCGCGAGCCGTCCGCGTTCAGGTGTTCGTGAGAAGAGAGGCGGGAAGGTAAGAACGAGCGGTCCTTTCCCAAGGAGAGCGAGGCAAGTTTCGTTTCCTGGATGCAAGCGACTGAGGGATTGGCAGCGGTCATGGCCCCACGGACAAGCGAGCACTTGTCATTGTCGCCGAGCCCTTGAACATTCCAGGAAAGAAACGAGAGGTAATTCTGGCCGTCACTATCCATAACCATGGCGAGCACCAGTCATACACATGGGGGGAAATACAAGGAGGAAAGCAACAGCACGACCGGGGGTACATAACATGGGGACTAACACTGGTGACCCAGCAGAAATACATAGAGCTAGAGGAAGATGGTACAGAAAAGAAACAGAAACAGAGGATACATGACGACCATGCGGATAAGCCCGGGTCGTCCAGCGGGCGGATAGCATAGAGTTGGCACTAATCATCAACCACCGTTGACACCGGGGAAGAAGGGATGGCAGCCGCAGCCCTCAGCTCGGACACAGAGGTCCTTCCCAGGGGCTTGAAGACGGTGGTGATCACTTTGTGCTTGAGCACATTGGCTTGAAGGGCCGAAGAGCAGCTCTTAAGGGCGTCCTTGAGCTCTCTCTGCTTGACAGCCTTGGCAGTCATGGAGACGTACTCCAAGGGCTCTTTTAGAGCGAGGCGACGGCTGTGGCGCACGGCCGGGGCGGCAGCAACGGGCTCGGCAGCGACCACGCTGCATGGCACATGCATGGCGGGGTGCGGTTGCGGCCCAGAATCCGGGAGTTTAACGGGTTCGTGGGCTCCGAGCCCCCCCGACCCGCAGTTGCATGCCTCGTCGCTCTCACCCAGCTCGGTGATGACGACCGAGCTGCGCGTAGGGGAGCCATTGCTGCGGGCGGGCGACCCAGGAAGAGGGGGAACGCCATGAAGGCGGAGCAAGGTGGCGAGCTGGTGCCCCCCCCGCCCCCACCCCTACCCCGGTGAGGCGGAGGTGGCTGCCTTGGAGGGGCCGGAGCCGGCCACCCAAGAGGGAAGCCCTGCAGGGGCGGCGGCGCACCGTTGTGAGCGTAGGGTGGTGGAGGAGGCGGGCCGAAGAAGGGGATGTAGACGCCATCGTCGCCGTAGGAGTCAGCCTGCGGCCAAACGGCAAGCGTGCTGACAGTGACGACGCGTGAGCCCCAGGGCCCACCACGCGGCCAGACGTCACACGGCACCGCCCTGGCATGCTCAAGAAGAAGGACGACCCGAACGGCCGATAGGTCAGCGCCGGAGAGCACCCTGTGATCAATCTCGACCAGGTCCCCAAAGCCAGAGAAGGCGCGGGCTATGCCAACGGGGTTGATGTGCTCAGCAGGGAACCTGGTTGCAGAGATGAAGGCGTGGGTTCTGGCCCTCTCCGGGGTCCGGTCGGCATCCTCTTCCCTGGCGAAGATGATGCGAGCGTCCTCAAAGAGAAGCTCCCCCATGGCGACGCATGTCTCGCGGTCCTCAAGGGAGTTGAACCGCAAGTACATGGCTCCAACAGACGAGCCAACAGTGTCGAAGAAGAGGTTTGGCGCCGCAGCCATGAGGGCATCACGGACGGATGCCGTAGGGGAGGGGAAGGTGCCTGGTGGATCAATGTAAACCACCGCCAACCGACGGGCAGCCTCGAGGTCGCCAAAGGGCATGAAAACCTCAAGGTAATGCGGCCGCTCCGATTCAGCAGCCAGGGAGGGAGCACCGGCGCTGGAGCTGGCCTCGGAGGCCGATGGATGGGGCTCCAGAGCGCCGTCGCTGTCGTAGGCGGGCAGCTCACCGGAGGAAGCAGAGGAGTCCGAGCCCGATCCTTCCGAGGCCGCGCGGCGGCGAAGGCCGATGGCCAAGGGGAGGTTCACAGGAGACGGCGGGGAGCGACGCCCGCTGCTGGGGGAGGCAGGCATCGAGGCAACAGAGCCGGCAGGCGAGGTACCAATGGTGCGGAAGCGGGGCGGAGAGGCTGGAGGAGCCGCCCGCCGGCGCAGGCAAAGGGCGGTTGGCGAAGCCTGGGAGGAGCATTCCCCAACGAGGATGGAGGGCGAGTTGGAGGGGAGCGGTGGTGTGGGTAGAGCGGAGGGGAAAGGCGCGACGGGACGATGTTCTGCCACGGGGTGCTGGGATGTGGAGGGGGAGGGGGGGGGGAGGACGGTGACGGTGGGGCGCGCCATGCACGCACGGAGACGATGG
>LR738712.1:18648930-18768224 GCA_902687465.1 Secale cereale
AGAGCGGAGGGGAAAGGCGCGACGGGACGATGTTCTGCCACGGGGTGCTGGGATGTGGAGGGGGAGGGGGGTGGGAGGACGGTGACGGTGGGGCGCGCCATGCACGCACGGAGACGATGGCCGGAGCCGCAGCACCCCCTGCAGCAGATGGGGTCGCGGCAGTCGACGATTTGGTGGCGGGAGGTGAGGCACCTGAAGCACCCCGAGAGCGGGCGTAGAGGGCGAGGAGGGGTGCGTGGTGGGGAGGAGGGCGGTGCAGGGCGGAGGAGGATCTGCAGATATGAGGGTGGAGGGAGAGGAGTGGGGGTTTGATGAACGGCGGTGGGAGCGGCATTGAAGTCCGTCAGGGAGGAGCCTAGCTCGGCGATGGGACTGGGCAGGCTAACACTAGCCTCCGTACGAGGGCCGGTGGCGTCCGGCTCGAGGGGAGGCAGCACGCCGGCGTCGTCTTGAAGGGGCGAGGCGTAAAGTGATGGCTCCTCAGCGGCTTCGGAGGGCGATGATGTGACGGAGGTGAGCTGGGGGGCATTGGAGGGTATGGGCAGCAGCCCAGGGGATTTAGAGCGGACAGGGACAGGACGGCGTGGTCGCCGAGTCCAGCGGCTCTTTGCCGCAGTGAATGCGGCATGATTCAAACCCACCAACCGAGTGGTGATGGGCTGGAGAGCAGCAGCAGCAGCCACGGCCTCCCCGAGGGAGAGATGCGGCTGGAGCTTGAAGGAGCCGAGCAACCCCATCCCAATGGCGGCTATGAAACGGGCGACGACCGGGCTTGCCACCTGCGCAAAGAAAACCGCCGAGGAGACCTCGGAGACGACAATCTCTTCGGGAGGAGCGCAGAAGAAGTAGTTGATGATGGACCGGACGCAGGCGGCGGAAAAACACGGCGAAAGAAACGGGGGGGTGAACCAAAGGTCACCGGGGGCACGGCAGGAGGGGAACTGTGCTGGGTTGAACGCCGTCCCGGAGTAGAATTGGCGGAGGACGCGGGATTGGAATGCCTCACCTGGGCGACGGGCCGCGAAGAGGACAGTGCTGTGGGCATCGGAGCTTGGGGTCGGTTCCTTGCCGCCGTCGCAGCAGGGGATGGTGGGCGGCTCACCGGGGTCGTCAAGTGGGTGGACGCCGCCGTCTGGAGTGACGGTAGCGGTGGTGGGGGTGGAGGAGCGGCTAGCCGGCGAGCCGCAGGCGCCCGAGGCGCCCGGGTCGCCCGGCGCGTCGCCCGAGCGAGGTGGAGGAAGAGCCATCTCTCAACAATCAATAGTGAAAACATTGGTGACAGAAACTCTCGATCTCCATGTTAATATTATCTGACATGAGTATAGTGTGAAATGCCAATTTTGTTTGTTCTTGGCTTCACTTATGTCTATTTTCTGGTTTTGTCACTGCCTTGTATCATTTTAGCAGTAAAATTGCCCATATCAACATCAAGTGTTTGGTTAATGCTGTTGCATGTGCATGAATACAGAACATGCACTTGTGTCATTTAGCTTTGTTTATTTTCTGGATGCATGGCAGATAAATTGGAAAAAAAATGATCACTTCCATATTTTTGTGATGGCAGCTGTTTGGCATGATGTAATTCAACAAACACTAGGACTAGGTGTACGCAATTCATGATTAACCTCTTTTAAGTTAGTTTGAACTTCATTTGGATCATATAGCCTGAAGAAAGCCTGGAGAAATTGGCACCTTTCTCTTTGGGAAACTAAAACAAAACAACTATGTGATTTGAAATAGTTGGAATTTGAATAACTAAAGTGATTTGAAATAGTTGGAAATTGAATAACAAAACAACTAAAGTGTAGTTAAATATACAGAAGTGTGATGCAGTTCTTGACTCGTACCTTTGAAGCGTCTATAGATCATAACTTGTAGTTGAATAACAGAGCTTGTGGAAGCTAACATATTTTGCTTTAAGATAGACAAGATACATCAATCTAGATGAATCCAACTATGTATATTATGTAGTTTATAAAACCTAGTGAATTGAATGTGATGACTCTTTTTGCGCTGTTTTACTGCCTTCCAACTCTAACTCATATTGCACAATTGCAGTTTTCTCCTCCAAACAATTCTTTCCATCATCTCGCTGCTTACAATTGGTTATATATAATATAATTGGTACATTGTATATCTAGTAGATCTATGTTAGGGATATATTGCCTTACACAACAGTTTGTATGTCATGTAGGTGTCCCATGCGGAGGTCTTTCAACATGTTTCATCTATCCTCAAGGAATATGGATTATGCCCTACTGGAAATCCCATGGACACTATATACCTGTACTACTCTTTGTATTTGCTTCACACAATAATTTTTATGCGAATAAATGGTTATTTTGCTGATTATTCTATTTTGTCTTCCACTTCTTGAAGCCGGCCTTATGACTGCAGAAAGTCAAATGGAGAGTCATGCAAAGGTGTGTTGGGCTCAAGTGATTCTTTTTATATTTAACAAATTGAGTCTTAATCTCTCCCCTTCTTTTTAAAATGTATAATTGCGCTTACTGATGCAAACGTGGCAGTTATGGAATCGGCCAATCTGGATGCTGCAGAGGAAAAGGTAAAGATATTCAATTCTGGGGTTCATCTAGTTTTGGATAGACTGATGGTGTTCGGTAACGAATAATGATATTGTGGCAGCAAAAAAGAAGAAACCTTTAAGAATATCTGCCCTTCCCTTGTTCTATTTTATTTACATCATTTTTTCTTAAATATGTAAAGAAGTACAAATTTCCCAAATTGACAAATCCCATGAATGCTTTCAGATAGTACATAATACAATCTTTGTTTTAAGGCATGTTTTCTTGACTTCTGACTACTCATCTTGCCCAAATCTCGAGTCCAGGTTGCAACTGTTGGTAATGACAGCCTCTCCCTTGTGGCACGGCAGCACCCTACACAAACACAGGTAACTGATTATATGTTGATATTGATTTTGGTGCAGCAGTACGAAGCAGCTTTGCCTGCACCTTGTGGCAGCACAAATGGGTTACTAACAAGAGCACAGAGTGATGGTTTTGGTGTTGCAAAGCTGGGCAGCTTTGTAGTAGCGAATTCAGCCATATTTATAGAGTACAAGTATTTGTGTTCTAATGGACTTTGGCTACTGAACCTGGACAGGTTCAAGCTGCTTCTAGTGCTTATTAAATGAGCTACAAAACATCTAAATTCTAGTCTAGAATACCTAGTGTGTGTTCACACGCACATGTATAGAATCTAAGTTCTAGCTTTGAGTTGCCCCCAAATACATATCATTTATTGCATGCCACGACATTCCAAGTATGGTTCGTCTCTGCCATCCTAATGGGTTTCCCATCAGTTTTTCTACGAAAGAAAAAGGGTAAATGTAATAAAAAAGTAGGCTTAATTAGCTTAATAATATAGCTGAACTGTGTAGGTTCCAAGTAACATCAACATTGGGACTTCACCAAAGGGGGATTGCACATTATTGTTAATTTCCAAATACCTTAGTGCTCTTGAATGATCTGTTTCATCTGAAATTTATTTGGTGCCTGTGAGAAAGATTCTGATAGAAGATGCAGTGTAATATAATTGTTAGAGGCAATAACAAAAGCATGTTTCAGTTGCGATGTTTGTGCGATGCACTGTGCTGGTTCAACAGCTTTTTGTGTTGCTTAAGCATGCTACTTAAGTACTCCCTCCATCCCATAATATAAGAGCGTTTTTGACACCTGTGTAGTGTAAAAAACGCTATTATATTATGGGACGGAGGGAGTACTACACTACAGTAACATTATTCATATCTAATGAAACACCAATGTTGTGTATTGATGAGTACATCTCAAGCGAGAGGTGCTGGCTGGAATTATTCATATCTAATGAAATATGTGACAGGCTGTGAGAAAGAAAGTAGGCGGAGGGTGGGATCCTACATACACAAAGAGAAGTTTTTTCCCATATTGGAGATCAGTGTTACAAGCCCGGTTTCCTTTGAAGGTGTATCCAGCCTATGCAAACTCAGATTCTAGGTCTGGGCTTAAACATGGACAACTCCGTGTCTCTCTGAGTAACTCAAAAGCCAATGGATCCACTCCAACTCCAAATCATAAACTTGGTCCAGTGAGAAGAACCTCGGCACTTAGAAGCAATAATCAACCCAGAAGGTGCTTTATAACTACTGCTACTGGTGCATTCAGGCTCTTGAAGGTGCTAAAGTAGAGTAGAAAGGTATGCCAGGAGTTTCGTCTCCCTCTCCCAAGTTTTCTGAACATGCACCACATAAACACATGGAAAGTATTTTTTTTCCGTGATGCACCTTTAACTAGTAAGAATATTCGTTGATGGTCCATTAAGGATTGGTTATTTGCTCGATAGGGTTAGGTATTCTATTATTGTGTTTTTCCCTGCTATTATTCTACTTCAAAGGCTACGCCAAGCTTGCGTATGTTTTCTTGCTTAGCAATGAGCAATCCCGCTCTTATTTATTTCCTCCAACTGGTCCATATGCAGATAATTCAGATCATTGTGACATCTAAATCCTTGTGGAGAAGCAATAGATATCCACATGATTTCTAGTATGTGTTTGTTTTCTTAGGGAATTCTCAGCCCTGGGAAATATACAACACATTTGATCCTATGGATAGGATATTATTAGTCAACCAAACACCCAACACTTAATGCAGTGGGTAGTTAGGCGGTGCTCAACATGGTGCTGCTCCATTAACTAAACCATGTTAAAGCTGCACTCGTAATGAGCGGCTCCTATTGATGCTCGCCGACATGGAGTTTTTTTTTTTTTTGACATGGAGTTGAGTTGTGTCGAGGTGCTTCTTCAATCTCCTGCACATGTAGATATGCCTGTCTTCAATTATTCATCTAACAAGTAACAACCCATTATTACTTTCATGCACATCCTTGGCTGAATAGACACAGTTGATAGGTGGGGTTCGTTCATGTTGTATCATAGTAGGTCGTTGCTAAGTGGATGTGGAGATGCAATCCTACCTTAAGCTTATTTCTAGTTCCAGTTGATCGCCAAAGGAAAGCAGTTGATCTCTGGATTGGGTGGGAAAAATGACTGGCCTGAACTAAATTTCCGGCCTATGACGCCGTACAATGTGTCAGATGTGCCTGAACATGCATTGGCACGGGAGGATTTCATTTCCTTTTTGTCCATGTCATTTTCATTTTCTACCAAAGTGGTTCTGATTTTGTCGATTTCCTTCCCTTCTGGTGAACTCTGCAGGTGGCTCAACTTCTCTGCGATAATTGGGCTCCTCTCTATGGGTCATTCAGACTGGTGCCTGACTTGATAGCTGCTGTGACTCGAGTCATTTAGATGTGTTGTTGTAATTAAGCGTCAAATGTGTGTGATTGTGTTCCACTCGTCATGGAATAAGACTGGATGGAGTTGGGTTCTAACATCGTGGTTTAGCTTTCGAGTCATTAAGTATTTCTCTGAAGACCGCCGCCGCGAGCTTCCGGTCATGCTCCAGGCTGCCCACGGGGCGCTCCTCTGTCCTGTGAACGCACCACGTCGACGGCGGTCTCCTCGCGCGCGCTCTCCATCGACGACGGCAGCACCACGAGGAGCCTCGCCGGCAGGTGGGCGCACGCCTCCAGCCAGCGGAGCTCGTTGCCAGCCTCGTGGATGCGGGCGCCATGAGCCGCATCACCTCCTGCAAAGGTTCCGCGCCACAGCCCGCTCCGGCGAGCCCCGCCATGGATGCCATGGCCTCCGGCCGCGACCTCCCTGATAGTCGCCGCTGCGGGCCGCAGGGGCCGGCGGCGCTGCTGGTGTTGCTTTGGAGAGGTCAAGCAGAGGCGTCTGGCTAGGAGGCTCCTGCGGCCGAGGAGGCGCCGGAGTTGACATGCGGCGGCGCGCCATGGCGGCTAGGCATTGGGGGGAGAATGATAGGAGGAGAAGGAAGAGGGCACGGGGAAGCAGCTCGTCGGAGCGACGGCGCTCGCCGGCCGGCAGGGCTCCGGCGGATCCAGGCGCTGCCTCCCGATCCGATCGCTTTTTTTCAATCTTTTTTTAACGTAAGGTTAACTGTTGGCCCGTGGTCTCGCGGGGGAGATAAATTTGTGTTTTCTTTATTCAGTTTTTCTTTTCTCTTTGTATATGACGGATGGATCCCATATGGCAGCAACATGACGGCCTCCCCCAACTGTTATCCTAGCCCACGTGGCCCCTGATGGATGGGGCGAACTGTCAAATTTTGTGTCAAAATGTGGTCAAGAGTTGTTTTTAGTGTTTTCAACAAATAATTGCTCTCAAAATCGGTGTTTTCGACAAACTTCAATGAAAACAGTGACTTTTGGCACTATGTGACGCAATTATGTTTTTTTTTTTTTGCAATTTACTCCTTGTTAAGCTGATCTGCGTAAGCGAGGAAATAGGGAACGAGATTTAGCCAAGAACACATCCAATTTTTCTTTTATGATTTACCTCTAATGAAATATAGTATGTGACAGGCTGTTAGAAAGTAGGCCAAGGATGGGATCCCACATACACAAAGAGATTTTTTTTTTCCCCCAATATACAAGCCCGGTGTCCTTTAAGCATAACAAGGAGTAAATTGCCTTTCGTAATGGTCCATTAAGGATTGGTTATTTGCTCAATACGGTTGTTTTACTAATTATGTACATGTAATATTTTTGTCGTTGCCCCTCTTCAATCAAAATAGCGGCTTCCTACTACCCAGGTAGTTGGGGCTTCATCGTTGGGAATAGAAGAACCTCCTGAAAATTCACAAAAGCCAGCGCGGGGTAGCTTAGAAATCGCCGAGCAGAGAAAAGCTGCGCGGCGCAAAAAAACAGAGATGCAAAGAGGGAGCTTGCAGAAACCTTGATGTTCTGCGAGTCCGTCAGAAGCATTGCGATCCGATCGATTCCCATCCCCCAACCGCCCGTTGGCGGCAAACCATACTCGAGAGCAGTGCAGAACGCCTCATCGAGCGCCATCGCTTCGTCGTCTCCCGATTGCCGGCTCTGGTGGGGAGCAAGGTTTCACAGAATGGCATGCAGGTTTTCAGAAATCGTGGCTCCAGAAATTTAATCTACAGTTTCAGCAGAAATTAAGTTTGGTTTCTTGTTACATACCCTCAGCTGCTCTTCGAAACGCTGTCTTTGCACCAATGGGTCATTCAACTCGGTGTAGGCATTGCATACCTATCAGGAGGATACAAAAGCAAAGCACCGGATTACAAGAACAAAACAACAACAAAAGCACCGGATTACAAGAACAAAACAACAACAAAAGCACTGGATTACACTTTACAAGTTAGGGGGAAATGTGCAGCATTGACGCATAAAGTTGAAGAATTTACCTCATGCTTGTTGATGAATAACTCAAATCTTTCTGTCAGTCCTGACCGAGTCCTGTGCCATTTGGCCAGTGGGCTCATTATCTCTGGATGGTTGATGATAAAAGTTGGATTCACACATGTGGGCTCCAGAAAATGCCCAGTAATCTGATACACAAGAAACTAGTATGCTCAATAGACATTATGGAATGTTTGGCTCAATAGATTATGATAACTACAGTTAACAGAGAAATCATAAGTTGCAAGATAAGTTAAACGGGCCAAGTTTTTTGAGGAATATTAGACCAACTTGTTACATTTTTGAAAGTAAAGAACATATAAGTAAAGAACATAGATTGATCGCCTTGCCTCCTCATGATATACTTATGAGAAATATGATCAGTATTGGGAGTGGGTACCATATATGGTCATAACTCAAGAGTAATAATATAAAACTAACAATTAGTTCTAACAAAAGCGGGCATCCAAGAGACAGGAATCAAACCTTGTCAAGCAACCGTGCTGTTGTTTGAGGCGGCAAGCATTTGATTCCATACTTCTCACACGTTGCCGCGAGGTATTTATTAGCCTCGTCGCTTGACAAATCTGATGGAATGTCAAGCCCAGCGATAGATTTCAGTTCCTGCATCATATCTGTCCTTCTACAATAACATAGAAGCACCAAACAACTCAAGTGAGCAAACAACTTAGATAATATCAAATCATATTTCACAGGTGCAGTCCTGATGTTCAGAAGTCATATCTACTACCTGTAAGGAGGTGTGAAATCGATCTCTATGGGAGGGTTATCAGCTCCATTCGCATGGTATTTTATCTTAGTACTACCAGTCAGCTCCATCACCATACCTGCCATAGTTACCAAAACTAAGACACACAAACATTTCATAGCAATTCAACAGAAATTTCGTACGACGGCTTTTCTAGCCCATCCATGCAAATCAAATGAAAAAAAAAAACTGATTCGAGTGGTCATGGATGCATCACTTGTGTAGTAGTACTTGCTACGATCCGACAGAATGGTTTCAGTAAGCTCCATCAGGTCTAAGTGCAACACCAAACATTTGGCATGGTCTGTCTGGCCTGTAAACATGAGCCAGAATTATGTGTTGCTAAAATAAGTACGTACCCGACAGAATGGTTTCAGTAAGCTCCATCAGGTCATTGTAGTCTGCATAAGCCATGTAGAATTCACATCCTGTAAATTCAGGACTGTGAGTTAAATCAAACCCTTCATTCCTGAATTGCTTTCCAATCTCATAAACACGGTCCAGGCCACCCACAACCAACTGCTTCAGATGGAGTTCAGGAGCAATTCTCATGTACAGATCCATGTTTAGTTCGTTGTGATGTGTAACAAAAGGTTTTGCAGATGCTCCCCCAGGAATCAAGTTCATCATTGGAGTCTCAACCTGGAAAATGACCAAAGGTGGGAAACCATTTAACCAAATAAGAGAATGATTTCTCTTTTCTTAAAGAAGCGCTTCAAAGAGAATGCATAATGGCTCAGGACCCACCTCCAAAAAGTTGCGTTCATCAAGGAACCTCCTGATGAAGGAAATGACCCTGGACCGTGTTATAAAGATATGTCTCACTTGATGGTTTACCATGAGGTCGAGATATCTCTGGCGGTAGCGAGTTTCCTATAAATGGACGATAAATCGTTGGAACTAGCTAGGAATGTATGATCTAGTAATATTTAAAACTGGTTGACATTTTTTAACAGACATAAGCTCTTGAGTGACAAAACACAGACTGTTCAAATAAAACTTTAAAAATGGCATCACAAGAACAAGAAAATCGAAGCACTGTATCTTTATGCACCCCAGATATTGATAACATGAAAGTAATTATATAATTTCCACCTACTAAAGCATTACTGGGCACGATATCAAGTTTTCAACAAAGATGACTCACTGTACAGAGTGTGCTTGGAACACGTTATTAAATTCACATCTCAACTGAGTTTTGCCGGTCAAGAGATAATGGTGACACTAACCTGGTCCTTTAAAACATAAGCTTCAGTGTTCCTTCCTATTCCTGGAACCCAACACTCAGCACCAGCTTTTGCTCTTGTTGTCTGTAAAATAACAAAACACTTTAACATCTTGTATTGAAAGGGTGTATCCATCTATTTTACAGATGTATAGGTAGAATATCATGGTCTCATGGATAACATTCTCTATTAATTTCCAAGGAATTTAAACTTGAAATAGATGGATCCAACATTGATATTTTTCAGGTAAAAGTGGAGTGCATTTTCTTATCTGTCCTCTTTTATGTGCCTTAGTGAGTAACATACCTGTACGGCTGACAATGCAGTGTGAACAGAGAACATGTACAAATCAAATATATTATCTCAATTATCTCATAAATAATTAAAATTCTGAAAATGATGTGGCATGACAGGACGGTACTCCCCCCAAGAGGAATTTACAAAAATTCCGAAGTGTGCACAATTAATTTGTGCCAATCAGTCCCTTGGCCGACTTTATATTCACGCCGTTCTACTTCTGAAGAAGTATGGGAGCAATTTCGCTAATATGTTTTTTACACGGTCTGCCACATGTTGTATCATTAAAGCTGCGTGAGTGTTCAGTGAAATATCTAAGGATAGCTCTTAAGAGTAGATTTGTTTGATTGATTGTTTATGATTCTCGGTGCTTGTCACCGATGGTGGTGATGTAATTTGTTTCGCTTTCTAGGTGTTACTTCTGATACAAATATGGCAAGATCAGGAATATATGGCTAGTATATCATCTCACCTTGCCAGCAACAGCAGTGCAACGCCCAGTTCTCTGGTTCGGTAGCATATGGAGGCATGGGGAGAGCAATATTAAATTTCTGGCAAATATGCTAAGTTCACCCCTGCTACTCCTACCTGATATGCATGTCAAAATATAGTGTTATCATGCCAGGAAAAAATAGCTGAAAGAAAAGGCATCCTATATAAAGTGGACTTCTCTAACATTGTTCAGACTTTCAAACAGAGAAAAGATATAAACCTCAACGAGGAACTGCTAAGTTGGACGAGTGCACAAGTTTACTAACCTGGGTATCCAATTATACCAACAATATCGCCCCGCTTCACAACACCGTGGCATTTGTAGAATTCAGTTTCGGCCACCTCTGAGCAGCTAACAGAGAGATAAGAAACTATAAATCACTTCATGTATTTTGGTGATGGAAGACAAATAATAAAGGAAAAGGTATTATAAATGAAAAAATATGCATCTGATATGCCAATTTCATCCCCGTAATCCAAACAGTGCAACTGATACCTGGCCCCAGCCATGACCTGAACCTTCACCCCATCGCCATAGAGATCATAAAAGAAGAGCTTGGATGAGGAAACTCTCTTGCTCATAACCCGCCCTTGCAGGTGCAAACAAATAATTTCAGGAAGCAGAAAACTTTGGCAGTGCTAACTACAGTTACTTTCACATAGAAATAATCAATACCAGCCAGGCTTTCAGTGACAGTCAGCAAATGTTCACCAGCACCCAAGCTGCTGTACTTAGCCACATAGTCCGCGATGGAGATCGCGACCTCGAACTTGTGCGGATAGGGGTTGACGCCCGCGCTTCTAAGCGAATCGAGCATCTTCAGCCTATTTTCATAGTATTGCTGCAGCAAGAAGCAGAATCAGCAAAGCTTCTTACTGCTGATAATTTCCGTACTGCTGATAGTTTGGAGAACTGACTGTGGGGTCTGTTTCTTCGCCATCCCCAGCAGGACCATGTTGTGGCATCATGCCCACCCCAGCTAGATCCTAAGAAGATAAACAACAGGCAAATTGCATGCAGTCAACTAAACCAACAGGCAAAAGAGAAAACTCAGAGTAAAAGATCATAAGACAACCAAACTGGAATTTCCTAGTAAGGACTGAGAGACGATTTTCAAGGGTTACTGCCATCTGAACCGATGAATCGAGATTACAAACAACTAAACAAACAAAACAGAGAAGTGCAGGTGCTGATTGAAATACCATGTTATCCTCTTCCTCTTCCATCAACTGCTCCACTTGCCTCCCCTCTTTTCTGTCTCCAGCTGCTGCATCAACACCAAATGAGAAACAAAACATGCCCAAAAGCAGAGCAAGAACGCCATCCAAGAGAAGAACAGGAGCACTACTCACTCGAAGTTGTTGGATTCACCTGTACGATGAAGATGAACTCGGTCGAACCGCTGGCGATCCTTCCTCTTTGACTTCCTCCGCGGCGGCCGCCATGCCGTTTATATAGGGGCCACGGCAGGTGTGAGCTGATGCACCATTAGACAAAAGGGAGCTTGACGTTTCTTGGACTGGACGCTACTTTTCTCTTCTTTAATTCCTTGTGAGTGCTAGCTGACTGTACTCCTTATGTTATTCCGTGGTGGTCAAGTTTCAGAGTCTCATAGTATATTTGGCATGGGAGACTTGACCTGAAAAGTCTGAAAACTTGGAATCCAACAACGTGATTCTCAAGAAACAGTAGTATTCCCGATGCAGGTGTTTCAAAAGATGCAATTTCATTCCCGCGACACGTGTCGGAAAACCCCGTGTTCTGAACAGAAACATGATCTGTATCGTGATGCCTGGGACAGTTACAGGTCCGAGAAGTCGAAATCGAGCATGGGAAGCTAAACTGAAAACATCATAAGCCTGAAGGCACTATTTATCTGCACTTCACTTCAAGGACTAAACAGCCGGTGGAAATCGGCTACCGATGATAAGCTGCCATCGTTCACAGCAGCTTCACGCCGGCGGCCGTGAGAGAATCGATGACGGCCTTGACCTTGCCGTGGTACGTCTGGTCTCTCGACATGGAGACAGAGACCGCGGGGATGCCCCTGAACAGCAGGCGCTCGCCGAGCAGCTTTCCGATCTTGGCCGCTGCAGCCACATCCCGCGTCGACTCCATGCTTGGCCTCAGGATCTTCTCCTGTGAGCTCGCTGCGCATGCGATGGTCGCCGACGGGGTGTGGATGACCTGGGCCGTCACAAAGTTGTTTGTGAAGTGCATCTTCAGAACATAGGGCTTCAGGAACTTGGTGATTGCAGGCGCCCTAGCTGGTGCAGGGATAACCATGTCGGCTAGTTAAGCTGATCTGCATAAACCAGAAAATAGGAAAAGGGAGTTAGCCAAGAACACATCGAATGTTTCAGAAAACTGTGAATGGTTATTGTGAGCACACAGCAAAAAGGTACTCTATATGTTTCAGATTCTAAATCCAAGACTGTGTACACATGTACTCCGGATGGAGTATAATGTATCATAAAAAGGGCATCCAAGTTCGATGGTTATGATCAGTTGAATCCAGGGAAAGCATGTTACAGTTCATTATTCTTGCAGTAACAACTTCAGCAGTTGAGAAAGTGACAAAGTGATCCAGTAAATAGTAATCAATTCAAAACGTTATGGCTGAAACTGAAAAATTTCTATTATGCAGCATGAAAGTTACTGATATGTTAGCACACATTCGGTAATCCATGACAGAAAGTTGGTTGGTCCCAGTGTCCCACTTTCAGCCTTTTCTTCCTAAAGCATTTAATCAAGACTAACCGCAAACCACTTAAGCAAGTTGAGATACTCCAAGGACCAAACTCTGAGGAGAAAATATGAAAATGATGCTACTAAATATGGACATAAAGGAGTAATTAATCCGGGCAAACATATTTGAAGGAACATCAAAACAAATCCAGCATGGATGTTTTCTCATTTGAGACTTGCAGAACTCCCTAACGATACCACAAGCAGGAAATGAAAATTTTACTTTAGGAAGATTGTATCAGGTAGGCATGTTGTCCTTTGAATGCCACCATTCTTTTCTTCCGTGGCATATAAAGTTGGGAGTGGTCAAAGTGTTGGAAATTGCTTTAATCAATAAGTATTTTGCTTCTACAGAAATCAGTAAAGATGCAAAAAAAATATCCACCAATATACTCCATCCGTGTAGTGTCAAATTAGTCTTATATTATGGGACGGAGAGAGTATTAAATACCAAAAGGCCCTCATTCAAAGGTAAGACATGTTCTGCTGCCATATCCAGGGTTGAATTACAGACTGAACTTGGAAACCCTTGAAATCACAATGAGTAAGCAAGAATTCTTCTACGCAAGATAACAAGCAAGGAATATTCTCAAGAAACCAAACTGGAAGTTGAGCTAAGTCCACCTGTGTGGTCACAAACACTGATGAAGCTGTCTTATCATTTGAGACTTGCAGAACTTGCTTAAAACACCACAAGCAGGAAATGACAATTTTACTATCGGAAGATTGTATCAGGTAGGCATGTTATCCTTTGAATGCCACCATTCTTTTCTTCCGTAGCATATAAACATGGGTGTGGCCAAAGTGTTGGAAATTGCTTTAATCAGGAAGTTCTACTTCTACAAGAAATCAATAAATGCACAAAAATTCCTACCAGTATATTCAGTATCAAAAGGGCCTCAATTAAAACTAAGACATATTGCACTGCCATATCCAGGGCCGAATTCCAAACTGAACTGGGAAACCCCTTGAGATCACAATGTGTAGGCAAGAGCTGTTCTACGCAAGAAAACAAACAAGGAATGTTCTCCTAAAGAAACCATAACTGGAAGTTCAATTAAATCTACTTATGTAGTCACAAACATTGATGAAGCTGTCTTCTCACTTGAGACTTGCAGAACTTGGTTACAATACCACAAGCAGGAAATGACAATTTTACTCTAGGAAGACTGTATCAGGTAGGCATCTTATCTTTTGGATGCTACCTTTCTTTTTCTTCCATACAATAAACAGTTGGGCCTGTGCACAGGACAGGATGCAACTTGCTTCTTCAGAGGATAAACTTTTCAGGCACATTCACTATCAGGTAAATGTATTCCTTTATATACTTATAAAGCTGAATAATCTCACATTTGCTAGTCGATGCATTATATTCAGTTACAACCAATGCCGTTTAATCGAAGAAAACTTTCTGATCCACAAATAAGCAGTGAAAGCATATATCAGCATTTCACTTCTACACAATGTTTGATAAACTTAAACGTAGTTCAGTTTCAAACCAACATATCGGCATTTCACTTCAGCCTTTGGGGGATACACAATTTCCACAAATATATCCGATATCAGAAACCATAGGTTGGATTAAGACCTACCGCGCTGTATTTGTGAACGAAAATGCTCTAGGATGGGAGTGATTCCAGAACTTGAATTGGAAACCGAGTCCTGACAATATCATACAAAACTGCTACTCCCTCTGTAAACTAATATAAGATCTTTTAGATCACTACTTTAGTGATCTGGAAAATCTTATATTAGTGATCTGGAAAAAAAGATCTTATATTAGTTTACAGAGGGGAGTACTGTACAAATGTTTCTCCACAAGAAAATATGGACACAAAGGAATTATTACACCGGACAAACATCTTTGGAAGGAACATCAAAACAAACCCAGCACGGATGTTTTCTCATTCGAGACTTGCAGAACTTGCTTACAATACCACAAGCAGGAAATGTCATTTTTACTATAGGAAGACTGTATCAGGTAGGCATGTTGTCTTTTGAATGCCACCATTCTTTTCTTCCGTAGCATATAAACTTGGGTGTGGCCAAAGTGTTGGAAATTGCTTTAATCAGGAAGTTCTACTTCTACAAGAAATCAATAAAGGCACAAAAATTCCCACCAGTATATTCAATACCAAAAGGCCCTCAATTAAAGCCAAGACATATTGCACTGACATATCCAGGGCTGAATTTCCAGACTGAACTGGGAAACCCCCTTGAGAGTTGAGATCACAATGAGTACGCAAGAGCTGTTCTACACACGAAAACAAACAAGGAATGTTCCCCTCAAGAAACAATAACTGGAAGTTGAACTAAATCCACGTATGTGGTCACAAAAACTGATGAGGCTGTCATATCATTTGAGACTTGCAGAACTTGCTTACAATACCACAAGCAGGAAATGACAGTTTTATTCTAGGAAGATTGTATCAGGTAGGCGTCTTATCTTTTGGATGCTACCTTTCTTTTCCTTCCATGCAATAACCAGTTGGGCATGTGCACAGGGTGCAGCTTGCTTCTTCAAAGGAAAAGAAAAATTCAGGCACATTACGCACACCATCAGGTAAATGTATTTATTCCTTTATACACTTAAAAGCTGAATAGTCTGACTACTTGCTTAGGCAATGCATTTCATTCAGTTCAATCAACTGGGAATAACCGAAGAAACCGGGGAAACGAAATGACTTGTGCAATTGCAAGAAATGCATCAGATGCCAGAAACCCTCAATCTGAATTTAAGACCTACTACTGCGCCGCGCTTATGAACTAAAATGTTAAGGATGGGAGTGAGTGATTCCAGTGCTTGAACTGTTTCTCCACAGTAAAATAAATGTAAAGTGGCACTCAATGGGAACTGGGGAGTGGGAGTATCTTGCAATCCATGGAAAAGGATCGCCTGGCGTATGTATGCTACTGGCGTATGAATCATCCAAGGATCGTGGAGTCGGAGCTGCTTCCGCAGCAGCATCAGCTGCCCGTCGAGACCGAGAGAGAGAGAGAGAGTCTTACCGTGGACGGGGTAAACGGCGGCGGCGGCGGCGGCGGAGAGAGGGGCACAGGCAGTGACGTTTCGCCCTACAAGCCAGAAATGGGATTTCAGAGGAGCGCAGGGGTCCGAGTGAAACAAAAACATCGGAAGATAGAAACGGACGGCCGAGTCACCGAGAGCGAGGCGTCCCGAATCTCGACGCTTCATTCAGGCAGCGGCGGCGCGAGCGATGCAGGCACTGGCGCGGGCGGCGGGGGGGCTGTGGCCGGCGGCGGGTGCGGGGATGGGAAGGGGGCAGGCGCGGGGGATCGTGGTGCAGGTGAGGGACGGCAACCTGGAGCGCGCGCTGCAGGTGATGGAGCGCAAGATGCGGTCCAGCGGCATGGAGCGGCTCATCAAGCGCCGGACGGAGCACCACGTCAAGAACTCGGAGAAGCGCGTGCTCGCGCGCAAGGCGCTCATGGCGCGCGTCCGCTCCCAGGAGCTCGGCAAGAGCCTCCGCGACATCCTCATCAAGAAGATCAGGTCAGCGCCACCCCCGCTCCCCCCCTTCTCTAGTACTATTACAGTACAACATTCGTGTGATGGTTGCGGGTTGCTGCGGTGCTCCCCAGGTGCTCGACGAAATGCCGGTTGCGGTTTTGGTTGCATATTGTATAAGGGCGTGTGGGTTAGGTCTGGCATGGCAGGTGTTTGATGAAATGCTGGAGTGATCAATTACAGGACTGCGAGTACCTGAGATGCAGATGGGTTATAGTACTATACCGTGGTTCAGTAGGGGCGACAAATATGTGCTTATTACTCCCTCCGTCCGGAAATACTTGTCATCAAAATAAATAAAAGAGGATGTATCTAGATGTATTTTTGTTCTAGATACATCCCCTTTTGTCCATCTTGATGACAAGTATTTTCGGACCGAGGGAGTACTTTCGAACTACTCGGGCTGTTGGTCAAATGAGCACCGGGAAGATTTTGTGATAGAGTGAACTTGAATTAGGTTGGCCTCAGATTTTATATCCAGAGACAGTCATGCTGTATTGCGTAATCCCGTCACCGATGTGATGCATGTCAGAAACCGCGAAAATTGGAAGTCCATGACCCACAAACTTATTATAATCTAGTAAAAGGAATACGGGTTTGGTCGCTTTAATCAACAAAAGATTGTTTTAACCCTTGAATGAATGCTGGCTTCGTTTATAAGTTCAACATTACCTGATATGAAAGTAACTTCGTAGAGGTTAAATATCAGGGGGCTTTCTCATTTGTATTCACATTATTGTGGTTATTGATTATTTATATCTGATGCATCATCATGGAGAAGTTTATGACACATGTTACTTCACTGATCACATGTTTGAGATAATCAGAGAACGGAGGCAAATAATTCATTTTCAGACCCATTGATGACAATATGTTGTTAGTTCTGTACTACCTCAGATTGGGGGTACCGTGCTGTCGCTTTATACCTATGTAACTTAGTGTTTCTGTCAGATACTGCTACCAATAGGCATGAGGAGTAATGGGCAAACCGCTAGCATTTACTGGTATTGAAAGTCGAGTATGTTGAGCAGACTAAATTCCTACAAGGCATACCATTTAATATGTGATTAGCACACACATCAGAGTGAAATGTCATTTCATTTTAATAGGAGGTACTTAATGTATACTGTTTTTGTGGTACTGTTTGCACTTTGAGCAAATTATGCAAAGTGCTTTTAATGGGGCCTCTAAAGTACATAGTCATGGAGCCTAATTCAATATTATATACTTGCATGTTGTTGAGTAAACATTGTAGCACTATGCTCCACGAAAGTCTTCAGCATTACGTGTGATTCTTGTTGTATGAATCCCATTTTTCTGTCTGTTTATTGAGAAGTGTTTGCTCTGTGCAGGGGTCAGTAGTAAGGGCATCTCTCAGTGGGCAGCATTTCAGCAACATCCGACGGTATTCCAGGAGGGTTACAACGCTATTCGTCATGGGTGCTCCATGTTGAACATGCAATCAATCTCCATGGTGGAATTTAGTACTTGAACTGATTGTTTTTTGTTGGACTATAGATCTGTGTAGAGCAGATTGATAACAATAGCTCAGCTGCGTGCCAATAATCTTTTCACATATCGGATCATATAGGCGAGGTTATGATAAATTGTTTGTTGAGGAATTTTTATGGTACATCTTGGTAAATGGTAATGTACTTGGAGTCTCTGAATCTGCTATGAGTGCTCTGTGTGGCTGATGGAGTGATGTATGCCAACAATATGCTTCCAACCTTACTCATCATTTCCTCAAGAATTGTTTTACAATCCTCTATCCACCCTTTGTCTACATATGGTTGTGTTGTTGATGTGCCATCAAGTTGCTTCATGTCATCTGCCTCCATGGTGGCACCCTAAGTACTTGGGACATATAAAAAAAATTGAATATATTGATTGACCAAGCGAACATCCTATTATGCGAACCACGACTCTTCACCAGCTTTTGTTCTCTCTATCGACCACCGTGCTCTTCCTTCTCATCAAGTGTCATTCTCCACTCTCACTCTAGACAAAAGACAGGTTGTGTGTCTTCCACACCGCTTCGCTCCTTTATTCACCCCCTCCACTTTACATCGCTTCACCTTCATTTATAACTCTCATAAATCACCGCCTTAGTTCTGAGTTTACAACGGATGGTGGTGCACTAAGCTTCTCACCTCAAATCAGCATTCATATAAGGCCTTGAAGGTCAGGCAACTTCACTATTAGTGACGTGGAAGGTGCCCGGCGATCGGAACTGCCTTCAGTGTAGTGGAAAGCTCTTATGTTGGATATGCATCAACTATTCATGGCGCTTTTGTAGCATCATAATAAACCTTTTGCCATTGCAGGTGATCATAAACGAATTAATCATTTTTGCTTGGAGACCACTCGGTTAAGAACAAACACATGCATTTTGTTGTTATCTCTTTCTTATATGCTAAAATGGACAAAAGTAGTAGTGGACAATAGTACATCAATCATTTCATTGTATGATTTGAATCTAGTTTGTTTCCAAATGCATGTACAAAAGTTTTGTTCCATCCGGTCATAAATTTTGATAGAATTTGATCTGGGTATTACTATGTGAAACATGCCACAAATGGTTTGTTGTAGCTAATAATACAAAACTCAAATGGAAAATGAGCACTTCAAAATGCCAATTTGATATACCATGCAAATAGTCATACAACGTTCGACTAAGGATGAGTACTCCACAACAACACCACCACCAATAACCTCGTCACAAAGCTATTTACATTCAATAGGGCTTTGTCTATCGTCAAATATGAACAATATTAACACATAATTTGAAATTACCATGTCAGACCTAAATGCCGACGGAAAACAATTTGTGATCAGAGAACAAGTTACCTTATTGGAAAAAGATAATGTTCACCTCTTATGAAACATGACCTACACCACAACCTTGATCATGGATTCATGGGTATGGTCAGATTTGGCAGAAAATGGTGGGAAGTTGTCAAGTACATTTGTAAACCCCTCCCACATTCAAAAAAAGTTTTAATAAAAAAAATCACTTTGAATATAGTAACATAAGACACCACATGTTCCACTGGACAATGACTTGTCAAGCTGGCATCACAAGCCAAATAAACCCACATGTTCGACAAGCATTTATCACATTGGCTTTGCAAGCCATTGAACGATGATAAAAACCGCCATGTCAAGTGCGGCCATACATCATATTCATGTGCATGCAATAGACTGTGCATGGTATAATAGCCAACTATGCATGCAATAGATTTTCGTCATCCAAGACTCAGATATATCTTTTTTTTTGAGATTGATCAGATCACCCATTTAAAGCTTGTGCCATTCAAACACATGCAATTTAAGAGTGAAGTCGGGAGAATAACTTTTTCTGGGGTTGAGGTTTCAACAGATTGATTTCAACGCAGGGATGTTGGTGCAGTGGCCATATCTGTGGTAAGACGTATGGAGTAAAATTATAAGTTGATACCTTTTTTGGTCTGCTGAAATTTTACCCGTCTTAAGAAACTTGGTACCACATACTAAGATGAAAAATTGTATTGTTCAATTTGAGACATTTAATAGTGAACTGAGATGCTCTAGCATGGACTACAAACTTATCTCAGCTATATTTGGATGCAGTGCAAGGAATTTTGCTTCTTGGAGTTGCAGGACCATGAGATGTCGACCCTGCACTATGGACACGCCGATGTCCCAGCCAAGTCAGTGATGCAACCCCAACTCCTGATTTCTTCAACTTGAGGAAGCTGCGACAGCCTGACTCCATTCTGCCTATTTCCGGCCTATCCAACCTGTTGCGAGGCAACTACTACTCCCATTGGATAGATGAACCCTCTCACTCTCTCCTTCATATTATTCCATTGGTGTTATCCAATTGCTCTTGATAATTTAATGATTCAATCAAATTTCATTGCAAAGCATGCTGGACCAGGCTTTTCTTCTTTCCAATGCAGTGTTTTATTTTAGAGGAAAGGCATAAAGCCCGACTTCAAAATAATGAAGCTATCTACTGGCTAGAATACAATGGTGCCGATACAAAGGCGGGCCTAGGGTTTGGTCGCTCTCGTGTCGCACGTGAGTGGCGACAAGAGAGCCGAGTTGTGGAAGCCGATGGGAGTGGATTTGCAATTCTTCCAATGCAGTGGGAAATGCTGCGTACTATAGACCCAAAGTGGTCGGACCCTTCTCCGAACCATGCGCAAGCGGGAGCTACATGCACCGAGCTCCCCCCTCCCTAATGTTCATACAGAACATCTCAATAATCGCCTGATATAGAAGTTAGTTTTGACATTAGATGCAACAAATTTGACATTGATAATTTGATCATGTTTTATTAGGACAATGAACTTGTCTAGAATTCATTATGATTTGAAGGCTCTAGTAATAGATGCATCTCGTCCCTAAATTATTCTCTGCGTGGTTTTTGAATCATACATGCTCACATGCATTGACAATCATTATTCAACAGAATGCATTTTCACTGAAATAAGAACCACATGATGCTTGCGATTTAATCTGGTCATCTAGACAACTGAATGGGTTAATGTTATGCTTAGTATCTTTTGGCATATGTAAAGTGGGGAAGAAAACCAGTGTCTTTTGATATGGACTTCTGGAGGTAACATTCCCTGATTGTATGCACTTACCTAATTTTCTGTTGGCTTCCTGTTATTGTGTTTTAAGTTGTCTGCTAATACTTTTAAGGCTCTCTTGCACTCAATTTTAGATGCTATCTTGCGTATGACTGAGCAGTCTCGGCTACACTTCAACCCAGACATCAACGAAGCAGATAACTTGATTATAAGGTAAATTCCTGACTAACAATGCCTAGCTTTTGATCTTGACTAATACAAAGGGTGCAATGTGTAGGTTCAGATAGCTCCGACGCTTTATCCGACCAAAGAAGTCTTTCAAGCTATATTTTCTTTCAAGATATGAGCATTCGTGCCCATTGAACAATATTGGAGAGATAGAGTGCTACTGTTACATTTCTCAATATCCCAAGCTTTATTTTCATTGTTCTGATAATCGTTATATTTTGTTGGTGCTCCATTATATTTTGTTTATTTTATTGATCTATTTTCTTCTTAGGATGAATAATGGTTGTTTTCGCATGATTATACGTGCGTTGCACGTGAACACTTACTAGTATATGCTAAAATGGACAAAAGTAATAGTGAACAATAGTACATCAATCATTTCGTCGTATGGTTTGAATCTAGTTTGTTTCCAAATGCATGTACAAAAGTTTTGTTCCACCCGGTCATAAATTTTGATAGAATTTGATCCGGGTATTACTATGTGAAACATGCCACAAATGGTTTGTTGTAGCTAATAATACAAAACTCAAATGGAAAATGAGCACTTCAAAATGCCAATTTGATATACCATGCAAATATTCATACAACATTCGACTAAGGATGATGTTGGGGAACGTAGTATTCCAAAAAAATTCCTACGATCACGCAAGATCTATCTAGGAGAAGCATAGCAACGAGCGGGAAGAGTGTGTCTACGTACCCTCATAGACCGAAAGCGGAAGCGTCTAGTGACGCGGTTGATGTAGTCGAACGTCTTCGCGATCTAACCGATCCAAGTACCGAACGTACGGCACCTACGCGTTCAGCACACGTTCAGCTCGATGACGTCCCACGAGCTCTTGATCCAGTTGAGCGTCACGGGAGAGTTTCGTCAGCACGACGGTGTGGTGACGGTGATGATGAAGTTACCGGCGTAGGGCTTTGCCTAAGCACTGCAACGATATGACCGAGGTGTGTAACTGTGGAGGGGGGCACCGCACATGGCTAAAACTGATGTTTTCTTGTGTGTCCTAGGGTGCCCCCTGCCCCTGTATATAAAGGAGCAAGGGGGAGGGCCGGCCGGCCCCTATGGCATGCCCAAGGAGGGCAACTCCTACTAGGAATATGAGTCCACCAAGAGGGAGAGGGGGAAGGAAGGAGAGGGAGAGGGAGAAGGAAGGGGGCGCCGCCCCCTCCTCTCCTTGTCCAATTCAGACCAAGGGGGAGGGCCGTGCGGCCCAGCACTAGCCGGCCCTCTCTCTCTCTCTCTCCACTAAGGGCCCAAGTGGCCCATTAGCTCCCCCGGGGGGTACCGATACCCCTCCGGCACTACGGTTTAATCCGAAACTCATATGAAACACTTCCGGTGTCCGAATATAGTCGTCCAATATATCAATATTTACGTCTCGGCCATTTAGAGACTCCTCGTCATGTCCGTGATCACATCCAGGACTCTGAACTACCTTCGGTGCATCAAAACACATAAACTCATAATACCGATCATCATTGAACATTAAGCGTGCGGACTGATACGCCCATTTTGCATCATGCTTATATGTTGATATTTATTGCATTTCGGGCTGTTATTACATGTTATGTCACAATACTTATGCCTTTTCTCTCTTATTTTACAAGGTTTACATGAAGAGGGAGAATGCCGGCAGCTGGAATTCTGGGCTGAAAAAGGAGCAAACGCTGGAAACCTATTATGCACAGCTCCAAAAGCCCCGAAACTCAACAGAACGCCGTTTCAGAAAATATAAAAAATATCTGGCGAAAGAAGTTCACGAGGGGGGCCACCGGCTGTCCATGAGGGTGGGGGGCGCGCCCCCCTTCCCAGGGCGCGCCCCCTGTCTCGTGGGCCCCCCGATGCCCATCTTCTCCTATATGAGGTGTTTTGACCTGGAAAAAAAATCATAAGGAGGCTTTCGGGACCAGACACCGCCGTCTCGAGGCAGAACCGAGGCGGAAACCAATCTAGGGCTCCGGCAGAGCTGTTCTGCTGGGGATACTTCCCTCCGGGAGGGGGAAATCGTCATCGCCGTCATCACCAACAACTCTCCCATCTTGGGGAGGGCTATCTTCACTAGCACCATCTCCTCTCAAACCATAGTTCATCTCTTGTATCCAATCTTTGTACCCAAACCTCAGATTGGTACCTGTGGGTTGCTAGTAGTGTTGATTACTCCTTGTAGTTGATGCTAGTTGGTTTATTTGGTGGAAGATCACATGTTCAGATCCATTATGCATATTAATACCCCTCTGATCATGAACAATATTATGTCTTGTGAGTAGTTACTTTTGTTCCCGAGGACATGGGAGAAGTCTTGCTATTAGTATTCATGTGAATTTGGTCTTCGTTCGATATTTTGATGAGGTGTATGTTGTCTCTCCTCTAGTGGTGTCATGTGAACGTCGACTACATGACACTACACCATTATTTGGGCCTAGAGGATGGCATTGGAAAGTAATAAGTAGATGATGGGTTGCTAGAGTGACAGAAGCTTAAACCCTAGTTTATGCGTTGCTTCGTAAGGGGCTGATTTGGATCCATATGTTTCAGGCTATGGTTAGGTTTACCTTAATACTTCTTTTGTAGTGCGGATGCTTGCATTAGAGGTTAATCATAAGTGGGAGTCTTGTCCAAGTAAGGGCAGCACCCAAGCACCGGTCCACCCACATACCAAATTATCGAAGTACCGAACGCGAATCAGATGATCGTGATCAAAGCTAGCTTGACGATAATTCCCATGTGTCCTCGGGAGCGCTTTCCTTTATATAAGAGTTTGTCCAGGCTTGTCCTTTGCTACAAAAAGGATTGGTCCACCTTGCTGCACCTTATTTGCTTTTACCTTTTGTCACTTGCTACCAATTACCTTATCACAAAACTATCTGTTACCTATAATTTTAGTGCTTGCAGAAAATACCTTACTAAAAACTGCCTATCATTTCCTTCTGCTCCTTGTTGGGTTCGACACTCTTACTTATCGAAAGGACTACGATAGATCCCCTACACTTGTGGGTCATCAAGACTCTTTTCTGGCGCCGTTGCCGGGGAGTGAAGCACCTTTGGTAAGTGGAATTTGGTAAGGAAAAATTTATATAGTGTGCTGAAATTTATTGTCACTTGTTACTATGGCTCAAAATCCTTTGAGGGGCTTGTTCGGGGTATCTTGACCTCGAATAGAAGAGCAAAGGTTGCTCCTCAACCTACTGCACCTACTGAAAATGTTTGCTTTGAGATTCCTTCGGGTATGATAGAGAAACTGCTTGAAAATCCTTTTACAGGAGACGGAACACTGCATCCCGATTTACATCTAATCTATGTGGATGAAGTTTGTGGATTGTTTAAGCTTGCAGGTATGCCCGAGGATGTTATCAAGAAGAAGGTATTCCCTTTATCTTTGAAGGGAGATTCATTGACATGGTTTAGGCTATGTGATGATATGGGATCATGGAACTATAATCGTCTGAAGTTGGAATTTCATCAGAAGTTCTACCCTATGCACCAGGTTCATCGTGATCGTAATTATATTTATAATTTCTGGCCTCGCGAAGGAGAAAGCATCGCTCAAGCTTGGGGGAGGCTTAAGTCAATGTTATATTCATGCCCCAATCATGAGCTCTCAAGAGAAATGATCATTCAAAAATTTTATGCTCGGCTTTCTCTTAATAATCGCTCCATGCTCGATACTTCTTGTTCTGGTTCTTTTATGATGAAGACTATTGAATTCAAATGGGATTTATTGGAAAGAATTAAACTCAACTCTGAAGATTGGGATCTCGCCGAAGGTAAGGAGTCAGGTATGACCCCTAAGTTTGATTGTGTTAAAGCTTTTATAGATACCGATGTTTTCCGTGAGTTTAGCACTAAATATGGACTTGACTCTGAGATAGTAGCTTCTTTTTGTGAATCTTTTGCTACTCATGTTGATCTCCCCAAGGAGAAGTGGTTTAAATACCATCCCCCTATTGAAGTAAAAGTAGTTAAACCTGTTAAAGTTGAAGAAAAGACTATCACTTATAATGTTGATCCTGTCATTCCTACTGCTTATGTTGAGAAATCACCTTTCCCTGTGAGAATAAAGGATCATGCTCAAGCTTCAACTGTAGTTCATAAACGTAATACTAGAACACCTACACCCTCTGAGCAAATTAAAGTTGAACCTAGTGTTGCTATGGTTAAAGATCTCTTGGTAGAAGATTTAGATGGACATGTTATTTACCTTCAAGAAGAGTCTGCTAGAATAGCCAAACCCAATGCTAGAAATAGACATAGACCGGTTGTAGGCTTGCCTGTTATCTGTGTTAAGATAGGAGATCATTGCTATCATGGTTTATGTGACGTACGTGCTAGTGCGAGTATTATCCCTCTTGATTTATATTGAGAAATTATGCATGATATTGCACCTGTTGAGCTAGAAGGGATTGATGTTACTATTAAGCTTGCTAATAGAGACACTATTTCACCAGTTGGGATTGTTAGAGATATTGAAGTCTTGTGTGGGAAGGTTAAATACCCTGCTGATTTTCTTGTTCTTAGTTCCCCACAAGATGAATTATGTCCCATTATATTTGGTAGACCATTCTTGAATACTGTTAATTCCAAGATAGACTGCGTGAAAGATATTGTTACTGTGGCGTTAGGGGATATGTCGCATGATTTTAACTTTGCTAAATTCCGTAGACAACCCCTTGAAAAGGAACCACCCAGTAAGGATGAAATTATTGGTCTTGCTTTAGAACAATACTTGCTAGACCATGAAAATGATATGGATATGAATGAGAGAAGGGAAATAGATGAAATATTCCTTAAACAGGGACCCGTACTGAAAAACAACTTGCATGTTGAAATCCTAGGGGATCCTCCTCCACCCAAGGGTGATCCCGTGTTTGAACTTAAACCTTTACCTGATAATCTTAAGTATGTTTATCTTGATGAAAAGAAGATATATCCTATTATTATTAGTGCTAACCTTTCAGAGCAGGAAGAAGAAAAACTATTGAAAACTCTAAAGAAGCACCGTGCTGCTATTGGATATACTCTGGATGATCTTAAGGGCATTAGTCCCACTATATGCCAACACAAGATAAATTTGGAAGAAAATGCTAAACCGGTTATTGATCATTAGCGACGGTTAAATCCTAAGATGAAAGAAGTGGTAAGGAAGGAAATACTAAAACTTCTAGAGGCAGGTATTATCTATCCCGTTGCTGATAGCCAGTGGGTAAGTCATGTCCATTGTGTCCCTAAGAAGGGAGGTATGACTGTTGTTCCTAATGATAAAGATGAATTGACCCCGCAAAGGATAGTTACAGGTTATAGGATGGTAATTGATTTTCGTAAGTTAAATAAAGCTACTAAGAAAGATCATTACCCCTTGCCATTTATTGATCAAATGCTAGAAAGGTTATCCAAACATACTCATTTCTGCTTTTTAGATGGTTATTCTGGTTTCTCTCAAATACCTGTGCCAAAAGGGGACCAAGAAAAGACCACTTTTACTTGTCCTTTCGGTACCTTTGCTTATAGATGTATGCCTTTTGGTTTATGTATTGCACCTGCTACCTTTCAAAGATGCATGATGGCTATATTCTCTGATTTTTGTGAAAAGATTGTTGAGGTTTTCATGGATGATTTCTCCGTTTACGGAACTTCTTTTGATGATTGCTTAAACAACCTTGATCGAGTTCTGCAGATATGTGAAGACACTAACCTCATCTTGAATTGGGAGAAGTGCCACTTTATGGTTAATGAAGGCATTGTCTTGGGATATAAAATTTCTGAAAGAGGTATTGAAGTTGACATAGCTAAAGTTGATGCTATTGAAAAGATGCCATGCCCAAAGGACATCAAAGGTATAAGAAGTTTCCTTGGTCATGTCGGGTTTTATAGGAGGTTCATAAAGGACTTCTCCAAAATCTCCAGGCCTCTGACTAAGCTCTTGCAAAAAGATATTCCTTTTGTCTTTGATGATGATTGTCTAGAAGCATTTGAAATACTTAAGAAAGCATTGATCTCTGCACCTATTGTCCAGCCTCCTGACTGGAATTTACCCTTTGAGATTATGTGTGATGCTAGTGATTATGATGTAGGAGCTATTCTAGGGCAAAGAGTTGATAAGAAATTGAATGTTATCCAATATGCTAGTAAAACTCTAGATAGTGCCCAAAGAAATTATGCTACTACTGAGAAAGAACTTTTAGCAGTTGTATTTGCTTGTGATAAGTTTAGACCCTATATTATTGATTCTAAAGTAACTATTCACACTGATCATGCTGCTATCAAATACCTTATGGAAAAGAAAGATGCTAAACCTAGACTTATTAGATGGGTTCTCTTGCTGCAAGAATTTGACTTGCATATTATTCATAGAAAGGGAGCTGAGAACCCCGTTGCAGATAACTTGTCTAGGTTAGAGAATATATTTGATGACCCACAACCTATTGATGATAGCTTTCCTGATGAACAACTAGCTGTCATAAATACTTCTCGTACTGCTTCATGGTATGCTGATTATGCTAATTACATTGTTGCTAAGTTTATACCTCCTACCTTCACATACCAACGAAAGAAAAAATTCTTCTATGATTTGAGACATTACTTCTGGGATGACCCACATCTTTATAAAGAAGGAGTAGATGGTATCATTAGACGTTGTGTATCTGAGCATGAACAGGAATAGATCCTACGCAAGTGCCACTCTGAAGCTTATGGAGGACACCATGCGGGAGATAGAACTGCACACAAGGTATTGCAATCCGGTTTTTATTGGCCTACTCTCTTCAAGGATGCCCGTAAGTTTGTCTTATCTTGTGATGAATGTCAAAGAATTGGTAATATCAGTAGACGTCAAGAAATGCCTATGAATTACTCACTTGTAATTGAACCATTTGATGTTTGGGGATTTGATTATATGGGACCGTTTCCTGCCTCTAATGGATACACACATATTTTAGTTATTGTTGATTACATTAATAAGTGGGTAGAAGCTATTCCAACTAGTAGTGCTGATCATAACACCTATATTAAGATGCTTAAAGAAGTTATTTTTCCGAGGTTTGGAGTCCCTAGATATCTAATGAATGATGGTGGTTCACACTTTATTCATGGTGCTTTCCGTAAGATGCTTGCTAAATATGATGTCAACCATAGAATTGCATCCCCCTATCACCCTCAGACTAGTGGTCAAGTAGAACTAAGTAATAGAGAGTTGAAATTAATTTTGCAAAAGACAGTTAATAGGTCTAGGAAGAATTGGTCCAAGAAACTTGATGATGCATTATGGGCCTATAGAACTACATACAAAAATCCTATGGGTATGTCTCCATATAAGATGGTTTACGGAAAAGTTTGTCACTTACCTCTTGAGCTAGAACATAAGGCATATTGGGCTATCAAAGAGCTCAATTATGATTTCAAACTTGCCGGTGAAAAGAGGTTATTTGACATTAGCTGTCTCGATGAATGGAGAACCTAGGCCTATGAGAATGCCAAGCTATTTAAAGAAAAAGTTAAAAGATGGCATGACAAAAGGATACAAAAGCGTGAGTTTAACGTAGGTGATTATGTCTTACTATTCAACTCTCGTTTAAGATTTTTTGCAGAAAAACTTCTCTCCAGGTGGGAAGGACCTTATGTTATCGAGGAGGTCTATCGTTCGGGTGCCATAAAAATCAACAACTTCGAAGGCACAAATCCGAAGGTGGTGAACGGTCAAAGAATCAAACATTATATCTCAGGTAATCCCATAAATGTTGAAACCAATATTATTGAAACCGTAACCCCGGAGGAATACATAAGGGACACTTTCCAGAACGATCCAGCCTCCAAAAAGGAAGAGGTATGTGATACGGTAAGTAAACCGACTCCAAAACAGTTCTAAAGGCAATTTTTCTCTGTTTTTGAATATTTAGAAAAATAGAAAAATAAGCCGCAGTCCGGAAGAGACACGAGCCGTCCACGAGGGTGGAGGGCGTGCCCCCCTGCCTAGGGCGCCCCCTGCCTCGTGGACAGCTCGTGTGTCCCCCGGACTCCATTTTCTTGTGGGTTACTCCTTTTGGTCGGTAAAAATTCATTATATATACTCCCAAAGGTTTTGACCTCTGTATCACGCAAAAATCCTCTGTTCTTGTTTCGAGCTGTTTTTTGCTAGGGTTTGCGAAGCCAGGCATCATGTCGTCTCCCTACTCCAACAACGAAGGCAACGACGCTTGGCTAATGAAGATAGATCTGAAGAGGGAAGGACCCGAAGAGATCCACAAGTAGAAAAAGATCAAGATGGAGGTGGAAGATCCGGCTCCGGCATCGGGAGAAGAAGACACCCCTAAATCGCTTCCCAATCTCTTTACCTCAACTGAGATTGAAGCTTTCAGGATGATTGAGTTAGCTCAAATTCGAAACAAGCATCTCACAAGTGAAAATATTTTGTTGAAGGACTACATTGCTGCACTCAAAGGTATTATCCGCAAGCTGGAAGATCTCCTACGCTCGATATATGATGATCCGGCGTCACTACTTTCAACTCCGTCATCACCACCCCCGAAGAAGGAGACATAATCATATGGGTATGGGCACTCCCCTTGGCAACTGCCAAGCTTGGGGGAGTGACCCCGGTATCGTATCACCATCACTCCTATCTTTACCGTTTATCTTAGTTTGATCCTTTTGGTAGTATCTTGATCTAGTAGAATAAGAGCATCTCCAACAGCCGCGCTACGCGCCGCGCCCAAAAAAAGCGTTTGCCGCGCGCGCTTTGGCAGGTTTAGCGCGGGGGTAGGCGCTGGCTCCAACAGCCGGGCTATAATGCAGCGCGCGCGCGCCGCTCCAGCAGTGCCCAAAAATGCAGCGCGCGCACAATATTTTTTAAATACATAGATTGCATTAAAATAAAAAACATAGAATAAAAAGGATACAAAGTTATTTTACATATATATTGCAACTAGATAGGTAGTTCGAAAACATAGATAGATAGTTCAACGCTAGATAGTTCGAAAACATAAAAAACTAATCCCAGTCGCTCCCGTCATCTGCACCATCATCGGCTTCATCGTAGGTGTCGTCAGAGGTTGACAGCCAGCAGTCCAACCAACGCTCATCTTCTGGAGCGAAGAAGGACCTCCCGCCTGCATTGACGAGGTCGGCTCTGCTGACACGCCAATGCCTTCCGACGATGCCTGTCCAACCGCTCCTCGCGGCGCCGACGCGTGTCCTCCTCGCGGCGACTTGCCCAATATTGCTGCTCGTAGGCGACGTCCTCCGGGTGGCGCCGGCGCCACTCCGCCATGCGTCGCTCGTCCTCCTGGGCGACGAGGAGGCGGTTCTGCAGCGCAGTGTGCTCCGCACAGTCTTGTGCGGAGTTTAGACGAGGCGGCGGGGCGACGTCTAACGCCTGCTCAAGCGTGTGGACGTCCTGGAAGTTCATTTGGAGGCGCGGCCTGCCTAGGCGCCATGCCGCCGCGTCGAACGCGCGGGCGACCTCGTGCGCCGTGTCGTAGGTTCCGAGACTAAGCCGGAGATCGCCGGAGCGTATCTCGGCGTAGAACCCGTCGTTCGGGCGCTCGCGGACGCCGCGGTAGCCCGACGCAGAACGGTGGCGCGGAGGCATGGTGGCGCGTCGGGGGCGGCGGCGGCGCTCTGGAGCGGTGGTAGCGCTCTGGGGCGTCGGCGGCGCGAGAAGCAGGGAGAGAGGGAGCGGTGGAGCGGTGGAGCGAGGGAGCGGCGCGCGCTGCTTTTTATAGGCGCGCGGGAAGCAGCGCCGCAAAAATGGCGCGCGAGAGGCCGCCATTTCGCGCGCGCGCAAGCGGTTCCCGCGCGCGCGGTTTTCCCGCCGCCGCTGGAGCGCGCCATTCTGCCCCGCTCGCGTGAAAACGGAAGTTTAGCGCGCGCGCGCCTTTTTGCGCCGCTGTTGGAGATGCTCTAAAGTTAGCATGATCTAGTTGTGAGCTTTTGCTTTATGATCTTTACCCTTTGTAATTGAGTCCATGAGCTATATAATAAAGATTAGTGTTGAGCCAAGGGCTTGATTTCCTCACTTGGGTCATGATAAAAAGAAAGAAAATATGAAAAGTACCAAAGAGATCATATTGATCTTATGGGAAGTAATGACTTCACATATAAGAGTATGATAAATAAAAGTTGTTGGGAGTTGACAAGCATAGTTTTGTTCATCGTTACAATTAATAGGAAGTAATAAAAGAAGAGAGGCTTCACATACAAATATACTATCTTGGACATCTTTTATGATTGTGAGCACTCACTAAAGTATGACATGCTAAAGAATTGATGTTGGACAAGGAAGACAACATAATGGGTTATGTCTTCATACATCCGAAATAAAGTATATTGTCATGGATCATCCAACATGTTGAGCTTGCCTTTCCCCCTCATGCTAGCCAAAACTCCTCGCACCAAGTAGAGATACTACTTGTGCTTCCATACATCCTTAAACCCAGTTTTGCCATGAGAGTCCACCATACCTACCTATGGATTGAGAAAGATCATTCCAAGTAAGTTGTCATGTTGCAAACTCGCTAAAATATGTATGATTTATTAGTGTGGGAGAAATTAGCTTTATACGATCTTGTGATATGGAAGTAATAAAAGGGACGGACTGCATAATAAAGGTCCTTATCACAAGTGGCAATATAAAGTGAAGTTCTTCTATGCCAAGACTTTGTGCATCCAACCATAAAAACACATGACAACCTCTGCTTCCCTCTGCGAAGGGCCTATCTATTACTCTTGCCTTATAAGAGTCAAGGTGAAATTCACCTTTCCTTTTTACATTTTATCCTTTGGCAAGCACACTGTGTTGGAAAGATCTTGACATATATACCCACTTGGATGTAAGTTTTCATGGTCTATTACTGTTGATGTTATTCTTGAGGTAAAAGGTTGGGAGGCAACACCATAAGCCCCTATCTTTCTCTGTGTCCGATTAAAACTCCATAACCATAAGTATTGCATGAGTGTGAGCAATTATGAAAGACTATATGATAGTTGAGTATGTAGGCTTGCTGAAAAACTCTTATATTGACTCTTTCCAATGTTACGATAAATTGCAATTGCTTCAATGACCGAGATCAAAGTTTGTTAGTTTCCAATGAAGTTTATGATCCATGCTTGATATTGTGAATGAATTGTTACTTTAGCATAGGAATCATATGACAATTTATATATGCTGCTGCTATGAGAATGATCATGATGCCCTCATGTCCGTATTTTGTTTTTTATCGACGCCTCTATCTCTAAACATGTGGACATATTTTTTCGATTTCGGCTTTCGCTTGAGGACAAGCGAGGTCTAAGCTTGGGGAAGTTGATATGTCCATTTTGCATCATGCTTATATGTTGATGTTTATTGCACTTTGGGCTGTTATTACACGTTATGTCACAATACTTATGCCTTTTCTCTCTTATTTTACAAGGTTTACATGAAGAGGGAGAATGCCGGCAGCTGGAATTCTGGGCTGAAAAAGGAGCAAACGCTGGAAACCTATTCTGCACAGCTCCAAAAGTCCCGAAACCTACTCCAACACCGTTTCAGAAAATATAAAAAATATCTGGCGAAAGAAGTTCACGAGGGGGGCCACCGACTGTCCACGAGGGTGGGGGGCGCGCCCCCTATCTCGTGGGCCCCCCGAAGGCCCCCCGATGCCCATCTTCTCCTATATGAGGTGTTTTGACCTGGAAAAAAATCAGAAGGAGGCTTTCGGGACCAGACGCCGCCGTCTCGAGGCGGAAACCAATCTAGGCCTCCGGCAGAGCTGTTCTACCAGGGATACTTCCTTCCGGGAGGGGGAAATCGTCACCGCCGTCATCACCAACAACTCTCCCATCTTGGGGAGGGATATCTTCATCAACATCTTCACCAGCACCATCTCCTCTCAAACCCTAGTTCATCTCTTGTATCCAATCTTTGTACCCAAACCTTAGATTGGTACCTCTGGGTTGCTAGTAGTGTTGATTACTCCTTGTAGTTGATGCTAGTTGGTTTATTTGGTGGAAGATCATATGTTCAGATCCATTATGCATATTAATACCCCTCTGATCATGAACAATATTATGTCTTGTGAGTAGTTACTTTTGTTCCTGAGGACATGGGAGAAGTCTTGCTATTAGTAGTCATGTGAATTTGGTCTTCGTTCGATATTTTGATGTGATGTATGTTGTCTCTCCTCTAGTGGTGTCATGTGAACGTCGACTACATGACACTTCACCATTATTTGGGCCTAGAGGAAGGCATTGGGAAGTAATAAGTAGATGATGGGTTGCTAGAGTGACAGAAGCTTAAACCCTAGTTTATGCGTTGCTTCGTAAGGGGCTGATTTGGATCCATATGTTTCAGGCTATGGTTAGGTTTACCTTAATACTTATTTTGTAGTTGCGGATGCTTGCATTAGAGGTTAATCATAAGTGGGAGGCTTGTCCAAGTAAGGGCAGCACCCAAGCACCGGTCCACCCACATACCAAATTATCGAAGTATCGAACGCGAATCAGATGATCGTGATGAAAGCTAGCTTGGCGATAATTCCCATGTGTTCTCGGGAGCGCTTTCCTTTATATAAGAGTTTGTCCAGGCTTGTCCTTTGCTGCAAAAAGGATTGGGCCACCTTGCTGCACCTTATTTGCTTTTACCTTTTGTCACTTTATACCAATTACTTATCACAAAACTATCTGTTACCTATAATTTCAGTGCTTGCAGAAAATACCTTACTGAAAACTGCCTATCATTTCCTTCTACTCCTCGTTGGGTTCGACACTCTTACTTATCGAAAGGACTACAATAGATCCCCTACACTTGTGGGTCATCATGGGCCCTACGTGTTCGAGAACTATGTAGACATGACCGAGACTCGTCTCCGGTCAATAACCAATAGCGGAACCTGGATGCTCATATTGGTTCCTACATATTCTATGAAGATTTCTATTGGTCAAACCACATAACAACATACGTTGTTCCCTTTGTCATCGGTATGTTACTTTGCCCGAGATTCGATTATCGGTATCATCATACCTAGTTCAATCTCGTTACCGGCAAGTCTATTTACTCGTTCTGTAATACATCATCTCGTGACTAACTCATTAGTCATTTGCTTGCAAGGCTTATTATGATGTGTATTACTGAGAGGGCCCAGAGATACCTCTCCGACACTCGGAGTGACAAATCCTATTCTCGATCTATGCCAACACCACAAACACCTTCGGAGACACCTATAGAGGATCTTTATAATCACCCAGTTACGTTGTGACGTTTGATAGCACAGAAGGTGTTCCTCCGGTATTCGGGAGTTACATAATCTCATAGTCATAGGAACATGTATAAGTCATGATGAGAGCAATAGCAGTAAAACTAAACAATCAAGTTGCTAAGCTAACGGATGGGTCTTGTCCATCACATCATTCTCCTAATGATGTGATCCCGCTGATCAAATGACAACTCATGTCTATGGTTAGGAAACATAACCATATTTGATTAACGAGCTAGTCTAGTAGAGGCATACTAGGGACACTCTGTTTCGTCCATGTATTCACACATGTGCTAAGTTTTCGGTTAATACAATTCGAGCATGAATAATAACAGTTATCATGATATAAGGAAATACAAATAACAACTTTATTATTGCCTCTAGGGCATATTTCCTTCAGTCTCCCACTTGAACTAGAGTCAATAATCTAGATTTACACAGTAATGATTCTGACACCCATGGAGTCTTGGTGCTGATCATGTTTTGCTCGTTGAAGAGGCTTAGTCAACGGGTCTGCGACATTCAGATCCGTATGTATCTTGCAAATTTATATGTCTCCCTCCTTGACTTGATCATGGATGGAATTGAAGCGTCTCTTGATGTGCTTGGTTCTCTTGTGAAACCTGGATTCCTTCGCCAAGGCTATTGCTCCAGTGTTGTCACAAAAGATTTTCATTGGACCCGATGCATTAGGTATTACACCTAAATCGGATATGAACTCCTTCATCCAGACTCCTTCATTTGTTGCTTCCGAAGTAGCGATGTACTCCGCTTCACAAGTAGATCCCACCACGACGCTCTGCTTGGAACTGCACCAACTGACATTTCCATCGTTCAATAAAAATACATATCTGGTTTGTGACTTAGAGTCATCCAGATCAGTGCCAAAGCTTGAATCGACGTAACCGTTTACGATGAGCTCTTTGTCACCTCCATAAACGAGAAACATATCCTTTGTCCTTTTTAGGTACTTCAGGATGTTCTTGACCGCTGTCCAGTGATCCACCATTGGATTACTTTGGTACCTCCTTGCTAAACTTATAGCAAGGCACACATCATGTCTCGTACACAACATTGCATACATGATAGATCCTATGGCTGAGGCATAGGGAATGACTTTCATTTTCTCTCTATCTTCTGCAGTGGTTGGGCATTGAGTCTTACTCAGCTTCACACCTTGTAACACAGGGAAGAACCCTTTCTTTGACTGATCCATTTTGAACTTCTTCAAAACTTTATCAAGGTATGTGCTTTGTGAAAGTCCAATTAAGCGTCTTGATCTATCTCTATAGATCTTGATGCCTAATATATAAGCAGCTTCACCAAGGTCTTTCATTGAAAAATTCTTATTCAAGTATCCCTTTATGCCATCCAGAAATTCTATATCATTTCCAATCAACAATATGGCATCCACATATAATATCAGAAATGCTATAGAGCTCCCACTAACTTTCTTGTAAATACAGGCTTCTCCAAAAGTCTGTATAAAACCATATGCTTTGATCACATCATCAAAGCGTATATTCCAACTCCGAGATGCGCCAGTCCCTCGCACCTGCACAAACAAATAAGAACTTCGCAGCCAACGCGATAAGGGGTTGTCAATCCCTTTACGGTCACTTACGATAGTGAGATCTGATAGAGATGACAATTATATTTTTGGTATTTTTGGTATAGAAACAGAAAGTAAAGAAAGCAAAGGCGACATAAATTGGCTAGTTGACAAGAAAGTAATATGATAAAGATAGACCCGGGGGCCATAGTTTTCTCTAGTGGCTTCTCTCATGATAGCGATATTCTACGGCGGGTAGACAAATTACTGTTGAGCAATTGATAGAAAAGCGAATAATTATGAGACTATCTAGGCATGATCATTGTATATAGGCATCACGTCCGAGACAGGTAGACCGACTCCTGCGTGCATCTACTACTATTACTCCACACATCGACCGCTATCCATCATGCATCTAGTGTATTGAGTTCATACGAACAGAGTAACGCCTTAAGCAAGATGACATGATGTAGAGGGATAAACTCAAGCAATATGATGAAAACCCCATCTTTTTATCCTCGATGGCAACAATACAATACGTGCCTTGCTGCCCCTACTGTCACTGGGAAAGGACACCGCAAGATTGAACCCAAAGCCAAGCACTTCTCCCATTCCAAGAACTGTAGATCTAGTAGGCCAAACCAAACCAATAATTCGAAGAGACTTGCAAGGATATTATGAGCACACATAAAAAGTTCAGAGAAGAACCAAATATCTTTCATAGATAACCTTGATCATAAACTCACAATTCATCGGATCTCGACAAACACACCGCAAAAGGAGATTACATCGAATAGATCTCCTCGAAGACCGAGGAGAACTTTGTATTGAGATCCAGAGAGAGAGAAGAAGCCATCTAGATACTAGCTATGGACCCTAAGGTCTGTGGTAAACTACTCACAACTCATGGTGAGGGCGATGATGATGATGATGAAGGCCTCCGTGATGGACCCCCCTCCCGGAATAGGCTCCAAGATGGGATCTCCACGAGAACATCAACTATGGCGGTGGAATTAGGGTTTTCTCTCTGCGTATGGATTTTCTGGGGTACGTAGGCATATATTGGAGGAAGAGGGGCACCAGGGGCCACCGGGCCTGCCCTCGAGGCAGGGGGGCCCGCCCCCCACCCTCGAGGGTGGGCCCCCTGTCCTCTGGCTTGCCCCGAAGTTTATCTCGCGTGATTTCCTCCAAAAATATCTCCTGCAAAGGTTTCATTCCGTTTGGACTCCGTTTGATATTCCTTTTCTGGAAAACCCTGAAATAGGCAAAAAACAACAATCTGGACTGGGCCTTTGGGTTAGTAGGTTAGTCCCAAAAATGATATAAAAGTGAATGATAAAGCCCATTAAACATCTAAGACTTCATAAATAATAGCATGGAACAATAAAAAATTATAGATACGTTGGAGACGTATCAAGCATCCCCAAGCTTAATTCCTGCTCGTCCTCGAGTAGGTAAATGATAAAGAAAGAATTTTTGATGTGGAATGCTAACCAATATAGTTTTTCAATGTAATTCTCTTAATTGTGGCATGAATATTCAGATCTGAAAGATTCAAGATAAAAGTCTATATTGACATAAGAAATAACAATACTTCAAGCAATACTAACAAAGCAATCACGTCTTCTCAAAATAATATGGCTAAAGAAAGGTATCCCTACAAAATCATATAGTGTTGGCTATGCTCCCTTGCCATTGCACAAAATATTCATATCATGCACAACCCCGATTTCAGCCAAGCATTTGTTTTCATGCTCTATCTTTTCAAACCTTTCAACTTTCACGCAATACATGAGCGCGAGCCATGGACATAACACTATGGGTGGAATAGAGGTGGTTGTGGAGAAGACAAAAAGAGGGAGATAGTCTCACATCGACTAGGCGTATCAACGGGCTATGGAGATGCCCATCAATAGATATCAATGTGAGTGAGTAGGGATTGCCATGCAACGGACGCACTAGAGCTAAATATGAATGAAAGCTCAACAAAAGAAACTAGTGGGTATGCATCCAACTTGCTTGCTCACGAAGACCTAGGGCATTTGAGGAAGCCCATCATTGGAATATACAAGGCAAGTTCTATAACGAAAATTCCCACTAGTATATGAAAGTGACTAAGCATGAGACTCTCTATAATGAAGAACATCGTGCTACTTTGAAGCATAAGTGTGGAAAAAGATAGTGGCAATTTTCCCTTTTTTTGGGCCGTTCTTTTTTTCTTTAGCCTTTTTTTTTGCGGAGGGGCTTTATAGATTCAGCCTTTCCTCCCATGGGACAATGCTCTATAAATGATGATCATCACACTTTCATTACAACACAAGATTACAACTCAATACTACAACAACAAAGTATGACTCTATATGAATGCCTCCGGCGGTGTACCGGTATGTGCAATGAAACAAGAGTGACATGTATAAAAATTATGCATGGTGGCTTTTCCACAAATACGATGTCAACTACATGATCATGCAATGGCAATATGACAATATGATGCGTGTCATATGAACGGAACGGTGGAAAGTTGCATGGCAATATATCTCGGAATGGCTATGGAAATGCTATGATAGGTAGGTATGGTGGCTGTTTTGAGGAACAATATGGTGGTTGTTTTGAGGAAGGATATATAGTGGGTTTATGGCACCGGCGAAAGTTGCACAGTACAAGAGAGGCTAGCAATGGTGGAAGGGTGAGAGTGCGTATAATCCATGGACTCAACATTAGTCATAAGAACTCATATACTTATTGCAAAAATCTACGAGTCATCAAAACAAAGCAATCAATGCATGCCCCAAGGGGGGAGGTTAGTAGGAGTTAACCATCGCGCGCCCCCGGCCTCCACACAAAGGTTGACACTCTACAAATACCTCATGCTTTAGCTTAGTCACACAACGGTTCACCATACGTGCATGCTACGGGAATCACCAACCTTAACACAAATATTTCTCAATTTGATAATTACTCCACTAGCATGACTCTAATATCACTATCCTCATGTCTCAAAACAATTATCAAGCATCCAACATCTCTTTCTACTCAATGCACTTGATGTGAATTTTTTTACTACATTGACATTGGATGTTTATCATGTGAAGACTAGTTTCTTTAGCCTAAACACCTTACCATGCTGTTTTAATAGATCTAAGTGAAGCATTAGAGTTCAAAAATTTCTACAAAATATTACCACCACCGTGCTCTAAAAGATATAAGTGAAGCACTAGAGCAAAAACTATTCAACTCAAAAGATATAAGTGAAGCATATAGAGTGTTCTAACAATTTCTAGGGCATATTTAACTCTCTCAAATAGGTGTGTCCAACAAGGTTGATTGTGGCAAACTAACAAGCAAAGACTCAAATTATACAAGACGCTCCAAGAAAAACACATAACATGTTGCGAATAAAAATATAGCTCCAAGTATAGTTACCGATGGATGAAGACGAAAAAGGGGATGCCTTCCCGGGGCATCCCCAAGCTTAGGCTTTTGATTATCTTGAATTTACTTGGGGTGCCATGGGCATCCCCAAGCTTGGGCCTTTGCTACTCCTTGTTCCATAGTCCATCAAAGCAATACTCAAAACTTGAAAACTTCACAACACAAAACTTAGACAAAAATTCTCGTGAGCTCCGTTAGTAAGAGAAAGCAAACCACCAGTCAAAGGTACAGCAAGGAATTCATTCATTGTTTATATTTGTGTTAAACCTACTGTACTCCAAGTTCTCTATGGTTAATATCCTCCAATATTACTCATAGATGCATCGGAATAAGCAAACAACACACGAAAAACAGAATCTGTCAAAAACAGAACAATCTGTAGTAATCTGCTGGGTTTGCCTACTTCTGGAACTCAAAAAAATTCAAACTAAATTGGTAAATTTGAGCAATTTGTCTACCAATCAGCAGCAAAAAGAATCAACTAAAAAGCACGCTCCAGCAGTGGCGTAGCCAGCCCGATAAACCAGGGTGGTCCACTAATAGAAATATTTACATAAGTTTGTTTATTATTTTCAAAGAAATATATTTTTTACTACACTATGTACAAGCTATGGGGAAATTTCAGGGTGGTCCATTGACCACCCTGGCCACCCCCTAGCTACGCCACTGCGCTCCAATAAAATATGAAGACTACTTTAGCGAGCGCTGACGATTCTGTTTTTCACAGCAAGATCATATAAACTTCACACAAGTCTTATCAAAGGTTCTACTTGGCACAAACACTAAACAAAACATGAAAACACATCTAATCAGAGGTTAGATGCAATATTTATTCCCTAACAGCAACAAAAAAAAAATTGGGTTGCCTCCCAACAAGCGCTATCGTTTTACGCTCCTAGCTAGGCACGATACAAGATAGATCTAGGTATTGCCATAGCGGTACGATATGTCACGAAAGCTCATCTCATATTCCCTACGTTCGGCGGCAAGCTTCCTTTGTGGTAAGCAAAAGTAATCAAAAAAGGGCTGAATTTAATGGGACAAAAGTCCCCTACATCGATCTCGGGAGGAACAGGTTCCTCCTTTGGCCCTTTGTAGTGGATGACCAATTCATCGTTATAGGCATTCTTTTGGCAGAAGGCCAATAACCTTCGTTCAAGGAAGGGGCCTAACCCATTATTTTGAATAGCGAGGTCATCGTTTATCTCAGAAATTCTATCAATCAAGATCTCAATAGGAACCTTTTTTCTAAGGTTTTCATTAAAAGCAACATGACCAGGAGATCGCAAACGCATAAGGTCTTCTTGATTGAACAAGATAGCCTCTATAGGAGGTCGACCGGCATCTACTCCGTAATGAGCAAAAAATTCTATGGCCTCTTTCATGATATATCTAAATTCATGAGCCAAAAAGATAGTAGCAGCACGCTTAACGGAAGAATGCTCAATATTGGAGAACTCCAAAAATACTCTCTGAATACAGGGATGCATATGGATAAATTGCCTTTCAATTTCTACTATGAGCATAGATACCGCATCTGCAAGGCTACTAGTTTTGTGAAGAATAGATCCACCCATAGTGGGCAAAGCACCGGCACAAGTAAAGAAGTCTTGAAGAACCCCTTTTCCAATAATATTGCCACCACCGACCCAGAACTTCTTAACATGTAAAGTGGTAGCTTCATCCGGGGGGTCAACATGGACGTTGCCCTCGGCATTGCTACCCTTCTCGATAAAATCGTCCCCCATCTCAGACATGAGGGCAAGCAGGCACGCAACACACAAGGAAACAAGAAGCAAGTGAACGAGAAACACACGACGGAAGAAGGGCGAATAAAACAGCAAAGGTGAAGTGGGGGGAGAGGAAAACGAGAGGCAAATAAATGTAAAGCGAAGGATAAGGGTTTGTGATAGGTAGTTGGTATATGACTTTTGCGTAAGCTTCCCCGGCAACGGCGCCAGAAATTCTTCTTGCTACCCCTTGAGCTTGCGTTGTATTCCCTCGAAGAGGAAAGGGAGATGCAGCACAGTAGCGTAAGTACTTCCCTCAGTTTTTGAGAACCAAGGTATCAATCCCGTAGGAGACCACGCGCCAGTCCCTCGCACCTGCACAAACAAATAAGAACTTCGCAGCCAACGCGATAAGGGGTTGTCAATCCCTTTACGGCCACTTACGATAGTGAGATCTGATAGAGATGATAATTATATTTTTGGTATTTTTGGTATAGAAACAGAAAGTAAAGAAAGCAAAGGCGACAGAAATTGGCTAGTTGACAAGAAAGTAATATGATAAAGATAGACCCGGGGGCCATAGTTTTCTCCAGTGGCTTCTCTCATGATAGCGATATTCTACGGCGGGTAGACAAATTACTGTCGAGCAATTGATAGAAAAGCGAATAATTATGAGACTATCTAGGCATGATCATTGTATATAGGCATCACATCCAAGACAAGTAGACCGACTCCTGCCTGCATCTACTACTATTACTCCACACATCGACCGCTATCCAGCATGCATCTAGTGTATTGAGTTCATACGAACAGAGTAACGCCTTAAGCAAGATGACATGATGTAGAGGGATAAACTCAAACAATATGATGAAAACCCCATCTTTTTATCCTCGATGGCAACAATACAATACGTACCTTGCTGCCCCTACTGTCACTGGGAAAGGACACCGCAAGATTGAACCCAAAGCCAAGCACTTCTCCCATTGCAAGAACTATAGATCTAGTAGGCCAAACAAAACCAATAATTCGAAGAGACTTGCAAGGATATTATGAGGACACATAAAAAGTTCAGAGAAGAACCAAATATCTTTCATAGATAACCTTGATCATAAACTCACAATTCATCGGATCTCTACAAACACACCACAAAAAGAGATTACATCGAATATATCTCCTCGAAGACCGAGGAGAACTTTGTATTGAGATCCGGAGAGAGAGAAGAAGCCATCTAGATACTAGATATGGACCCGAAGGTCTGTGGTAAACTACTCACAATTCATGGTGAGGGCGATGATGATGATGATGATGATGAAAGCCTCCGTGATGGATCCCCCTCCCGGAACAGGCTCCAAGATGGGATCTCCACGGGAACAGCAGCTACGGCGGTGGAATTAGGGCTTTCTCTCTACGTATGGAGTTTCTGGGATATGTAGGCATATATAGGAGGAAGAGGGGCACCAGGGGCCACCGGGCCTGCCCTCGAGGTAAGGGGCGCGCCCTGGGAAGGGGGGTGTGCCCCCACCTTCGAGGGTGGGCCTCCTGTCCTCTGGCTTGGCCCCGAAGTTTATCTCGCATGATTTCCTCCAAAAATATCTCCTGTGAAGGTTTCATTCCGTTTGGACTCCGTTTGCTATTCCTTTTCCGCAAAACCCTGAAATAGGCAAAAAAACAACAATCTGGACTGGGCCTTTGGGTTAGTAGGTTAGTCCCAAAAATGATATAAAGTGAATGATAAAGCCCATTAAACATCTAAGACTTCATAAATAATAGCATGGAATAATAAAAAATTATAGATACGTTGGAGACGTATCATGTACTACTTTATAATTCGGGAAAAGGTACAATTACCTCATCAAGTTCCACTTTTCTCCCACTCACTTCTTTCGAGAGAAACTCCTTCTCTAGAATGGATCCATTCTTAGCAACGAATATCTTGCCTTCGGATCCGTGATAGAAGGTGTACCCAACAGTTTCCTTTGGGTATCCTATGAAGACACATTTCTCCGACTTGGTTTCGAGCTTATCAGGTTGAAGCTTTTTCACATAAGCATCGCAGCCCGAAACTTTAAGAAACGACAACTTTGGTTTCTTGCCAAACCACAGTTCATAAGGCGTTGTCTCAACGGATTTAGATGGTGCCCCATTTAACGTGAATGCACCCGTCTCTAAAGCATAACCCCAAAACGATAGTGGTAAATTGGTAAGAGACACCATAGATCGCACCATATCTAATAAAGTACGGTTACGATGTTCGGACACACCATTACGTTGTGGTGTTCTGGGTGGCGTGAGCTATGAAACTATTCCACATTGTTTCAAATGAAGACCAAACTCGTAACTCAAATATTCGCCTCCACGATTAGATCGTACAAACTTTATTTTCTTGTTATGATGATTCTCTACTTCACTCTGAAATTCTTTGAACTTCTCAATTGTTTCAGACTTGTGCTTCATTAAGTAGATATACCCATATCTGGTCAAATCATGAGTGAAGGTCGTAAAATAACGATACCCGCCGCGAGCCTCAATGCTCATCGATCCACATACATCAGTATGTATGATTTCCAAAAAACATGTTGCTCGCTCCATTGTTCCAGAGAACGAAGTTTTAGTCATCTTGCCCATGAGGCATGGTTCGCAAGCACCAAGTGATCCATAATCAAGTGATTCCAAAAGTCCATCTACATGGAGTTTCTTCATGCGCTTTACACCAATATGACCTAAACGGCAGTGCCACAAATAAGTTGCACTATGATTATCAACTTTGCATCTTTTGGCTTCAATATTATGAATATGTGTATCACTACGATCGAGATCTAATAAGAACAGACCACTCTTCAAGGGTGTATGACCATAAAAGATATTACTCATAAAAATAGAACAACCATTATTCTCTGATTTAAATGAATAACCATCTCGCAACAAACAAGATCCAGATATAATGTTTATGCTCAACGCTGGCACCAAATAACAATTATTTAGATCTAAAACTAATCCCGAAGGTAGATGTAGAGGTAGCGTGCCGACGGCGATCACATCGATTTTGGAACCATTTCCCACGCGCATCGTCACCTCGTCCTTAGCTAATCTTCGTTTAATCTGTAGCCCCTGTTTCGAGTTACAAATATTAGCAACCAAACCAGTATCAAATACCCAGGTGCTACTACGAGCATTAGTAAGGTACACATCAATAACATGTATATCAAATATACCTTTGTTCACCTTGCCATCCTTCTTATCCGCCAAATACTTGGGGCAGTTCCGCTACCAGTGTCCAGTCCCTTTGTAGTAGAAGCACTCAGTTTCAGGCTTGGCTCCAGACTTGGGTTTCTTCGCGGGATTAGCAACTGTCTTGCTATTCTTCTTGAAGTTCCCCTTCTTTCCATTGCCCTTTTTCTTGAAACTAGTGGTCTTGTTAACCATCAACACTTGATGCTCCTTTTTGATTTCTACCTCCGCAGCTTTGAGCATAGCGAAGAGCTTGGGAATTGTCTTCTGCATCCCTTGCATATTATAGTTCATCAGGAACCCTTTATAGCTTGGTGGCAGTGATTGAAGAACTCTATCAATAACACTATCATCGTCAACTTTGCAACCAAGTTGAGTCATGTGATTATAGTACCCAGACATTCTGAGCAAGTGTTCACTGATAGAGCTATTCTCCTCCATCTTACAGCTATAGAACTTATTGGAGACTTCATATCTCTCAATTCGGGCATTTGCTTGAAATATTAACTTCAACTCTTGGAACATCTCATATGCTCCATGACGTTCAAAACGTCTTTGAAGTCCCGATTCTAAGCCGTAAAGCATGGCACACTCAACTATCGAGTAGTCATCAGAACGAGCTTGCCAGACGTTCATAACGTCTGGAGTTGCTCTTGCAGCAGGCCTGTGACCTAGCGGTGCTTCCAGGACATAATTCTTTTGTGCAACAATGAGGATAATCCTCAAGTTACGGACCCAGTCCGTGTAGTTGCTACCATCATCTTTCAACTTAGCTTTCTCTAGTAACGCATTAAAATTCAACGGAACGGTAGCACGGGCCATTGATCTACAACCACATAGATATGCAAAAACTATCAGGACTAAGTTCATGATAAATTAAAGTTCAATTAATCATATTACTAAAGAACTTCCACTTAGATAGACATCCCTCTAGTCATCTAAATGATCATGTGGTCCAAATCAACTAAACCATATCCGATCATCATGTGAGATGGAGTAGTTTTCAATGGTGAACATCTTATGTTCATCATATCTACTTTATGATTCACGCTCGACCTTTCGGTCTCTAGTGTTCCGAGGCCATGTCTGTACATGCTAGGCTCGTCAAGTTTAACCTGAGTATTCTGCATGTGCAAAACTGTCGTACACTCGTTGTATTTGAACGTAGAGCTTATCACACCCGATCATCACGTGGTGTCTCGGCACGACGAACTTTTGCAATGGTGCATACTCAGGGAGAACACTTGTACCTTGAAATTTGTAAGTGATCATCTTATAATGCTACCGCCATACTAAGCAAAATAAGAAGCATAATAAGATAAACATCACATGCAATCAAAATATGTGACATGATAGGGCCATCATCATCTTGTGCTTTTGATCTCCATCTCGAAAGTATCGTCATGATCTCCATCGTCATCGGCTTGACACCATGATCTTCATCGTAGCGTCGTGGTCGTCTCACCAACTATTGCTACTACTACTATCGCTAACTCATAGTGATAAAGTAAAGCAATTACATAGCCTTCGCAACTCATACAATAAAGAGACAATCATAAGGCTCCTGCCGGTTGCCGATAATTTACAAAACATGATCATCTCATACAATAATGTATAACTCATCACGTCTTGACCATATCACATCACAACATGCCCTGCAAAAACAAGTTAGACGTCCTCTACTTTGTTGTTGCAAGTTTTACATGGCTGCTACGGGCTTAGCAATAACCGTTCTGTGACGCCCCGAGACCGATGCGCCAGGTGTCTTCCAGTTATTCATTGTCGTTGCCATGTCATCTGCTTGCGTGTTGCACTTTGCCTTGTCATCATGTGCATTGCATCATCATGTTTTCAAAACTTGCATCCCTTCGTAGTTTCCCCGTCCTCTCCGTTGTCCGTTCTGAGCCTAGACACACTCGCACGCGCCCGCGGCACCTCCGAATATTTATTTTAGTAAGTGGCCGAAAAAGGTCCTCGGAATGGGTTGAAACTTGGTGTGTTGTCTTATTATAGGTAGGTAGATCGCTTGTCAAATTTCGTCGCATTCAGAACTCGTTTGATGCCCCAATGGTTAACCACGTTAACCACCTGAAGCCCTTTATCTTTTGGCCCAGCACCCCTCCACAACAGCCCCCTAGCCCATCCAAACTCCCTCCATGCTCTCGGACATCGGATCATGATCGTGTGGGCGAAAACCGCACCTCATTTGGACTTTCTTAGCTCCCTCTACCTATAAATATGCCCCTCCCCCCCCCCCGAAATTCGCGGATGAACCATAGCTTTCTTCCTCCTCGCGTAGCCGGACGCGTCCGTCCGCGCCGGACATGTTCGCCGGCCACGTCACCACTGCCAACCACAGGCCGCCACATCACCCCGCCGCCGCCCTCCTCCAACCCCGCACCGCCACCTCACCCCCTCTATCCTCCCACCGCACCAGGCCCGCTGAGCCCGCAGCTGACCCGCGTCGGGCAGAACCGGGCCCGACCGTGCCCCGCGCCGCCGCCGCGAGCCTCAGCTCATTCCGCCCGCTCCCCCCCCCCGTCGTTGCGAGCGTCATCGCCTCGGCCTCGCCGGCGACCTCGCCAGATCGCCACTGGCCACCGCTGCCGCCTCCCGTGCCCGAGGCACCTCGTCTGACCGAGCCGAGCGCCGCCGCCTCACGCGCTCGTCGGCCACCGCCTCCCGCAGCCGGCCAGAGGTGCCTCCTCCGGCCACCTCACCCCTCGCCGGCCCTGTGCGTCCCCGGCGACCTCGTCGACCGTCGCCCGCCTCGGATCTGGACGGGTGGGATGAGATCCACCCGTCGCTCGATCCAAATGCCTCCCCGCACCCCTGGTTCTCTCCGTCCCGCACGACCTCATCCAGTTTTCTCGGGAGGTAGTTTTTCTTCTAAGTCCCTGAAAAATCACATCATATATGCATGTTTGAGTGGTTGTAACTTTTTGTGTGTTGGTCCAAATTGAGCATATAATATATCAAAATGTTCGTTGTGATATGTTCTACATGTTAGTTGCATTTCCATGCATGTTACTGTTCATTTTGATGCCTTAATCTTCGTTGCAAAACTGCTATGTGATGTTACTGCTCAGCTCTAGTTATCTGTCAACAATATGTTAGCATGTTTGTGAGGTTGTATCTTTGTGCATGTTGGTTCAAATAGAGTGTATGATATGTCAAAATGTTCGTCTTGTGATGCTCTACATGATGGTTGCATTTGCATACATGTTAGAGTGCATTATGCCATGATTATCTCTGTTGCAAAAGTGTATGTTGTTGTTAAGTGCTGAAAACTGTTATGAGATGCTGATTTGTCTTTTTCACATCTTTATGTGTGATTTTTGTTTGAGCTACATGTCAACATGTTTTAGAAGCATAATCATGTCATCTTTGCTGTGGTGCAATCTACTTTTCATGATATGCCTTGTGTTGAGTGGAACAAGCTTGTAAAGTGGCCTACTCGCTATTTGTTGTTTTCTGAGACTTGTTAAAAACTGCTAAGTCTGAAACTGTTATATTGTGATGCCATGATTGCTTGATGCCCCAGTCGTATCCATGCACATTTGGAGATGCCCAATGATCATGTCTTGAATTCCATGTTATGCTCTATCCATCCATGCCATTGTTAGCAATTATAGGTTGTTGTAGCTTGTCTCTTTCTTGCTCTCAAATTGCTATAAAATGTTTCTGTCAGCCTGTTAACAGTAAGTTCAGTTTTGTCATGTGAATAGCTAGTGTTCTATGCATCCTATGACCATGTTCTTTCCATGGGTAGCTTCATAAACATGTCTTCTTGCTGTTGGTTATATTCACATTCCATGATATGCTTTGAGATGAGTTGCACAAGCTTGCAAACATGTCTACTTGTCGTTGTTGCTGCCATGTTTAGTTTATTTCACTAAGTCTGTGAAACTGTTAACTTTTGCAATCTTGCCATGATGCTTTGAGCATGTTGTAGTGGTGTTTGTTGGTAGCTCAGTGATCATGCTTGTAGTGCTTGACATGTACATGCTTGCCATGCCCTTTGATGCCATGAGATGTTCCTGTAGCATGTTGTTTTGATGTTTGCCAAGTGCCATGTTGCTGTTTTTGGACAGCTAGTTGTTATATCTTGTTTCATGTGTATGTGTTGAACCGTTGCTCCGTTTTGAGCGTGCTCTATATGAAACTTGTGTGTTTCTGCATGTAGATGTATAATAACATGTTGCATACCTGTTTGGAGTGTGTTTGCTTGATGTTTGGATGCATCTTGCATCTTTGCCATGCTTAACCTGTTTTGCTCATATCTTCTAGGCCGTAACTCCAAATTAAATGAACTTTATATGTAACTTTACTAGAATTTCGAGTAGATCATCATGGTGCATGTTAACTTGCTGTTTAAAATTTTGAACTTAAGGTTTGTTCAGATCTGGACCAATTTCGAAATTTTGCATATGAGGACTTACCGGAATTGTTATATGTTGTTTCCGGCCTCATTTAAACTTGCTTGTGTGATGTTCTTGTATGCTTCATCTCTTGCCATGATTTGCATCATGTAGCCTTGTCATGCATCATACTTAGTTGAGCATCATGTCTTGTCATGTGTTGGGTGTTTACCGTGTTGCTTGCTTCTTCTCGTTAGTGCTTGTTTCGTTGCGATCGTGAGGATTTGTTCGACTACGCTTGGTTCGTCTACGTGGCTTCGTCTTCTTCATGGACTCGATCTTCTTCCTTGCGGGATCTCAGGCAAGATGACAGTCACCTTGGATACCTTTACTATCATTGCTATGCTAGTTGTCTCGATGCTATCGCTATATGTCGCGCTACCTATCTATTTGTCAGCCTCTCATTGTTGCCATGAAACCTCTAACCTTTGACACCATCATAGCAAACTATTGTTTGGATATGTTACCGCTCGCTCAGCCCCTCTTATAGCGTTGCAGGTGAAGATGAAGATTGCTCCATGTCGGAACTTGGATACTTTGGGAATAACACAATATCTATTACTTAATTAATGCACCTATATACTTGGCAATGGGTGGAAGGCTTGGCCTTTTGCTCGGGGATTTTTTCCACTCATGCCGCCTTAAGAACCAATAAACCGGTGTTATGTTCCTTGATTTTGCATTCCTAACGCGGTTGGGTATATGGGGACCTCTTGACAGTTCGCTTTCAATAAAAGTCCTCCAGCAAGGCCCAACATTGGTTTTAATTTGCAACATAATAAAAACTTAATTAATTTGCATAGGGGGTCGCGTCCTCGAGGATTCTTTTCTACATATAGGGAGGGTCCAGTGCCGATGGTGTTGGTCCCAAATAGAGCAGCTTGCGGCGCCGCCCCTTGGCAACTTGGGATATCTGGTCGTTGTAACCATAACTCATCCGGTCGTGGCCTGAGACGAGATACACGCGGCTACTATCAGGGTGTCAACACGCCGGGAGGTCTTGCCGGACTTGTTTTACCATTGCCGAATTGTCTTGTGCACCGAGATTCCGAGTCTGATCGGGTTGTCCCTGAGATATGGGTTTTTTACCTCTGCTGATTGTGAGAGCTTGTGATGGGCTAAGTTGGGACACCCTGATACGTCTCCAACGTATCTATAATTTTTGATTGTTCCATGCTATTATATATGATGTTTTGGATGTTTAATGGGCTTTATTATACATTTTTATATTATTTTTGGGACTAACCTATTAACCCAAAGGCCCAGTCTAGATTGCTATCTTTTGCCTATTTCAGGGTTTGGCAGAAAAGGAATATCAAACGGAGTCCAAATGGAATGAAACCTTCGGGAGAGATATTTTTGGAGCGATATCTTCACGGGAGACTTGAGAACCACGGAATAGGGCACACATGGCGTCCATGAGGGTGGGGGTGCGCCCCCTCCCCCTGGGCGAGCACCCCTGCCTCGTGGGCCCCATGTTGCTCCCCCGGTGCCCTCCTTCCTCCTATATATACCCATGTACCCTAAAAACATCGAAGCAACAGAGAAAACCCTAATTCCATTGCCGCAACCTTCTGTTCCCGTGAGATCCCATCTTGGGATCTGTTCCAGAGCTCCGCCGGAGGGGGGATCTTCCACGGAGTGCTTCTACATCAACACCATCGCCTCACCATGAGTTGTGAGTAGTTTACCACAGACCTTCGGGTCCATAGTTAGTACCTAGATGGCTTCTTCTCTCTTTTTGGATCTCAATACCAAGTTCTCCTCGATCTTCGAGGAGATCTATTCGATGTAATCTTTTTGCGGTGTGTTTGTCGAGATCCGATGAATTGTGGGTTTATGATCAAGATTATCTATGAGAAATATTTTGTTCTTTTCTGAATTCTTCTACGTATGATTATAATATCCTTGCAAGTCTCTTTGAATTATCGGTTTGGTTTGGCCTACTAGATCTATAGTTCTTGCAATGGGAGAAGTGCTTGGCTTTGGGTTCAATCTTGCGGTGTCCTTTCCCAGTGACAGCAGGGGCAGCAAGGCACGTATAGTATTGTTGCCATAAAAGATGGGGTTTATATCATATTTCTTGAGTTTATCCCTCTACATCATGTCATCTTGCTTAAAGCATTACTCTGTTCTTATGAACTTAATACTCTAGATGCATGCTGGATAGCGGTCGATGTGTGGAGTAATAGTAGTAGATGCAGAATCGTTTTGGTCTACTTGTCACGGACGTGATGCCTATATAATGATCATGCCTAGATATTCTCATAATTATTCGCTTTTCTATCAATTGCTCGACAGTAATTCGTTCACCCACCGTAGAAATCTGCTATCATGAGAGAAGCCACTAGTGAAACCTATGGCCCCCGGGTCAATTCTCAACATATCATTCGACAATCTACTTTACTTTGTTGTTTTTTACTTTCTTTTCTTATATCCAAAAGTACCAAAAATATCAAACTATCATATCTATCAGATCACACTTTCGTAAGTGACCGTAAAGGGATTGACAACCTCTTATTGCGTTGGCTATGAAGTTCGTATTTGTTTGTGCAGGTGCGAGGGACTCGCGCGTGGTCTCCTACTGGATTGATACCTTGGTTCTCAAAAACTAAGGGAAATACTTACGCTACTGTGCTGCATCACCCTTTCCTCTTCGAGGGAATACAACGCAAGCTCAAGAAGTAGCAAGAAGAATTTCTGGCGCCGTTGCCGGGGAGGCTTACGCAAAAGTCATATACCAAGTACCTATCACAAAACCTTATCCTTCGTGTTACATTTATTTGCCTCTCGTTTTCCTCTCCCCCACTTCACCCTTGCCATTTTATTTGCCCTTCTTTTTGCCGTGTGTTTACCGTTCGCTTGCTTCTTGTTTGCTTGTGTGTTGGATTGCTTGCTTGTCACTATGGCTCAGAACAATACCAAATTGTGTGACTTCTCCAATACCAACAACAATGATTTTATTAGCACTCCGATTGCTCCTATTACCGATGCTGAATCTTGTGAGATCAATGCTGCTCTATTGAATCTTGTCATGAAAGATCAATTTTCCGGCCTTCCTAGTCAAGATGCCGCTACCCATCTAAACAACTTTGTTGATTTGTGTGATATGCAAAAGAAAAGGGATACAGATAACGATGTTGTTAAATTGAAGTTATTTCCATTTTCGCTTAGAGATCGTGCTAAAACTTGGTTTTCCTCTTTGCCTAGAAATAGTATTGATTCGTGAAGTAAGTGCAAAGATGCTTTTATCTCTAAGTATTTTCCTCCCGCTAAGATCATCTCTCTTAGAAACGATATTATGAATTTTAAGCAACTAGATCATGAGCATGTTGCACAAGCTTGGGAGAGAATGAAATTAATGATACGTAATTGCCCTACACATGGTTTGAACTTATGGACGATTATACAAAACTTTTATGCGGGCTTGAATTTTGCATCTACAAATCTTTTAGATTCGGCCGCAGGAGGCACTTTCATGGAAACTACCTTAGGAGAAGCTACCAAATTCCTAGATATTATTATGGTTAATTATTCTCAATGGCATGCCGAAAGATCTACTAGTAAAAAAGTGCATGCTATTGAAGAGATTAATTAGTGCTTTGAGTGGAAAGATGGATGAACTTATGAAATTATTTGCTGCTAAGAGTGCTTCTTCTGATCCTAATGATATGCCTTTATCCACGTTTATTGAAAATAATAATGAATCTTTGGATGTGAATTTTGTTGGTAACAATAATTTTGGTAACAATGCTTATAGAGGTAACAATGCTTTGGAAAGATGCCTTCTGAATTTGAAACTAGTGTTAAGGAGTTTATGAATTCGCAAAAGAATTTCAATGCTTTGCTTGAAGAAAAAATGCTTAAGATTGATGAATTGGCTAGAAGCATCGATATAATTACTCTTGATGTTGGTTCTTTGAAACTTAGATCTATTCCACCTAAGCATGATATCAACGAGTCTCTCAAAGCCATGAGAATTTCCATTGATAAATGCAAAGAAAGAACCGCTAGGATGCGTGCTAAAAAAGAGAGCTTTATAAAAGCATGTTCTTCTAGTTATCATGAAAATAAAGATGAAGATATGAAAGTTATTGATGTGTATCCTTTTAGATCCTTGTTTTCTAGTATGAATCTTTATAAAAAGGGGACTGAAGATGAGTCTACTTTAATTAAAAGGCGTCCCAATGATTCGGAGTTTTTAGATCTTGATGCTAAAATTGTTAAAAGTGGGATTGAAGAGATTAAAACTTTGCATAGTGATGAACCCACTACTTTGGATTTCAAGGGATTCAATTATGATAATTGCTCTTTGATTGATTGTATTTCCTTGTTGCAATCCGTACTAAACTCTCTGCATGCTTATAGTCAAAATAAAGCTTTTACCAAACACATAGTTGAAGCTTTGATGCAATCTTATGAAGAAAAACTTGAATTAGAAGTTTCTATCCCTAGAAAGCTTTATGATGAGTGGGAACCTTATTATTCAAATTAAAATTAAAGGACATGAATGCTTTGCTTTGAATGATTTGGGTGCAAGTGTTTCCACTATCCCAAAAACTTTGTGTGATTTGTTAGGTTTCCATGAGCTTGATGATTGTTCTTTAAATTTGCATCTTGCGGATTCTACTATTAAGAAACCTATGGGAAGGATGAATGATGTTCTTATTGTTGCCAATAGGAATTATGTGCCCGTAGATTTCATTGTCCTTGATATAGATTGCAATCCTTCATGTCCTATTATTCTTGGTAGTCCTTTCCTTAGAATGATTGTTGCAATTATTGATATGAAGGAAGGAGATATTAGATTCCAATTTCCGTTAAGGAAAGGCATGGAATACTTTCCTAGAAATAAAATCAAATTACCTTATGGATGAATTATGAGAGCCACTTATGGATTGCCTTCCAAAGATGGCAATACCTAGATCTATCCTTGTATCGTGCCTAGCTAGGGGCGTTAAACGATAGCACTTGTTGGGAGGCAACCCAATTTTATTTTCTTTGTTTTTGCTGCTGTTTAGGAATAAATATTGCATCTAGCTTCTGTTTAGATGTGGTTTTGTGTTTTAATTAGTGTTTGTGCCAAGTAGAACCTTTGGGAAGACTTGTGTGAAGTTTATTTGATCTTGCTGTAAAAAACAGAAACATTAGCACTCACTAGAATAGTCACCAGATTTTACTGGAGAGTGCTATTTAGTTGATTCTTTTTGAAGATGATTAATAGAAAAATTCCTCACGTTTAACAATTTATTTCAATTTTGTTGGAGTAACAGAAGTATGCGAAAGTTACAGATTACTACAGACTGTTCTGTTTTTGACAGATTTTGTTTTTCGTGTGTTGTTTGCTTATTTTGATGAATCTATGAGTAGTATTGGAGGATATGAATCATAGAGAAGTTGAAATACGTTAGGTTTAATACCCGTATAAACAAATAATGAGTTCATTACATCACCTTTTAGTGGTGGTTTGTTTTCTTATACTAACGAGCTCACGAGATTTTTGGCTAAGTTTTGTGTTGTGAAGTTTTCAAGTTTTAAGTATTGCTTTGATGGACTATGGAACAAAGAGTGGCAAGAGCCTAAGCTTGGGGATGCCCAAGGCACCCCAAGGTATAATTCAAGGACAACCAAAAGCCTAAGCTTGGGGATACCCCGGGAAGGCATCCCCTCTTTCGTCTACATCTATCGGTAACTATACTCGGGACTATATTTTTATTCACCACATGATATGTGTTTTACTTGGAGCGTCATGTATAATTTGAGTCTTTGCTTGTTAGTTTTCCACAATCATCCTTGCTGGACACACCTTTTGGAGAGAGATAAATATGGCCTATAATTTGTTAGAACACTCTATGTGCTTCACTTATATCTTTTGAGCTAAATAGTTTTGCTCTAATGCTTCACTTATATCTTTTAGAGCACGGTGGTGATTTTATTTTGTAGAAATTGTTGATCTCGCATACTTCACTTATATCCTTTTGAGAGTCTTTTAGAACAGCATGGTAATGTGCTTTGGTTATAAAACTAGTCCTAATATGATAGGCATCCAAGATAAATGTAGTAAAACCTTTCATACAAAGTGCATTGAATATGATGAGAAGTTTGATACTTGATGATTGTTTTGAGATATGAGGATAGTGATATTAGAGTCATGCTAGTGGAGTTATTATGAAATTGAGAAATACTTGTGTTAAAGTTTGTGATTCCGTAGCATGCACGTATGGTGAACCGCTATGTGACGAAGTTAGAGCATGAGGTATTTGTAGAGTGTCATCTGATACGTCTCCAATGTATCTACTTTTCCAAACACTTTTGCCCTTGTTATCGACTCTAACTTGCATGATTTGAATGGAACTAACCTGTACTGACGTTGTTCTCAGCAGAATTGCCATGATGTTGTTTTTGTGCAGAAATAAAAAGTTCTCTGAATGACCTGAAACTCCACGGAGATTTATTTTGGAAAATATAAAAAATATCTGCAAGAAGATCCAGACCAGGGGGACCACACCCTGTCCACGAGGGTGGGGGGCGCCCCCTAGGGCGCGCCCCCTACCTCGTGCCCCCCTGGTGCTCCACCGACGTATCCCCAGATCCTATATATCCACTTTCGGGGAGAAAAAAATCAGAGAGGAAGAATTATCGCGTTTTACGATATGGAGCCGCCGCCAAGCCCTAATCTCTCTTGGGAGGGCTGATCTGGAGTCCGTTCGGGGCTCTGGAGAGTGGAGATCGTCGCCATCGTCATCATCAACCTTCCTCCATCACCAATTCCATGATGCTCACCGCCGTGCGTGAGTAATTCCATTGTAGGCTTGCTGGACGGTGATGGGTTGGATGGGATCTATCATGTAATCGAGTTAGTTTTGTTAGGGTTTGATCCCTAGTATCCACTATGTTCTGAGATTGATGTTGCTATGACTTTGCTATGCTTAATGCTTGTCACTAGGGCCCGAGTGCCATGATTTCAGATCTGAACCTATTATGTTTTCATGAATATATGTGTGTTCTTGATCCTATCTTGCAAGTCTATAGTCACCTACTATGTGTTATGATCCGGCAACCCTGAAGTGACAATAATCAGGACCACTCCCAATGATGACCATAGTTTGAGGAGTTCATGTATTCACCATGTGTTAATGCTTTGGTCCGGTACTCTATTAAAAGGAGGCCTTAATATCCCTTAGTTTCCAATAGGACCCCGCTGCCACGGGAGGGTAGGATAAAAGATGTCATGCAAGTTCTTTTCCGTAAGCATGTATGACTATATTCGGAATACATGCCTACATTGCATTGATGAACTGGAGCTAGTTCTGTGTCACCCTAGGTTATAACTTCTACATGATGAATTGCATCCGACATAATTTCCCATCACCGATCCAATGCCTATGATATTTTCCTATATTGCTTGTTGCTTATTTACTTTTCCGCTGCTACTATTACAAAAACTACAAAAACACTATCGCTACTTTTATTGCTGCTACCGCCACTATCATATTACTTTGCTACTAAACTATCTTGCTGCAGATACTAAGTTTCCGGGTGTGGTTGAATTGACAACTCAGCTGCCAATACTTAAGAGTATTCTTTGGATCCCCTTGTGTCGAATCAATAAATTTGGGTTGAATACTTTACCCTCGAAAACTGTTGCGATCCCCTACACTTGTGGGTTATCAAGACTATTTTCTGGCGCCGTTGCCGGGGATCATAGCTCTATTCTTTAAGTCACTTGGGATTTATATCTGTTGATCACTATGAAGAATTTGAAGGACTCAAAAACCAAGATCTTACCCTCAACTACGAGGGGAGGTAAGGAACTGCCATCTAGCTCTGCACTTGATTCTCCTTCTGTTATGGGAAAATTTGCGACACCTACTCATGCTATTGAATCTGATATGTCGCACGTTCTTGATGATGCCACTTCTGCTATGTATGATGAAACTACTTCTATGCCTGATACTGTGCTACTAGGTGAATTTCTAGATGAACAAATTGCTAAGGTTAAACTGATGATATTTATGAAAGTGATGATGAAGCTTCTCCCAATAGATATGAATTGCCTGTTGTTCCTGAGGGTTATGTTATGGATGAAGAAATTGCTAGAGACTTTTTTGCTTGCAACGATAGATATGATCTTAAGAAATTATTAGCTAAGCTGAAAGAAAAGTCCTTGAATGCTAGAATGAAACATGACCCTGCTTTTGCTACCTCACCTATCTGTGTTACTGATAAGGATTATGAATTCTCTGTTGATCCTGAGTTAATTACTTTGGTTGAATCTGATCCTTTCCATGGCTATGAGTCTGAAACGTTGTGGCACATCTTACTAAGTTAAATGATATAGCCACCCTGTTTACCAACGATGAAAAGATTCGTTATTACTATATCCTTAAGTTATTTCCTTTCTCGTTAAAGGGTGATGCTAAGACTTGGTTTAATTCTCTTGATCCTGGTTGTGTGCGTAGTCCCCAGGATATGATGTATTACTTCTCTGCTAAATATTTTCCCGTTCATAAGAAACAAGCTGCCTTACGGGAAATATATAACTTTGTAAGAAGAGAGTCTCCCACAAGCTTGGGGAGGCTTCTCCAATTACTTAATGCTTTGCATGATCATCCACTTGAGATGCATGATATACTTGATGTCTTTTATAATGGAATAACCGATGCTTCCAGAGACCACCTGGATAGTTGTGCTGGTTGTGTTTTCAGGGAAAGAACAGTTGAACAAGCTGAATTACTATTGAATAATATGCTGGCCAATGAAAATAATTGGACACTTCCTGAACCAGCCTCTAAGCCAACTCCGAAGAAAAGAGGTGTTCTATTTCTCAGTCCTGAAGATATGCAAGAGGCAAAGAAATCTATGAAAGAAAAAGGTATTAAAGCTGAAGATGTTAAGAATTTACCACCTATTGAAGAAATACATGGTCTTGATAACCCGCCACATGTAGTAAAGGTAAATTCTCTTTATATATTTGATGAAGGTGATATTCCTCATTATAAGTCTGCTAGCCAATGCTTAGATGAGTTTGACAATTTTATTGTGAAACAAGAAAACTTCAATGCTTATGTTGGTAGACAATTGCAACACAATGCTTATATGATTGAACGCTTGAGTGATTATCTGTCTAGAGCTAAAGGTGAACTAAAACTTATTAGTATACATGCTTCTATAGTCACCACTCAAGTAGAACAAGTACTTAAGGCTCAGAATGATTTTATCAATGAATTAAATAGTAAGAATAATGACTATGCTGTTAGAGTTGCTACTAGAGGTGGTAAAATGACTCAGGAACCTCTGTATCCTGAAGGCCACCCTAAGAGAATTGAGAAAGATTCTCAGAGAGCTAATTTAGATGCACCTAGTTCTTCTAAGAAGAAGAAAAAGAAAAATGATAGAACTTTGCATGCTTCTAGTGAACCTATAGCTGACACACCTGAGAATCCCAATGATATATCTGTTTCTGATGCCGAGACACAATCTGGTAACAAACATGAACCTAGTGATAATGTTAATGATGATGTTCATGATGATGCTTAGCCTAGCAATGATAATTATGTAGAGATTGAACCTGCTGTTGATCTTGATAACCCACAATCAAAGAATCAACGTTATGATAAGAGAGACTTTGTTGCTAGGAAGCACGGTAGAGAAACAGAACCATGGGTTCAGAAACCCATGCCTTTTCCTCCGAAACCATCTAAGAAAAAGGATGATGAGGATTTTGAGTACTTTGCTGAAATGATTAGACCTATCTTTTTGCGTATGCGTTTGACTGATGTGCTTAAAACAAATCCTTATGCTAAGTATATGAAAGATATTATTACCAATAAAAGAAAGATACCTGAAGTAGAAATATCCACCATGCTTGCCAATTACACTTTTAAGGGTGGAATACCTAAGAAACTAGGAGATCCAGGAGTACCTACTATACCTTGCTCCATTAAGAAAAACTATGTTAAAACTGTTTTATGTGATCTTGGAGCCGGTGTTAGTGTTATGCATCTCTCTTTATATCGTAGACTTGACTTGAGTAAGTTGACACCTACTCAAATATCTTTGCAAATGGCTGATAAATCAACTGCTATACCTATCGGTATTTGTGAGGATGTGCCTGTTGTAGTTGCAAATGTTACTATTCTAACATACTTTGTTATACTTGATATTCTCGAGGACGATAGCATGTCTATTATCCTTGGTAGACCATTTTTGAATACTGCAGGGGCTGTTATTGATTGCAACAAAGGCAATGTCACTTTTCATGTCAATGGTAATGAGCATACGGTACATTTTCCAAGGAAACAACCTCAGGTCCACAATATCAATTATATTGGAAAAATTTCAACTATCACTACTGGAGGTTTTGAATTTCCTCTTCCTACTATCAAGAAGACATATGACATTCTTATTGTTGGGGACATACATATCCCCATTGAGGTAACATAGTGTTATTCAAAAATTCTCCGGTTTCATGCTACTCGGAAAGAGTTTATTAACAAGACTTGATCAACCTTGTTAATGGATTCCTTTTGATGAGCATGGGATAGGTGAATCTAGATAGCACAACCTTCTGTAGCCTCCTTTTACTTTCTGTTAATTAGGATAAATAAAGAAAAAATAGTATTTTCTGTCTGTTTCCAGACTTATCTGTGCAATAAAAAAATACCCCGAAAATAAAAGTTCTCCAAATGCCATGAAAATGAAATATGATTTTTTTCTAGAATATTTGAGGAAATATGGCACAGAACACACAGCGAGGGGAGCCAGCACCTGGCCACGAGGGTCCAGGGCGCGCCCCCTGCCTCATGGGCCCCACGTGGCCCCCCTCCACTTATTCCTGAACCCACACTCTTCTTCTTCCTCCCAAAAAAATCACCAACCATCTCAAACCCGAGTTCTAGCTCATCTTGCTGCCATTTTCTATCTCCTTGCTCAAAGCACCATTCACCAAATTGTTTGGGGAGATTGTTCCTTGGTATGTGACTCCCCCATTGGTCCAATTAGTTTTTGCTCTAGTGCTCTATTTATTGCAAATTTCTGCTGCTGTGGTGACCTTGTTCTTGAGCTTGCATGTTAAATTTTCTTGGTCCCAAGTAGTTCTAATGCATGATATAGTCTCTAGGCACTAGTAGGAGTTGTTGCTATCAATCTTGTTGAGTTTGGTTAACTTTTATTTTAAGTTACTAAAAATTTCAGAAAATTTCAGAAAAATGCATAGGAAAAACTTCCAAGGTGGTTCTTCAAGGAAGCAAGAACCGAGGCTCGCGTTCCGTGAGCTGGACGATGAACTACCGAGGGATGTTGACGTACGGCCTTGTGAATGGCCGTCAGATGAGTTTATGGATCAGGTTGGCATCAAGGATGAATATTATGCATACGTGCGCAACGCTGACCTCGAGGGCTTCATACAAGATAAGTGCCCTCAATACCGTGGCTTAACTGATAGCTTTGTGAGAAGGTTTAAATTTCCATCTTCACGTAGTTCTCACACTGTACTGTTTGAATTGTATGATAAATCTTACACCATGGACTTAGAGGATTTTAATGATGATTGTAAGATCCCACAGTGGGGCGGTATGGGTGATCCTCGCAAATCTGAATTTAGAGAATTCCCCGCTAGTATCATAGTGGGGGAATCCAGAGAAATCATACAGGCCACCATAGGGAGCATCCATTTGCCTGCTATTCATTACTTTGCTCTCTTTATTGGTAGATGCATAAATGGTAAAGATGAGGCTTGTCATATGTGCGTCCCAGATCTCAGTGTTCTCAGGAGTGTTGTACTAGGTGATAGACAATATAACTTGGGAGCCATTGTTGCACGTAGGCTACACCATAATGGTATGATTGGAGATTTATTTGGTGGGATTTATGCCACTCGCATAGCCCGCTTTCTTGGTGTGCATGTGCACGAGAATGATGAACCTTTACCTCCTGCTCATTTAGATTGCCATGATATGACTAGTCATCGGTTTATAGAGAGGGATGATCAAACCCTCAAATATCGACTAATCTTTAACACGCAGCATGCCATCCCTATTGTTCTTCCTGCCCCTACTTTGTTTAACATTCAGGCAAAAGGGAGATACACTATAACTATGGAGGAGGCAAATGCTTATTATAACATGACAGAGGCAGTCCGCCTTCAGGTTGCAGCTCAACATGCATTGGCTGCCGTATCTCAGTACAACCCCAACTACGACTTTGGATATCCGTCAGGCCAATACTGGTCATAGACCAACTTAGGCCAAAAGCCTTAGCTTGGGGGAGTACGTGTTTCTCACCGACTTTACACTCATGTTCACACTTATTCTAGTTGTCGGTGCTCACACTGTTTCATTGTACCATCCATGTTTAGTTTCAGTTTCTTTTTCTCGTGTGCTAGAAAAACCTTAAGAAGAACAAAACAAAAATTAGTTGTAGCTTCTAGCTAGTTTACTTTTCTTGCTTGTAGTAGTAGTAATTAAAAAGAAAACCCAAAAAGATTTCCCGTTCTTCTTTTGCTTGTTGGGAGCTTTCTCGTGTAAATAGTTTCTTTTCTTTTCTTTGGGGGTTAAGAGTAGAAGACCATGATTGAAATTTCTTAGTGGCTCTCATATGCTTTATTTTTGATTTAACCTTGAGCCATATTACCTTGTCTTCTCTCTTGTATTAAATGCCTGCAGATTCCAGCTTAGTCCAATGCATGTGCACTATTATTATTATCCACACCGTTCGGTTGTGCGAGTGAAAGGAAATAAGGATGATATATGATGAACTAATTGAGATGAGAAAAGCTGGTATGAACTCGATGATACGTCTCCAACGTATCTATAATTTTTGATTGTTCCATGCTATTATATTATCCTTCTAGGATGTCTTATGGGCTTTATTATACACTTTTATATGATTTTTGGGACTAACCTATTAACCCAGAGCCTAGTGCCAGTTTCTGTTTTTTCCTTGTTTTTTAGTTTCGCAGAAAAGGAATATCCAACGGAGTCCAATTGACGAGCCAATTTTTTATGATTTTTTTTGGACCAAAAGAAGCCCCCGAAGCAAAAGGGATGGGCCAGGGGAGCCACGGGCTGCCCTCAAGGGTGGGGGGCGCGCCCTATGAAGGGGAGCGCGCCCCCTATCTCGAGGACAGCCCAGCAGCCCCCTGACGTGTGCCCTACCTCCAAAAATTCCTATAAATATTGAAACCTTCGGAAATTAACCTAGATCGGGAGTTCCGCCGCCGAAAGCCTCTGTAGCCATCAAACACCAATCTACAGTCGTTCTGGCACCCTGCTGGAGGGGGGGAATCCCTCTCCGATGGCTATCTTCATCATCTCGGCGCTCTCCATGACGAGGAGGGAGTAGTCCACCCTCGAGGCTGACGGTATGTACCAGTAGCTATGTGTTTGATCTCTCTCTCTCTCTCTCTCGTGTTCTTGAGATGGCACGATCTTGATGTATCGTGAGCTTTGCTATTCTAGTTGGATCTTCTTCTCCCCCTCTACTCTCTTGTAATGGATTGAGTTTTCCCTTTGAAATTATCTTATCGGATTGAGTCTTTAAGGATTTAAGAACACTTGATGTATGTCTTGCACATGTTTATCTATGGTGACAATGGGATATCATGTGATCCACTTGATGTATGTTTTGGTGATCAACTTGTGGGTTCCGTGACCTTGGGAACCTATGCATAGGGGTTGGCACACGTTTTCGTCTTGACTTTCTGGTAGAAACTTTGGGGCACTCTTTGAAGTTCTATGTGTTGGTTGAATAGATGTTTCTGAGATTGTGTGATGCATATCGTATAACCATGCCCACGGATACTTGAGGTGACAATGGAGTATCTAGGTGACATTAGGGTTTTGGTTGATTTGTGTCTTAAGGTGTTATTCTAGTACGAACTCTATGATAGATTGAACGTTACTACGGACTCTTGAATAGATCAATCAGAAAGAATAACTTTGAGGTGGTTTCGTACCTACCATAATCTCTTCGTTTGTTCTCCGCTATTAGTGACTTTGGAGTGACTCTTTGTTGCATGTTGAGGGCTAGTAATATGATCCAATTATGTTATCCTTGTTGAGAGAACTTGCACTAGTGAAAGTATGAACCCTAGGCTTTCTCTACTATCATTGCAACACCGTTTATGCTCACGTTTACTACTTGCTACCTTGTTGTTTTTATATTTTCAGTTTACAAAAACCAATATCTACCATCCATATTGCACTTGTATCACCATCTCTTCGCCGAACTAGTGCACCTATACAATTTACCATTGTATTGGGTGTGTTGGGGACACAAGAGACTCCTTGTTATTTGGTTGCAGGGTTGTTTGAGAGAGACCATCTTCATCCTACGCCTCCCACAGATTGATAAACCTTAGGTCATCCACTTGAGGGAAATTTGCTACTGTCCTACAAACCTCTGCACTTGGAGGCCCAACAATGTCTACAAGAAGAAGGGTGCGTAGTAGACATCACTCGACCTCTCTTGGTTTTGTAAATATGATAGTTCATCGTTCCTCATTCAGCTTGTTATGAATGAAACATGCTTGCAATGACAATTAGAGATCATAGCTGCTTATGCCATGCTTAATTAGCTGAGAGTTTATAATGATCTATCTTGCATGCCAACATGATATTAAAATGGTTGTGATGTGGTATGATAGGGTGGTATCCTCCTTTGAACGATTTAAGTGATCTGACTTGGCACATGTTCACGTATGTAGTTGAAACAAATCAACATAGCCTCCACGATATTTATGTTCATGGTGATTTATATCCTACTCATGCTTGCATTCATTGTTGATTAATTTTAATGCATGTTCATGACCGTTGTTGCTCTTTAGCTGGTCGCTTCCCAGTCTTTTTCTAGCCTTCACCTGTACTAAGCGGGAATACTGCTTGTGCATCCACTTCCATAAACCCCAAAGTTATTCCACATGAGTCCACCATACCTTCCTAAATGCGGTATTTACCTGCCGTTCCAAGTAAATCTGTATGTGCCAAACTCTAAACCTTCAAATGAAATTCTGTTTTGTATGCTCGAACAACTCATGTATCAACTAGGGTTGTCTATATCTTCCATGCTAGGTGGGTTGTTCTCACGATGAGTGGACTCCGCTCATCATTCATGAGAAAATGGCTGGTAATCGGGATGCCCAGTCCCATGCTCAAAATCATAATAATTAAACAAAACTCCCCAGGGTTGTTGCTGGTTTGGACGGTACCCGTTGTTTTGGGCTAGCCGTGGAGTGTGCTTGTTGGTGGTTGGGGGAGTATAAACTTTACCATTCTGTTTGGGAACCGCCTATAATGTGCGTAGCATGGGATATATCGAGATTCTTGGTTGTTATGTTGACAATGAAAGTATACCGCTCAAAATGTTATTCATCTCTATTTAAAAATCGAGCTCTGGCACCTCTACAAATCCCTGCTTCCCTCTGCGAAGGGCCTATCTATTTACTTTTATGCAGAGTCATCATCCTCTTATAAAGAGCACCAGTAGGAGAGCACCTCTGTCATTTGCATGTATTATTATTAATTTGCATTGAGTATGATCATGACTGGATCTCTTTTACCATGAATTACAATGTCTAGTCAGTCCTTGATCTTTAATAGTGCTCTGCATTTATGTTTTGCGGTCTCAGAAAGGGCTAGCGAGATACCATCTTGTTATATCATATCATGATTGTTTTGAGAAAGTGTTGTCATACGAGGTTTATTATTATTGCTCGCTAGTTGATTATGCCATTGATATGAGTAGTCTTGAGACCTGAAAGTTATTGTGAATGTGGTTAGTTCATGATCTTGCTGAAAACCTGAATGCTGGCTTACATATTTACAACAACAGCAGCAAACAGAGTTTGTCAAAGTTTTTCTTTATCACTTTTAGTTTATCAACTGAATTGCTTGAGGACAAGCAAATGTTTAAGCTTGGGGGAGTTGATACGTATCTACTTTTCCAAACACTTTTGCCCTTGTTATGGACTCTAACTTGCATGATTTGAATGGAACTAACCCGGACTGACGCAGTTTTCAGCAGAATTGCCATGATGTTGTTTTTGTGCAGAAATAAAAAGTTCTCGGAATGACCTGAAACTCCACGGAGATTTATTTTGGAAAATATAAAAAATATCAGCAAGAAGATCTAGACCAGGGGGCACACACCCTGTCCATGAGGGTGGGGGGAGCGCCCCCCTAGGGTGCGCCCCCTGCCTCGTGGGCCCCCTGGTGCTCCACCGACGTATCCCCAGATCCTATATATTCACTTTCGGGGAGAAAAAAAATCACAGAGGAAGAATTATCGCGTTTTACGATACGGAGCCGCCGCCAAGCCCTAATCTCTCTCGGGAGGGCTGATCTGGAGTCCGTTCGGGGCTCCGGAGAGTGGAGATCGTCACCATCGTCATCATCAACCTTCCTCCATCACAAATTCCATGATGCTCACCGCCGTGTGTGAGTAATTCCATCGTAGGCTTGTTGGATGGTGATGGGTTGGATGGGATCTATCATGTAATCGAGTTAGTTTTGTTAGGGTTTGATCCCTAGTATCCACTATGTTCTGAGATTGATGTTGCTATGACTTTGCTTTTCTTAATGTTTGTCACTAGGGCCCGAGTTCCATGATTTCAGATCTGAACCTATTATGTTTTCATGAATATATGTGTGTTCTTGATCCTATCTTGCAAGTCTATAGTCACCTACTATGTGTTATGATCCGGCAACCCCAAAGTGACAATAATCGGGACCACTCCCGGTGATGACCATAGTTTGAGGAGTTCATGTATTCACCATGTGTTAATGCTTTGGTCCGGTACTCTATTAAAAGGAGGCCTTAATATCCCTTAGTTTCCAATAGGACCCCGCTGCCACGGGAGGGTAGGACAAAATACGTCATGCAAATTATTTTCCATAAGCACGTATGACTATATTCGGAATACATGCCTACATTGCATTGATGAACTGGAGCTAGTTCTGTGTCACCCTAGGTTATAACTTCTACATGATGAATTGCATCCGACATAATTTCCCATCACCGATCCAATGTGATGTAGGGTGGAACCCTAATCGGCAGATCTTTCACGAAAGGAGGTTATCCCACAGCGAACACGGAGAACACAAGAGGGGAACGGGGGAAAACACGAGGGGGAAACACTCAAATCAACACAAATACGGTCACACAGTTGCTAGATCCACGATACACATCAAGATACACGATTCATAGTCAACAACGGAGGTACAAAGGTAGTCTTCTCCCGGAGGAGGTCTTGGGTATCCCTTGGGATCTTCTCCGATGTGGAGGCCTTGAATCCGAGGTGGATCTTCTCCGAAGAGGCCGCGGTCTCGTAGGAGAGGAACCACAAAGGTCTGTGATGAGCTATCCAAAAGCTACCTCGAAAGGATGGAAGTCAACGAGTACATATTACATTAGATGACGCCGTCGGGACGGACGTCCGGTGGTTCCGGAGGGACCGTACGTCCGGTAATCCTCGGATTTCCGCTAATTATGTTCTGTGGTCGGGGTCACGGACGTACGGTGGCTTCCGGTCGTCCGGTCGTCTGGGAGTCGTCGGTCGTCCGGTGGACGCCAGTCGACCGGTGCCTGGAAGTCGCCGGTCGTCTGGTGTGGGCCGGACGTCCGGTACCTGTAGCATCTTCAGCCTTCCTTCTTCTTGTTCCAAGCACTTGTCGATCTCGCCGTCTTGACCGCTGTGCAGAGCTGTCCCGTGGCCTTCATCCAAGTACCTGAGTATGCACAGAGTTTCCGATGAGGGTAGAAGCCATGTCTCATGTGAATCGGAAAGATGTCTAGAGAGGAGCAAAGTCACCTCGGTCTCGAGAGCTCTTGCACGGGCTCGAGTCATTGGTCCTTTGGGTACTTGGTGAGGCGATGAAGGGTCCATGGGGATGACCTTTGGATGCTCCGCATCATCTCCCCTCCCTTGGGAAAGATCCGACCTCGGATCGAAATCTTCATCACCATGGAAAGGAGATAGGTCCTTGATGTTGAAAGTATCGCTCACGGAGTACTTGTCTCTTGGGATGTCGATCTTGTAGGCGTTGTTGTTGTAGCGTGCTAGCACCTTGAAAGGTCCGTCGGCGCGAGGTAGTAGTTTGGACTTGCGCTCGTGTGGGAAACGGTCCTTGCGAAGATGAAGCCAAACAAGATCTCCCGGTTGGAACACCATTGGTGCCTTGTTGATGTTGAGCTTGGTGGCGAGACGATGTACTTGTCGCTCGATCATTGCCCTTGTGTCTTTGTGCACCTTCTTGAGATAGCTTGCTCGTGCACTTGCATCCATGTTGATGCGCTCTTGTAGAGGTAGAGGTAGGATGTCCAATGGGGACAACGGGTTGAAGCCGTAGAAGACCTCGAAGGGGGACTTGCCGGTAGTCGAATGTCTTGCGCGGTTGTAGGCGTACTCGGCAATGGGCAAGCATTGCTCCCATTCCTTGATGTTCTTCTTGATCAACACGCGAAGAAGCGTCGAAAGTGTGCGGTTCGTCACCTCCATTTGGCCGTCGGTTTGTGGATGGTACGCCGAAGAGAAGAGTAGCTTGATTCCGAGTTTGGCGCATACGGTTTTCCAAAAGTAGCTCAAGAACTTGACGTCCCTGTCCGACACGATCGTCTTTGGCACGCCGTGTAGACGAATTATCTCCCTACAAAAGAGATTTGCAACATGTGAAGCATCGTCGATCTTATTACAAGGAATGAAATGAGCCATTTTAGAGAATCTATCCACGACAACTAACACGGAATCTTTGCCATTTTGAGTCCTAGGCAATCCAAGTACAAAGTCCATGCTTATGTCTTCCCATGGATGGTATGGAATAGGAAGTGGCATGTAAAGACCATGAGATTGAGCTTTGGACTTAGCTTTGCGGCATGTAGAACATCGTTTGGTGAGGCGTGAGACGTCACGGAGCATCTTGGGCCAAAAGTAGTTCTTTGAGAGCGTAGCAAATGTCTTGTCGCGTCCAAAGTGTCCCAGGAGTCCTCCTCCATGCGATTCCTGCAAAAGGAGCAAACGAAGCGAAGACTCGGGAATGCAAAGTTTGTTAGCTCTCATAAGATATCCATCCTTCATGCAGTAACGTTCCCAAGAAGTGTGAGTCAAACACTTAGCATAAGGATTTGCAAAGAAAGGATCATGCTCATATAAATCTTTTATGTGCTCAAAGCCAATAACATTCAACTCAAGTTGGGTAATAAGCATGCATTTGCGGGAAAGCGTGTCCGCCACAACATTTTCTTTGCCTTTGATGTATTTGATGACATAGGGAAACGACTCAATGAACTCACTCCACTTAGCATGACGCTTGTTCAACTTAGTTTGACCTTTGAGATACTTGAGAGTCTCATGGTCCGTATGAAGAATGAATTCATGAGGTCTAAGATAATGTTCCCAAACATGTAAAACTCTCACCAAGGCATAAAGCTCTTTATCATAAATGGGATAGTTAAGTTGCGCTCCGGATAGCTTCTCGCTAAAGTACGCAATTGGGCGCTTTTCTTGCATGAGCACGCCACCTATGCCGGTACCGCTAGCGTCACAATGAATCTCAAAAGGTTTATCAAAGTTTGGTAGGGCTAGAAGTGGTGTGTGGGTAAGCAAGCTTTTAAGCTCATTGAACGCGGTGTCTTGCGAAGGACCCCAAACGAAGGGTGCGTTCTTCTTGCTCAAGGCGTGTAGAGGCATAGCAATAGTGCTAAAGTCCTTCACGAAACATCGGTAGAAACCGGCTAGACCAAGGAAACTACGCACTTGCATGAGATTCGTTGGTTGAGACCAAGTTTTAATTGCTTCAATTTTAGTTTCATCAACGTGAACACCTTGTGAAGAAACGACAAATCCTAGGAAGACAACCTTGTCAACGCCAAAAGTGCATTTTTCCATGTTAGCATATAAGCGCTCTTTCCGAAGGTTTGTAAAACCATACGGATGTGTGTCACATGGTCCTCTAGCGTCTTGCTAAAAACGAGGATGTCGTCAAAGTAAACCACTACAAAGACACCTATGTAGGGTCAAAGACAAAAGTGCATAAGATGCATAAATGAACCGGGCGCTTCCGATAAACCCATTGGCATAACAAGCCACTCATATAACCCAAACTTGGTTTTGAAAGCCGTTTTCCACTCATCACCCTCTTGAATGCGAATTTGGTAGTAACCACTTTTAAGATCAATTTTTGAAAAGATGGTGGCACCACATAATTCATCAAGCATGTCGTCTAAGCGTGGAATAGGATAACGGTATCTAACGGTGATAGCATTTATAGGGCGGAAATCGGAGTACATGCGAAAACTTCCATCTTTCTTAGGCACGAGAATAACCGGAATGGCACAAGGGCTTAAACTTTCACGTACATGACCTTTGTCGATGAGTTGTTGCACTTGCCGTTGTATCTCCTTGGTTTCCTCGGGGTTGACGCGGTAAGGAGCCTTGTTTGGAAGTGGTGCGCCGGGTATAAGGTCGATGCGGTGTTTGATTCCGCGAAGTGGAGGTAGACCCGGAGGTAGATCATCGGGAAAGACGTCCGAGAATTCCTGCAACAATTGAGACAACACTAAAGGTAGAGGTGGTGAAGTGTTAGTAGGTTTGGCTTCCCCTTTGCATAAAAGCACAAGGTGAAAGACACTCGATGGGTTCTCACACACTTCTCTCATCTCACTTTTGGTGGCAAATAGCACTAGTTGCTTCTTGTCGCTCATCGTGGAGTCGCTCATATTTGGCTTGTGGCTCTCACTCTCCTTTTGGTGGCTCACTCTCTCACCATTCTCTCCACGATGGTTGGTAGGTAAGTGTTTGTCGGCGGCTACTTGACTAGGAGACATTGGTCGGAGCACGAATTCCTTGCCCTTCATCTTGAAGCTATAGTGATTTGTCCGTCCATTGTGTGTGACTCCACGATCATATTGCCATGGACGTCCAAGAATAAGGTGGCACACGGACATGGGGATCACATCACACTCAAGTGTGTCCTCGTAGGTGCCTATCTTGAAGGAGACTTGCACTGTGTGCTCGACTCGAAGAATTCCGGCGTCGTTGAGCCATTGGACCTTGTAGGGGTGAGGATGCTTCGTCTTGACCAATTGAAGCTTGTCGCATAGCTCTTCGCTTGCCAAGTTGTGACAACTTCCTCCATCGATGATAACCTTGACGGAGCGTCCATTGATGCCGGCCTTGGTATGGAAGATATGACATCGTTGGTCATCATCTTGTTGGTGTTGGAGTGTCAAGACCTTAGAGACAACAGGGTTGGGACTTGAGTCATTGTCGCAAAACACTTGATGGTCTTCTTCTTCGTTCACTTGGCGATGCATAGCTACATGCTCAAGTGCTTCCATCTCATTGTCGCTCATTGAGTCATAAGATCCGTCATCGTTGATGATCATGGTGCGAACGGTCTTGCACTCAAATGACTTGTGGCTGCGCCCTTGGCACTTGAAGCATTTGATGGAACTCGTCTTGGAGTTGTCCTCGGTTGGAGTTGTAGATGATGAGGCTCTTGGCTTGAAGTTGTTGGTAGAAGGTGTACGCCTCGATGTAGTCGCATTCTTGTAGCTTGACTTGTCGCCGAAGTTTGTAGATGGCTTGGTAGAGGTAGGAGGAGTAGCCGAAGTCATTGAAGCTTGGTTGTAGGAGCCGAAGTTCTTGTAGTTGAACTTGGAGTACTTGTAGTCCTCTTGAACTTGTCGCTCCGCTTTGGTTGCTTGGTGTACTAGCTCGAGGAGATTGTTGTATGGTTGGAAGTCCGCATTCTTCTTGATAGGATAGTTGAGTCCATTCAAGAATCTCGCCATTGTTTGCTCTTCATCTTCCGTGATGTTGGCTCTTATCATGGCAATCTCCATCTCTTTGTAGTACTCTTCAACGGACTTGGTACCTTGCTTGAGGAGTTGTAGCTTCTTGAACAAGTCACGGTTGTAGTGTGTAGGCACAAAGCATTCTCTCATGACTTCCTTCATTTGAGCCCAAGTGGTGATAGGAGGCTCGCCTTTTGCTTCTCTTCTCTCTATGATTTGCTCCCACCATATGAGAACATAGTCTTGGAACTCAAGGGATGCCATTGCGATCTTCTTCTCTTCATCGAAGTTGTGAAGTCGAAAGATCTTGTCAACCTTCAATGCCCATGAGAGATAGTCTTCGGGATCAATGCTTCCGGAAAACTTTGGCATGGTGAACTTTAGCTTGCCATAGGGATGCTCTTCATTGTTTCCTTGCCTATTGGGAGGGCGTTCTTGATTGGGTCGATTGGCAATATCATGTTGCTCTTGGCGTAGTAGACGTCCATTGTCATTTTGTACGTGCCGAGCTTGTTGTTCTTGTTGGGGTTGTTGCTCTTGTCGCGCTTGAGGAGGAGCTTCTTCTTGTATTCTTTCTTGGTGGCGTCTCTCTTGCATCTCATCGCGAAGGAAATCCTCTTCTTGACGAGTGTGTCGAGTGCGGGCTGCCACATTGCGATGTGCATCATGTAATGCTCGTTGCGCCTCAAGATCTTGAGCTTCTCGACGTTGATGTGCTTGGCGATTAGCCTCGGCATCTTGTTCTTCTTGGTATTGACGTGCTCGCTCTTGTTGTTGTTGGCGTAGTCATTGCCGTTCTTGTGCTTGTTCAAGTGTAGCTTGGTTTTGACGATGTCGACTCTCTTCCTCTTCAAATAGCTCTTGTGAACTCTTGTCATGAAGTGGATTCCGGATGTCATGTCGAGCTTGACGAAGAGTGTTTGATGTAGGGGTACTTGAGCCATCCGTGGAGTCGGTATGTCGACTTGAGCGGCTTCGTCTTTGAGAAGATGTGGAAGAAGAACGTCGGTTGACTATCAAAGTACGGAGCTCGTCAAATTGTGTAGACATGTTGGTGTTGATGATGTCGAATTGCTCTTTTATTCTTGCTTCAAATTGGCACGCGTCCTCGGCGACTTGACCAATGTACTCACGCATAGCTTCACTTTCTTGATGGAGAGCTCGTTGGACACCGAAGAGATGTAGTTTGTTGACGTAGTTGTTCGCTTCATGTGGATCGTCGAACGGCGGGTTCGAAGATGTACTTGTCCTATCCATCATCACAAGCAAGTATGTGAGTGGGAGAAAGGAGAAGTCAATACCAAATGTACCTTAACCGAAGTTGAAAATGGATCAATGATCGCTCAATAATGTAACCCGGAAATAGCACTATTGGTACCACTTCGTGTCGATTCTCAAACCTACACAAGTAAAGCTTTGAGAGGATCTTGGTTAGGATGGTGGCACAAATTCAATGCAATCGTCAAAGTGACTCAAAGATGTTGAAAATGGTTCACAATTTGCTCATGCAACAAGTAGATCACTAGCAAAGTAGCGCACGGAACACACGCACGGATAGATAAATGTGGTTGTGCAACCAAGGAGGAGCGAAAATGTGGAATCCACGGAAAATGCTCGTGTTGCACAACACTAGAGAGACGCTAACCGATTGCTTAATAGGCGGATATGCACTTGTGCACGACCTAAAAGAGGCAAACGTAATGACTATCTATCACAAGTATGTTATGAGTGTATGATGTGCCGATGCTTTAGCACAATATGGTATTGCTATGACGTATGATCTCTTTTGATGCAAGGCGTATGATGCTATTGTCCTTTTGCTTATAAGCTTTGGTTGGCTCTTTTGCTTAAAAGCTTGTGAGCTCTTTCTTTGTATACTTATGCATGCTTCTCGGATCAAGGTAGCTATTGTGTATGCGGATCACTCTTGTGGCACACGGAGATATGATGATACGGTATGCAATATCTATGACTATCACTAATGTGCACAAGTGTCGTGGCCCGGCAATACTCAAATGGCTAGTCTCAATGGGAAAGCTACGCAAAGATGGTCCATAGGGTGACAATGCAATTGCAAGGTAGAAAGAACAAAGTGTCGTCGATGTTACCGTCCTTGCCGAAGTTGAGCGTTGGTGTTGTCGAAGTCTTGCCGTTCCAAGGTAGCCTAAACATTCAAGGAAACGGTGAAACCACAACTCAAGTATTCAAGGCAAAGGGAAACAAGATGTTTCAAATCGTAGCAGTTGAGCGATGGTGGTTGCGGAAGGTGGAATGAAAGGTAGGTGGTAGCGGAAGGTGGAACAAAACTGAGAAGATTCAGTTTCGTCAGGGTGCGTCGGACGTCCGGTAGACGTCGGTCGTCCGGTCGATCGGAAGGGGCCGGACGTCCGGTAAGTCCCAGAAATCCGGTAATAGTTTTTGTAGGTGAGGTTCCGGTCGTCCGGTGTTTAACGGACGTCCGGTGTCTCGTGTGGTGCCGGACGTCCGGTAAACCGTCGGTCGTTCGGTAGGTCTGGGGTTGGGGTTGGAGGATCCGTGGACAAATTGGTCAAACTTGGCCGAATTTGCGGAAGAAAATCGGTGAGAAGGTATGGAAAAGCTAGATCCACTCGTGGCACAGCAAATCGATGGAACAAAGTCAACAAAATCTTGCCAAATCAACAGATCACAAAAAAAATTGGGGCTATTTTTGTGGGGAATTTTCGAAATTGGGAAGAACACAACAAAAACAAGCTAGAAAACAGGGTGTGGGGCTCCAAATTCGTGATCAACCTATGCTCATGATACCATAATATGATGTAGGGTGGAACCCTAATCGGCAGATCTTTCACGAAAGGAGGTCATCCCACAACGAACACGGAGAACACAAGAGGGAAATGGGGGAAAACACGAGGGGGAAACACTCAAATCAACACAAATACGGTCACACAGGTGCTAGATCCACGATACACATCAAGATACATGATTCATAGTCAACAACGGAGGTACAAAGGTAGTCTTCTCCCGGAGGAGGTCTTGGGTATCCCTTGGGATCTTCTCCGGTGTGGAGGCCTTGAATCCGAGGTGGATCTTCACCGAAGAGGCCGCGGTCTCGTAGGAGAGGAACCACAAAGGTCTATGATGAGCTATCCAAAAGCTACCTCGAAAGGATGGAAGTCAACGAGTATATATTACATTAGATGACGCCGTCGGGACGGACGTCCGCCGGTTACCGGACGTCCGGTAATCCTCGGATTTCCGCTAATTACGTTCTGTGGTCGGGGTCACGGTCGTCCGGTCGTCTGGGAGTCGCCGGTCGTCCGGTGGACGCCGGTCGTCTGGTGTCTGGAAGTCGCCGGTCGTTCGGTGTGGGCCGGACATTCGGTGCCTGTAGCATCTTCAGCCTTCCTTCTTCTTGTTCCAAGCACTTGTCGATCTCGCCGTCTTGACCGCTGTGCAGAGCTGTCCCGTGGCCTTCATCCAAGTACCTGAGTATGCACAGAGTTTCCTATGAGGGTAGAAGCCATGTCCCATGTGAATCGGAAAGATGTCTAGAGAGGAGCGAAGTCACCTCGGTCTCGAGAGCTCTTGCACGGGCTCGAGTCATTGGTCCTTTGGGTACTTGGTGAGGCGATGAAGGGTCCATGGGGATGACCTTTGGATGCTCCGCATCACAATGCCTACGAACTTTTCCTATGTTGCGTGTTGCTTATTTACTTTTCCACTGCTACTATTACAAAAACTACGAAAAAACTATCGTTACCTTTATTGCTGCTACCGCCACTATCATATTACTTTGCTACTAAAATATCTTGCTGCAGATACTAAGTTTCCAGGTGTGGTTGAATTGACAACTCAGCTGCCAATACTTAAGAGAATTCTTTGGCTCCCCTTGTGTCGAATCAATAAATTTGGGTTGAATACTTTACCCTCGAAAACTGTTACCCCTGAAGGTTTTGACCTCTGTATCACACAAAAATCCTCTTTTTCATTTCGAGTTGTTTCTGTCGCAGATAAAAGCAACATGTCGTCCCAGGATTCGAAGGGAGAAATCTATGTGGCTGATTCCCTTGCTGGTCCTAAGGTCTATGGGGACTAGGAGCATTATGGTTGGACCACGGAGGAAGAAGAGGATCATGATCCCAAGGGGAAGGATTGGACCGGCTTGGATGAAGACGAAGTCCCACTACCTCAACCGGGGGACATGCATGTGGAGTTCAAAAAGTCAAGCCTCCCCGACAGAGTAAAGAAACCTAAGATCGAATTTATCCCTTTTAACCTCTTGCAGGAAAACAAGCAGGCACTATGCAAGAAGATATTAAATCTTGAGCAAGAGATCAATGATCTAAAGGAGCAAAATTTTGTCCTTAAGCGCAAGCTAAGGAAGAAGCCATCATCACCACCTCCGAAGAAGGAGACATAATCATATGGGTATGGGCACTCCCCTTGGCAACTGCCAAGCTTGGGGGAGTGACCCCGGTATCGTATCACCATCACTCCTATCTTTACCGTTTTTCTTAGTTCGATCCTTTTGGTAGTATCTTGATCTAGTAGAATAAAGTTAGCATGATCTAGTTGTGAGCTTTTGCCTTATGATCTTTACCCTTTGTAATCGAGTCTGGGAGCTATATAATAAAGATTAGTGTTGAGTCAAGGGCTTGATTTCCTCACCTTAGTCATGATAAAAAGAAAGAAAACATAAAGAGTATCCAAGAGATCATATTGATCTTATGGGAAGTAAAGACTTCACATATAAGAGTATGATAAATAAAAGTTGTTGGGAGTTGACAAGCATAGTTTTGGTCATCGTTGCAATTAATAGGAAGTAATAAAAGAAGAGAGGCTTCACATACAAATACACTATCTTAGACATCTTTTATGATTCTGAGCACTCATTAAAGTATGATATGCTAAAGAGTTGATGTTGGACAAGGAAGACAATATAATGGGTTATGTTTTCTTGTATCCGAAATAAAGTATATTGTCATGGATAATCCAACATGTTGAGCTTGCCTTTCCCCCTCATGCTAGCCAAAACTTCTCGTACTAAGTAGAGATACTTCTTGTGCTTCCATACACCCTTAAACCCAGTTTTGCCTTGAGAGTCCACCATACCTACCTATGGATTGAGAAAGATCCTTCCAAGTAAGTTGTCATGTTGCAAACTCGCTAAAATATGTATGATTTATTAGTGTGGAGGAAATTAGCTTTATACGATCTTGTGATATGGAAGTAATAAAAGCGACAGACTGCATAATAAAGGTCCTTATCACAAGTGGCAATATAAAGTGATGTTCTTCTATGCTAAGACTTTGTGCATCCAACCATAAAAACACATGACAACCTCTGCTTCCCTCTGCGAAGGGCCTATCTCTTGCCTTATAAGAGTCAAGGTGAAATCCACCTTTCCTTTTTACCTTTTATCCTTTGGCAAGCACACTGTGTTGGAAAGATCCTGACATATATACCCACTTGGATGTAAGTTTTCATGGTCTATTACTGTTGACGTTACCCTTGAGGTAAAAGGTTGGGAGGCAACACAATAAGCCCCTATCTTTCTCTGACCATAAGTATTGCATGAGTGTGAGCAATTGTGAAAGACTATATGATACTCCCTCTGTTCCGTATTATTTGTCGTTGGGGCTTCACAGTTCAACTTTTGTCACGTTCATTTTATTTTTGACTTTCCAACTTTACCCCTCATTCGCCGCTGTCGCCGCAGCTCCCACTCAATCGCTCGCTGTCTCCCTCTCCCTTTCCTCGTCGCCGCCCTCTCCCTCTCTTCTCTGTCGCCGCAGCTACGCCGGCCGCAGCTCCTTCGCCTCAGCCTGTACGCCCTCCTGCACGACCTCGCCGCGCTCGAGCTCGCGGCCCTCTCTGCCGCGCCGCCGCCCTCTCCGCCCGCGCCGCCGCCTCCCCAGGGGCCGCAAGGTGAAGTGGACGCCGAGGAGAAGGCTCGCGGCGGGGGCCGGGCGCTCAAGTGCGAGGCAGAGCTCACCCCTCTCCAACGACGGCGGCTTCAACCTGGGAGGCCAAGTCCGAGCCCGGCGCCGCCGGCAAGGCCAAGACCAAGTGAGGCGCCGAGGAAGCCAGCGAGGATGACAAGAAGAAGCAGGTGAGGAAGTGCGTCCAGATCGAGGAGATCCCTGCCGGCTGTGACGTCCAGATCAAGGTATACTCAACAGAAAAGATGAGATTTTTTAGGGGTTTGGCCCCGATCTGAATGAAATGTGGGATTTCCAGCACCCACTAGCATACTCCAGTACTGTACTCCGGTAGCTTAAACAGAACTTGACTGTTTTGGGTTTTCCAGTAGCTTAATGATCTCTGCATCACCACAAAAGTGCAGATACAAAGCCAGATGATTTGCTTAATGATCTCTAGAGTATATTGAACTTTTCGTGAGTAAGCCAGATGATTTGCTTTTGCTATCTTGTTAGGTGAGTAAACTGGCTTTAAATGGAAGTCAGTGTTCTTGAACTTTTCAGATGAACTTGACGGTGTATATACTGGAGTAAGCCAGATGAACTTGACTGTGTATATACTGGAGTAAGCTCCAACAACTTGACTGTGTATATGCTGGAGTAAGTCAGTGTTCAGTAAATGGCTGCTCCAACAACTTGACTGTGTATATACTGAACTATTTAAATGAAAGGGAAGTATAAATACTGTTTAGTTAAAACCAAGATTCAGTATCTTGAAATACTCCAGTTAGCTTGCTGATGCTTTTAGCAATCTTGGTGTTTAAATTTAACTTGGTGCAGTAATCTTGGTGCTTAGTGTTCCAGTTAATTCAACACTTGCAGTAGTATGTCACTTGCAGTAGTGTGGGACAACGGTAGTTTAGTGTAAGTTTCAGTTAATTAGCTGGATTAAAAAAGATGCTTGGTGATCTGCAGGAGCAGGACAAGCAAATCTGCTTGAATATTTGTTTACTAAAAGTAAATGAACATTTTGCTGCTAGTGTACTGATAGTGATCTGCAGGAGCAGGACAAGCAAATCTGCAGGAGTAGCTATTGTACTGATATTTCTGTTTCTTTGAACATTTTACTGTCAATAAAAATGATGTACTGCTGATTTCAGTTAATTTAAATTAGCTAAAACATTTGTAGTTAATTTAAACTAACTAAAACATTTTCTGTTACTGTAGAGTACTTAAATTTAGGAGTAGCTAGGAGCAAAATTAAAACTAGGATTAGGAGTAGGATTAGGAGTAGGAGTAGGAGTAAAAATAAAAGTTTCTTGCTCTGTTTTTCTCTTTCTCTTCTCTTCTCTTTCATTTAAATGGAGTACACCACACAAGCAAATGAAACTTTTGAAACAAAAATGATTTCTCTTCTCTTCTCTTCTTGCTCTCTTCATTGATATCCTGCTTTTGGAGTATCTTAAGCATCAGTTTCCTGAGAATATGGTTCATATTTAATGGTTATGCAGGAGGTGGTGTTGCCCTTCTACAGTTCGCTGGAGTATATGCATCAAAGGCTCTGGATAAATTGTAGACTGCAAACTTTGACCAGAAGATCGGCGTGCAGATCATTCAGAAAGCTTTGAAGGTTGGGGAGAAAATAATTATCTGTTTTGTCCTGATTTCTTTTGACTGTGTGTTGATTTCTGAAAAACCTTGCAGACACCATTGTACACCATCTCTTGCAATGCAGGCGTAGAAGGGGCAGACAACACTGATCTTGGATATGACGCAGCTAAAGGTATGATGTCCTTGACCATTTGCTTGATCTTGTCCTATTTTAAACAAGATATGTTCTGTGATGTAGCCATCAAACAACGAGTAGTTCTTTGATTCAGTACTTGCACATTCAAATACAGAAGCTCATATTCTTGCAATACTGTGTACAAGTAGTTAAACCATCCAGCTCAACACATTCAGTCCAAATTTAGTGTAGGACAACAGTATTTTAGTGTAGGACATCAGTAGTTTAGTGTAGGACAGCAGAAGTGTAGGACATCATTAGTTTAGTGTAGGACATCAGTAGTGTAGGATAGCAGTAGTTTAGTGTAAGTTTCAGTGAATTAACTGTTTTTTTCAGTTACTTAACTGAAACTTTTTCATTTATAGTAGGACTTCTCTTCTCTTTTCTTCTCTCTTCTCTTTCTCTGATGGTATGATCAACTATAACTGTACCTGGATTTTGAACAATTTCATCTCCTTCCATTCCCTGCCCTGCATCTTCTTCCATTTCATCTCCCACATGTCCTTCCATTTCATTTTCTGCATATTCATCCATTTCATCCACATCTTCTGCAGGTGGAGTGAAGTTGAGGTCTGGGAGATCCATTTTCTCCTGAAGATATGAATATGTAAGCTATGAATATGTAAGATGAAGAAGAAGAAGAAGAAGAATCTAGCTAATTCCTCTCGACTGTAATGACCCTGTACAAATTCTTATAAGTTGATCTACTGAAATTCAGTTTGCTATACTGTGCTCAGGTAATACCCTCTAGTCAACATCATGGATCTACTCCAGTAATTTCCACCATTGTTTCTTGTCCAGTTTGATTCAGTTTGCTATACTGTACTTAAGGTTGTTCCATCAGAAATCAACATCAATGTTGAGAAATTGGCAGTCCAGAAACAAAAATTTCAATCATGGCAACCTAAAGATTGTTCCATCATCATTACAAAAATTGATAATAATCCACTGAGATGTTCTTATTGGAATTACAAAAACAAAATTGACAGTACTTAACACTCCATGTCATAGTGAACATTATAGAAATTGACAGAACACTTATAACTTTTTTTGGTAACAGTTCTTCAGGAACAGACACTGGCGATCAAGAGCACCAGAAATTCGAATTGCAGGAACACCAGGAACAGACTCTCGCAGGAATATCAGGAACAAACCAGCACCACAAACTGCAGCAGGAACATCAGGAAGACTCTGCTCGCCAACGAGGGCAACTGGCTGCTCTGGTTGATGGAGGTGCTGGGATGCTGAGGTAGGAGGGCGGTGGGTTGCGCTGCTGCTGCTGGTCGGTGCGGGAAGGAGCACGGGCGCGCGACGGGCAGGAGTCGCGGGCGGCGGGCTGTTGAAGGCTGTGGCGGACGGTGAGGGAGGTGCATACGACGGAAACGGACCTTGGGCCAGCGAGGGATCTTGATTGGAGCAGAGGAAGGCGGCCGGCAAGGGATCTGCGGCCGGCGGGGACGGTCGCCGGAGCTGCAGCGGACGGGCGTTGCCTGGTGAAGGAAGACGACGATTCCCGAGCGACTACAGAATTTTCAAATTAGGGGTAAACTGGTTGGAGGCTGTGGTGGACGGCGAGGGAGTTCCGTATGGCAGGGACGGACCTTGGGTTCTTGATTGGAGTGGAGGAAGGCGGCCGGCGAGGGAGCTGCGGCCGGCGGGGGAGTAGCGACGGAGGAAGACGACGGTCCCAGCGACAAGTGTTTTTTCAAATTGGGGGTAGTTTCGACCTTTTTCTCCTTTTCACCTGGTCGGAGAATTGTCCCAACGACAAATAATACGGAACAGAGGGAGTAGTTGAGTATGTAGGCTTGCTGAAAAGCTCTTATATTGATTATTTCCGATGTTACGATAAATTGCAATTGCTTCAATGACCGAGATCAAAGTTTGTTAGTTTCCAATGAAGTTTATGATCCATGCTTGATATTGTGAATGAATTGTTACTTTAGCATAGGAATCATATGACAATTTATATATGTTGCTGCTATGAGAATGATCATGATGCCCTCATGTCCGTATTTTGTTTTTTTATCGACACCTCTATCTCTAAACATGTGGACATATTTTTCGATATCAGCTTTCGCTTGAGGACAAGCGAGGTCTAAGCTTGGGGGAGTTGATACCTCCATTTTGCATCATGCTTATATGTTGATATTTATTGCACTATGGGCTGTTATTACATGTTTTGTCACAATACTTATGCCTTTTCTCTCTTATTTTACAAGGTTTACATGAAGAGGGAGAATGCCGGCAGCTGGAATTTTGGGATGGAAAAGGAGCAAACTCTGGAAACCTATTCTGCACAACTCCAAAAGCCCCGAAACTCAATAAAACTCCGTTTCAGAAAATATAAAAAATATCTGGCGAAAGAAGTTCACGAGGGGGCCACCGACTGTCCACGAGGGTGGGGGGCACGCCCCCCTTCTCAGGGCGCGCCTCCCTGTCTCGTGGGCCCCCCGAAGGCCCCCCGATGCCCATCTTCTCCTATATGAGGTGTTTTGACCTGGAAAAAATCATATGGAGGCTTACGGGACCAGACGCCGCCGTCTCGAGGCGGAACGGAGGCAGAAACCAATCTAGGGCTCCGGCAGAGCTGTTCTGCCGGGGATACTTCCCTCCGGGAGGGGGAAATCATCACCGCCGTCATCACCAACAAATATCCCATCTTGGGGAGGGCTATCTTCATCAACATCTTCACCAGCACAATCTCCCCTCAAACCCTAGTTCATCTCTTGTATGCAATCTTTGTACCCAAACCTCAGATTGGTACCTGTGGGTTGCTAGTAGTGTTGTTTACTCCTTGTAGTTGATGCTAGTTGGTTTATTTGGTGGAATATCATATGTTCAGATCCATTATGCATATTAATACCCCTCTGATCATGAACCATATTATGTCTTGTGAGTAGTTACTTTTGTTCCTGAGGACATGGGAGAAGTCTTGCTATTAGTAGTCATGTGAGTTTGGTCTTCGTTCGATATTTTAATGAGATGTATGTTGTCTCTCCTCTAGTGGTGTCATGTGAACGTCGACTACATGACACTTCACCATTATCTGGGCCTAGAGGAAGGCATTGGGAAGTAATAAGTATATGATGGGTTGCTAGAGTGACAGAATCTTAAACCCTAGTTTATGTGTTCCTTCATAAGGGGCTGATTTGGATCCATATGTTTCAGGCTATGGTTAGGTTTACCTTAATACTTCTTTTGTAGTTGCGAATGCTTGCATTAGAGGTTAATCATAAGTGGGAAGCTTGTCCAAGTAAGGACAACACCCAAGCACCGTTCCACCCACATACCAAATTATCGAAGTACCGAACGTGAATCAGATGATCGTGATGAAAACTAGCTTGACGATAATTCCCATGTGTCCTCGGGAGCGCTTTCCTTTATATAAGAGTTTGTCCAGGCTTGTCCTTTGCTACAAAAAGGATTGGGCCACCTTGCTGCACCTTATTTACTTTTACCTTTTATCACTTGCTACCAATTACCTTATCACAAAACTATCTGTTACCTATAATTTCAGTGCTTGCAGAAAATACCTAACTGAAAACTGCCTATCATTTCCTTCTGCTCCTCGTTGGGTTCAACAATCTTACTTACCGAAAGGACTATGATAGATCCCCTACACTTGTGGGTCATCAATGTAGTCGAATGTCTTCGTGATCCAATCGATCCAAGTACCGAATGTACGACAGCTCCGCGTTCCGCACACGTTCAACTCGATGACGTCCCACGTGCTCTTGATCCAGTTGAGCGTCACGGGAGAGTTTCCTCAGCACGACGACGTGGTGACGGTGATGATGAAGTTACCGGCGCAGGGCTTCGCCTAAGCACTTCAACGATATGACCGAGGTGTGTAACTGTGGAGGGGGGCACTGCACACGGCTAAAACTGATGTTTTCTTGTGTGTCCTAGGGTGCCCCCTTCCCCTATATATAAAGGAGCAAGGGGGAGGGCTGGCCGGCCCCTATGGCGCTCCAAAGGAGGGCAACTCCTACTAGGAATAGGAATCCTATTCCTAGTAGGAGTCCACGAAGAGGGAGAGGGGGAAGGAAGGAGAGGGAGAGGGAGAAGGAAGGGGGCGTCTCCCCTTACTCTCATTGTCCAATTCGGACCAAGGGGAAGGGGGCGCGACCAAGCCCTGGCCGGCCCTCTCTCTTTCTCCACTAAGGGCCCAAGTGGCCCATTAGTTCCCCCGAGGGTACCGATACCCCTCCAGCACTCCGGTTTAATCCGGAACTCATCCGGAACACTTCCGGTGTCCGAATATAGTCATCCAATATATCAATCTTTACGTCTCGACTATTTTGAGAATCCTCGTCATGTCCGTGATCACATCCGGGACACCGAACTACATTCGGTGCATCAAAACACATAAACTCATAATACCGATTGTCATCGAACGTTACGCGTGCGGACCCTACTAGTTCGAGAACTATGTAGACATGACCGAGACTCGTCTCCGGTCAATAACCAATAGCGGAACCTGGATTCTCATATTGGTTCCTACATATTCTACGAAGATCTTTATCGATCAAACCGCATAACAACATACATTGTTCCCTTTGTCATCGGTATGTTACTTTGCCCAAGATTCGATCGTCGGTATCATCATACCCAGTTCAATATCGTTACCGGCAAGTCTCCTTACTCGTTCTGTAATACATCATCTCGTGACTAACTCATTAGTCATTTGCTTGCAAGGCTTATTATGATGTGTATTACCGAGAGAGCCTAGAGATACCTCTCCGACACTCGGAGTGACAAATCCTATTCTCGATCTATGCCAACACCACAAACACCTTCGGAGACACCTATAGAGCATCTTTATAATCACCCAGTTATGTTGTGACATTTGATAGCACACAAGGTGTTCCTCCGATATTCAAGAGTTGCATAATGTCATAGTCATAGGAACATGTATAAGTCATGATGAAAGCAATAACAGTAAAACTAAATGATCAAGTTGCTAAGACAACGGATGGGTCTTGTCCATCACATCATTCTTCTAATGATGTGATCCCGTTGATCAAATGACAACTCATGTCTATGGTTAGGAAACATAACCATCTTTGATTAACAAGCTAGTCTAGTAGAGGCATACTAGGGACACTCTGTTTTGTCTATGTATTCACACACGTACTAAGTTTCCGGTTAATACAATTCTAGCATGAATAATAAACATTTATCATGATATACGGAAATACAAATAACAACTTTATTATTGCCTCTAGGGCATATTTCCTTCAGATGAGTACTCCACAACACCATCACCACCAATAACCTCGTCACAAAGCTACTTACATGCAATAGGGCTTTGTTTATCGTCAAATATGAACAATATTAACACATAATTTGAAATTACCATGTCAGACCTAAATGTTGACGAAAACAATTTGTGATCAGAGAACAAGTTACCTTATTGGAAAAAAAATGTTTACCTCTTATGGAATATGACCTACACCACAAACTTGATCATGGATTCATGGGTATGGTCAGATTTGGCAGAAATTGGTGGGAAGTTGTCAAATACGTTTGTAAACCCCTCCCACATTCAAAAAAAGTTATAGTATAAAAAATCAATTCCCTTTGAATATAGTAACATAAGACACCACATGTTCCACTGGACAGTGACTTGTCAAGCGCTACTTCTCGAGCTTGCGTTGTATTCCCTCGAAGAGGAAAGGGTGATGAAGCACAGTAGCGCAAGTATTTCCCTCAGTTTTTGAGAACCAAGGTATCAATCCAGTAGGAGACCACGCGCGAGTCCCTCGCACCTGCACAAACAAATAAGAACTTCGCAGCCAACGCGGTAAGGGGTTGTCAATCCCTTTACAGTCACTTATGAAAGTGAGATCTGATAGATAGGATAGTATAATATTTTTGGTATTTTTGGTATAAAAACAGAAAGTAAATAAAGCAAATAAGCAATGGCAGCAGAAATTAAAGGGAAAGTAATATGATAATGATAGACCCGGGGGCCATAGGTTTCACTAGTGGCTTCTCTCATGATAACAGAATTCTACGGTGGGTGAACAAATTACTGTCGAGCAATTGATAGAAAAGCGCATAGTTATGAGAATATCTAGGCATGATCATTATATATAGGCATCACATCCATGACAAGTAGACCAAAACGATTCTGCATCTACTACTATTACTCCACACATCGACCGCTATCCAGCATGCATCTAGAGTATTAAGTTCATAAGAATAGAGTAATGCTTTAAGCAAGATGACATGATGTAGAGGGATAAACTCAAGCAATATGATATAAACCCCGTCTTTTTATCCTCGATGGCAACAATACATTACGTGCCTTGCTGCCCCTGCTGTCACTGGGAAAGGACACTGCAAGATTGAACCCAAAGCCAAGCACTTCTTCCATTGAAAGAACTATAGATCTAGTAGGCCAAACCAAACCAATAATTCGAAGAGACTTGCAAGGATATTATAATCATACATAAAAGATTTCAGAAAAGAATCAAATATTGTTCATAGATAATCTTGATCATAAACACGCAATTCATCAGATCTCGACAAACACACCGCAAAAAGATTACATCGAATAGATCTCCTTTAAGATCGAGGAGAACTTTGTATTGAGATCCAAAAAGAGAGAAGAAGCCATCTAGCTAATAACTATGGACCCGAAGATTTGTGGTAAACTACTCACAACTCATTGGTGAGGCTATGGCGTTGATGTAGAAGCACTCCGTGGTAGATCCCCCCTCCGGCGGAGCTCCGGAACAGGCCCCAAGATGGGATCTCACGGGAACAGAAGGTTGCGGCGGTGGAATTAGGATTTTCTCTGTTACCTCGATGTTTTCAAGGTATATGGATATATATATAGGAGGAAGGAGGGCATCGGGAGAGCCAGAGGGGGCCCACGAGGGTGGGGGGCGCGCCCAGGGGGAGGGGGCGCGCCCTGGACCCTCGTGGCCACCTCCTTCGTTCCCTCGCGTGTATTCCAAGTCTTCTGGGTAGATACGGTTCCAAAAAATAACTCTCCCGAAGGTTTCATTCCGTTTGGACTCCGTTTGATATCCCTTTTCTGCGAAACTCTGAAATAGGCAAAAAAACAGCAGTTTGCACTAGGCCTTGGGTTAGTAGGTTAGTCCCAAAAATAATATAAAAGTGTATAATAAAGCCCATTAAACATCCAAAACAGAATATATAATAGCATGGAAAGATAAAAAATTATAGATACGTTGGAGACGTATCAAGCATCCCCAAGCTTAATTCATGTTCGTCCTCGAGTAGGTAAATGATAAAAACAGAATTTTTTATGTGGAATGCTAACTAACATAATTCTCAATGTAATCTCTTTATTGTGGCATGAATGTTAAGATCCGAAAGATTCAATACAAAAGTCTATATTGACATAAGAATAATAATAGTTCAAGCATACTAACAAAGCAATCATGTTTTCTCAAAATAACATCGCCAAAGAAAGTTATCCCTACAAAATCATATGGTCTAGCTATGCTCCCTCTTCATCACACAAAATATTCATATCATGCACAACCCCGGTTTCAGCCAATCAATTGTTTTCATACTCAAATTTTTTCAAACCTTTCAACTTCGACGCAATACATGAGCGTGAGCCATGGATATAGCACTATAGGTGGAATAGAGTGGTGGTTGTGGAAAAGACAAAAAGGAGGAAGATAGTCTCACATCAACTAGGTGTATCAATGGGCTATGGAGATGCCCATCAATAAATATCAATGTGAGTGAGTAGGGATTGCCATGCAACGGATGCACTAGAGCTATAAGTGTATGAAAGCTCATCAAAAGAAACTAAGTGGGTGTGCATCCAACTTGCTTGCTCATGAAGACCTAGGGCATTTGAGGAAGCCCATCGTTGGAATATACAAGCCAAGTTCTATAATGAAAAATTCCCACTAGTATATGAAAGTGACAAAACAAGAGACTCTGTATCATGAAGATCATGGTGCTACTTTGAAGCACAAGTGTCGAAAAGGATAGTAGCATTGTCCCTTCTCTCTTTTCTCTCATTTTTTTGGAGGGGCTTTCTCTTTTTTTAGCCCCTCTCTATATTTTTTTTGGGCCATCACTTTTTTAATATTTGGCCTTTCCTCACATGGGACAATGCTCTAATAATGAAGATCATCACACTTTTATTGACTTACAACTCAAAGATTATAACTCGAAGCTAGAACAAAATATGACTCTATGTGAATGATGGTGAAGCATGTCATATGAACAGAACGGTGGAAAGTTGCATGGCGATATATCTCGGAATGGCTATGGAAATGCCATGATAGGTAGGTATGGTGGCTGTTTTGAGGAAGGTATATGGTGGGTGTATGGTACCGGTGAAAGTTGCGCGGTACAAGAGAGGCTAGCAATGGTGGAAGGGCGAGAGTGCGTATAATCCATGGACTCAACATTAGTCATAAAGAACTCATATACTTATTGCAAAAATCTATGAGTCATCAAAACAAAGTATTCAACGCATGCTCCTAGGGGAAGTGTCAGGCCCAAGATGCGATTCTATCCCGATCACGTGACGCTTACGTGAATGGGGCACAACCGCATTTCGGGCGCTTAGCAAGATGGATATCATTACATCGTACCATTACATACATACATGGGGGATACAACAATACATACAAATCTCATGAATACAACAACATCAATACAAGACATTCGACTACGGATGCAAACATGAAAAACACAACGACATCCATCTGCTATCCCAGGCTGCCGACCCGGAACCAAACCCAAGACTGAAGAAGAAGAAGAAGAAGAAGAAGAAGAAGAAGAAGAAGAAGAAGAAGAAGAAGAAGAAGAAGAAGAAGAAGAAGAAGAAGAAGAAGAAGAAGAAGAAGAAGAAGAAGAAGAAGAAGAAGAAGAAGAAGAAGAAGAAGAAGAAGAAGAAGAAAGAACTCCAAACAACGATCATCGCTCTCACGTCAAGACATCGGAAACCTGCACTTGCAACTGTTGTTGTAGTATCTGTGAGCCACGAGGACTGAGCAATCCCATAACCATGGGTAACAAGCCTAGCATAGCTTAAAGGGTAGGAAGAGGTAAAGTGGTGAGGTTGCAGCAACGGCTAAGCAAAAGTATGGTGGCTAACTTACGAGTACAAGAATAAGATGAGCATCTACGCAAACGGTCGCAAACTAGTAGTGATCGCTAAAGATCCTGAACTACCTACGAGTCAAACATAACCCCATCATGTTCTCTTCTCAACATGAAAAGAGACAGTCACGGTTACTCACACAGTTGTGTGTTTTACTTCGGATCCTCTGTCAAGTTTTTCTACAACCGGACATTAACAAATTCCAATCTGCCACATAACCGCGGGCACGGCTTTCGAAAGATCATAACCCTGCAGGGGTGTCCCAACTTAGCCCAACACAAGCTCTCACGATCAGCATAAGTAATAAAATTACCCCTTATCTTAGGGAAGGCCCGATCATACTCGGCATCCCGGTGCACAAGACATTTCGACAATGGTAAAACAAGTCCAGCAAGACCTCCCGGTGTGTCGACACCCTGATAGTAGCCGCGCGTATCTCGTCTCATGCCACGACCGGATGGGCGAAGCTACAAGTAAAACCAGCCCTCGGGTTTCCCCAAGGTGGCCCCGCAGCACCCCCGTTTGGGACCAACACCATCGGCACAGGCCCCCCTGCTATGTAGAAAGAATCCTCGGGTAGCGCTAACTCCCTATGCAATTAATTAATTAATTAAGTTTTTATTATGTTGCAATAAAACCAATGTTGGGCCTTGCTGGAGGAGTTTTATTCAAAGACGAAGTGTCAAGGGGTCCCCATATACCCAACAGTGTAAGGAACGCAAAATCAAGGAACATAATGCCGGTTTATCGGCGCCTAAGGTGGCATGAGTGGAACAAAACACCGAGCAAAAGGCCAAGCCTTCCACCCATGCCCACTATATAGGTGTGTTAATAATAATAATAGATATTGTGATATTCCAACAACAAGTTCCGACATGGAACGATCTTCATCTTCACCTGCAACTAACAACGCTATAAGAGGGGCTGAGCAAGCGGGTAACATAGCCAAACAATGGTTTGCTAGGAAGGTGTCAAAGGTTAGGGGTTTCATGGCAACAAGGAGAGGGGCTGACAATAAGATGGGTAGCACGACATATAACGATAGCATCAAGACAACTAAGCAAAGGCAATGATAGTAAAGGTATCCAAGGGTATGGTCATCTTGCCTGAGATCCCACAAGGAAGAAGAACGAATCCGTGAAGAAGATGAAGAAGAAGCCTTGAAGACGAACCACGTGTAGACGAACAAATCCTCACGATCGCAACGGAACAAGCACTAACGAGAAGAATCAAGCAATACGGTAAACACACAACACAAGAACATGACAATATGCTCAACCAAGTATGATGAAAGACAAGTCTATATATGATGCAATACATGGCAAGGTAGGAAGCACAGAAAAACAACACAAGAACATGACAATATGCTCAACAAAGTAGGATGCAAGACAAGTCTATATATGATGCAATACATGGCAAGGTAGGAAGCACAGAAAAACAACACAAGTCAACAAGTTTAAATGAGGCCGGAAACTACATATAACAAATCCGGTAAGTCCTCATATGCATAGTTTGAAATTAGTCCAGATCTGAACAAACTTAAGTTAAAGTTGTTAAACAGCAAGTTAACATGCACCATGATGATCTACACGAAATTCTAGTCAAGTTTCATATAAAGTTTGTTTAATTCGGAGCTACGGCGTAGAAGATATGAGCAAAACAAGACAAGCATGGCAACGGTGCAAAATGCACCCAAACATCAAGAAAACACACTCTAAACATGAAAACAATATGATATTATGATTCTACATGCAAAATCACACAAGTTTCATATAAGGCACACTCAAAACGGAGCAACGGGCTAAAAGATACACATAAAACAAGATAGAACAACAAGCTGAAGTTAACAACCACATAGCAACTTTGGAGCAAGGTAAATATAAGCTACAACACCCAAACATGATAAAAAGAAGCATGGATGTGAAGTAGACATGTCCTACAGCAAACAACTCCATTGGAGCAACTCCATAGGAGGCATGGATCAATAGCAACAAGCTCCACCAAATTGAACATGCTGATAAAATCCTGACAGATATAATTTATAGCAACTTGACAGCAAGAAATAAATAAGCTACAACAGGTCATATGAGCAAGTAAGGGCATGAATGGATATACAATAACATGTACAACAAGGCATGATCATTGGCCACTCCAAAACAAGCATGGATTTGACTAGGGCATCAAGCAAACATAGCATCGGGTTAAGACAGATTCCAGACTTGGCAGAATTTTCACTAAGTATAAAACAGCAATAACAACATGGCATGTTTACAAGCATGTTTAAGTCACCTCAAGGCATATCATGGAAAGTTAAATTCACCACTTCAAAGACCATATAATGGTGCTTCTAAAACATCTAGACATGTGGCATGAGGACAAACACATCAATAGCAAAGAGCAATTGAAATCAGCATCTCATAACAAGTTTCAGCACATAACAGTCAAATGCACTTTTGCAACAGAGATTAACATGGCAATATGGACTCAAACAAGCATGCTACAGCAACCATCATGTAGTACACTTCACAATGAACATTTTGACATTTCATATGCATCATTTGGATAAACATGCACCAAGTTATTATATCTCAAACATGGCAACAAAATAACAAGTAACAGCAGTTTATAACAAGTAGCACTCTTGCAACAGTGATTAAGGCATCAAGACAAAGTCAAACAAGCATGGCACAATGGAACAAAGTGTAGAGCATATCACCACGATCATTTGACATATCATTCACTCAATTTGGATAAGCACACAAAAATTTACAGGCATGCAAAGTATGCATCAGAATATAAAACAGAAAAGGACTTAGAAAAAGAATAACAACCTCCGGGGGATGGACATGTCCGTCTGGAGCGGACATGTCCGGCGGCTGGGAGGCTGACACGCGGGCCCGGGGGAAGATCGGACGTGTCCGAATCCACCCGGACGCGTCCGTCGGTGGCCTGGCGCGGGGGCCCGCTAGCAGCTGCACGAGGGGCGACGCGGTTCGGGTGAGGCGCCGGATCAGGTGACGGATCCGGGCAGGGGGACCTGGCCGGCCTCCGGCGTGGCTCCGGCGAGGCTTGCCGTGGCGGGGGCGAGCTCGGAGGGCAGGGCGGTGCGGGATCTAGCCGACGGCGAGCTCGGGGTCGCGGCGGCGGGGATGCAAAGGGGCGCGACGGCTTCGGCGGCGGACGGCGCTTAGGCAAGGAGGCCGAGGACGGTCGGTAGGAGCGGGGCGGCTCGGCGGCGTTCCTCCGGCGAGGGAGGTAGCCGGCGGGACGGGGAAGGAGCGAGGGAGCGGGGAGCCAGGTGCGGCTCGGCGCTGAGGCGGGGCTCGGCCCGGTTCGGCCCGCGGGCGGGCCGCGGTCGGGCTCCGGCGGGCCCTGCGCGGCTGAAGCGCCCTGGGAGGCGCTGGCGACGTGGCCGCTGCCACATGGCGCTCAGCCACTGGCTGCGGGCGGCCTGCGGCTGAAGTGGCCCTATGGGGCGATGCCACGTGGCTGAAACGAGGTGGAGGGAGCGGAAATTGAGGCTGGAGCTGCTGATTTCGAGGAGGACGGCTGGGGGGTAGGGGAAGAGGCTAGGGATGCCCAAAAATGACACGGAGGGGTGTTTATATAAGCATAGGGCTAGGTTTGGGGGGTTTTGGGGGCCGTTTAGACCACCGGATCACGATTGTGTGGCTCCGGTCGCGAGGAGGAGTAGGATGGGCATAGGGGAGATTCGTGGGCTGTGTAGGAGGGGTTGTGGGGAGAGAAGAGAAGAGGCCCACGGGGGTTTTCGGAGACCGAAAACGTCCGACGAAATAACCGGCGACTAGTGCCGCTATATATATCCGCTGGGCTATCAAACGAGCTTCGAATGCGATGAAACTTGACAGGCGGTCTACCTATGCTATAATAAGACCACACGCCAAGTTTAAACTCATTCCGAGAACATTTTTCGGTCACTCACAAAACAAATATTCAGAGACGCCGCGGGCGCGTGCAAGTGTGTCTGGGCTCAGAACGGACAACGGAGAGGACGAGGAAACTTGGATGGATGCAAGTTTGAAAACATGATGATGCAACACACATGATGACATGGCAAGATGCAACACGCAAGCAGATGACATGGCAACGGAGACGAATAACTAGCTGACACCTGGCGCACCGATCTCGGGGTGTCACAGGAAGGGTAGGTAGGATTTAACTATCGCGCGATCCCGACCTCCACACAAAGGATGACACTCAATAAATACATCATGCTCTAACTTCGTCACATAGCAGTTCACCATACGTGCATGCTACGGGAATCACAAACTTTAACACAAGTATTTCTCAAATTCAAAATTAATCCACTAGCATGACTCTAATATCACCATCCTCATATTTCAAAACAATCATCAAGTATCAAACTTCTCATCATATTCAATGCACTTTATATGAAAGTTTTTACTATATTCATCTTGGATGCCTATCATATTAGGACTAGTTTTATAACCAAAGCATATTACCATGCTGTTCTAAAAGACTCTCAAATAGATATAAGTGAAGCATGAGAGATCATAAATTTGTACAAAATAAAACCACCACCGTGCTCTAAAAGATATAAGTGAAGCACTAGAGCAAAACTATCTAGCTCAAAAGATATAAGTGGAGCACATAGAGTATTCTAATAAATTCTAAACCATATTTATCTCTCTCAAAAGGTGTTTCCAGCAAGGATGATTGTGGCAAACTAAAAAAGCAAGGACTCAAATCATACATGTCGCTCCAAGCAAAACACATATCATGTCGTGAATAAAAATATAGTCCCGTGTATAGTTACCGATAGATGAAGACGAAAGAGGGGATGCCTTCCCAGGGCATCCCCAAGCTTAGGCTTTTGGTTGTCCTTGAATTTTACCTTGGGTTGCCTTGGTCATCCCCAAGCTTAAGCTCTTGCCACTCTTTGTTCCATAGTCCATCAAAGCCATACTCAAAACTTGAAAACTTCACAACACAAAACTTAGCCAAAAATCTCATGAGCTCCGTTAGTATAAGAAAACAAACCATCACTCAAAGGTAATGTAATGAACTCATTCTTTGTTTATATTGGTGTTAAACCTACTGTATTCCAACTTCTCTATGATTCATATTCCCCAATACTACTCATAGATTCATCAAAATAAGCAAACGACACACGAAAAACAGAATCTGTCAAAAATAGAACAGTCTGTAGTAATCTGTAACTTTCGAATACTTCTGACTCCAAAAAAATTGAAATAAATTGGTAAACATGAGGAATTTGTCTATTAATCATCTTCAAAAATAATCAACTAAATAACACTCTCCAGTAAAAGATTACAGCCAAACTCGTAAGCGCTAAAGTTTCTGTTTTTTACAGCATGATCATATAAACTTCACACAAGTCTTCCCAAAGGTTCTACTTGGCACAAACACTAATTAAAACACAAAACCACATCTAAACATAAGCTAGATGCAATATTTATTCCTAAACAGAAGCAAAAACAAAGAAAATAAAATTGGGTTGCCTCCCAACAAGTGCTATCGTTTAACGCCCCTAGCTAGGCACGATACAAGAATAGATCTAGGTGTTGCCATAATGATAAGATATATCGCGAAAACTCATCTCATATTCCCTACGTTCAGCAGGAAGTTTTCTTTGTGGCAAGCAAAAGTAATCAAAAGGGCAAAATTTAATAGGACATAAGTCCCCCATATCAAGGTGAGGAGGTATGGGTTCCTCTTGTGGCCCTTCATATTGCACAACCAACTCATCATTATAAGCATTCTTTTGGCAAAAGGTCATGAGCCTTCGCTCAAGGGAAACGCCTAACCCATTATTTTGAATAGAAAAATCATCATTCAATTCAGAAATTCTATCAACCAAGATATTGGTAGGAACCTTTTTTCTAAGGTTTTCATTAAAAGCAACATGATCTAGAGATCGCAAACGCATTATGTCCTCTTGATTGAATAAGATAACTTCTATGGGAGGACGACCAGCATCCACCCCATAATGAGTAAAGATTTCTTTGGCCTCTTTCATGATGAATATGAACTCATGAGCCAAAAAGATAGTAGATGCGCGCTTAACAGAAGAATGCTCAATATTGGAAAATTCCAGAAAGATTCTCTGAATGCAAGGATGCATATGGATAAATTGCCTTTCAATTTCAACTACAAGCATAGATATGGCATCCGCAAGGCTACTAGTTCTTTGAAGAATAGATCCACCCATAGTGGGTAAAGCACCGGCACAAGTAAAGAAGTCTTGAAGAACTCCTTTTCAATAATATTAGCACTGCCAACCCGGAACTTTTTAGTATGTAAAGTGGTAGTTTCATTCGGAGGATCAACATAGACGTTGCCCTCAACATTACTACCCTTTTTGATGGTATCTTCCCCCATCTCAGACAAGCAATCGAACAATAAACACACGGCAAAAGAAGGGCAAATAAAACGGCAAGGGTGAAGTGGGGGAGAGGAAAACGAGAGGCAAATAATGTAGTGCGAAGGATAAGGGTTTGTGATAGGTACTTGGTATATGACTTTTGCATAAGCCTCCCCGGCAACGGCGCCATAAATTCTTCTTGCTACTTCTTGAGCTTGCGTTGTATTCCCTCGAAGAGGAAAGGGTGATGCAGCACAATAGCGTAAGCATTTCCCTCAGTTTTTGAGAACCAAGGTATCAATCCAGTAGGAGACCACGCGCGAGTCCCTCGCACCTGCACAAACAAATAAGAACTTCGCAGCCAACGTGATAAGGGGTTGTCAATCCCTTTACGGTCACTTACGAAAGTGAGATCTGATAGATAGGATAGTATAATATTTTTGGTATTTTTGGTATAAGAATAGAAAGTAAATAAAGCAAATAAGCAACGGTAGCAACAATTAAAGGGAAAGTAATATGATAAAGATAGACCCGGGGACCATAGGTTTCACTAGTGGCTTCTCTCATGATAACAGAATTCTACGGTGGGTGAACAAATTACTATCGAGCAATTGATAGAAAAGCGCATAGTTATGAGAATATCTAGGCATGATCATTATATATAGGCATCACGTCCGTGACAAGTAGACCGAAACGATTCTGCATCTACTACTATTACTCCACACATCGACCGCTATCCAGCATGCATCTAGAGTATTAAGTTCATAAGAACAGAGTAATGCTTTAAGCAAGATGACATGATGTAGAGGGATAAAATCAAGCAATATGATATAAACCCCATCTTTTTATCCTCGATGGCAACAATATAATACGTGCCTTGCTGCCCCTGCTGTCACTGGGAAAGGACACAACAAGATTGAACCCAAAGCCAATCACTTCTACCATTGCAAGAACTATAGATCTAGTAGGCCAAACGAAACCAATAATTCGAAGAGACTTGCAAGGATATTATAATCATACATAAAAGATTTCAGAAAAGAATCAAATATTGTTCATAAATAATTTTGATCATAAACCCCCAATTCATCGGATCTCGACAAACACACCGCAAAAAGATTACATCGAATAGATCTCCTCGAAGATCGAGGAGAACTTTGTATTGAGATCCAAAAAGAGAGAAGAAGCCATCTAGCTAATAACTATGGACCCGAAGGTCTGTGGTAAACTATTCACAACTCATTGGTGAGGCTATGGCATTGATGTAGAAGCACTCTGTGATAGATCCCCCCTCCGGCGGAGCTCCGGAACAGGCCCCAAGATGGGATCTCACGGGAACAGAAGGTTGCGGCGGTGGAATTAGGGTTTTCTCTGTTGCCTCAATGTTTTCAGGGTATATGGATATATATAGGAGGAAGGAGGGCATCGGGGGAGCCAGAGGGGGCCCACGAGGGTGGGGGCGCGTCCTGGACCCTCGTGGCCACCTCCTTCGTTCCCTCGCGTGTACTCCAAGTCTTCTGGGTAGATACGGTTCCAAAAATAACTCTCCCGAAGGTTTCATTCCGTTTGGACTCCGTTTGATATCCCTTTTCTGCGAAACTCTAAAAAAAGGCAAAATACAGCAATTTGCACTGGGCCTTGGGTTAGTAGGTTAGTCCCGAAAATAATATAAAAATGTATAATAAATTCCATTAAACATCCAAAACAGAATATATAATAGCATGGAACAATAAAAAATTATAGATACGTTGGAGACGTATCATCAAGCTGGCATCACAAGCCAAATAAACCCACATGTTCGACAAACATTTATCACATTGGCTTTGCAAGCCATGGAACGATGATAAAAACCGCAACTGTCATGTGCGGCCATACATCATGTTCATGTGCATGCAATATACTATGCATGGTATAATAGCCAACTCATCCTCGTCGCAAAGTTGGCAGGTATGTGCCTTTTGTCGACTTGGATGTAGGAAGGGCGGTATTGCCTAGCTATGAGACACTTTAAGTGGAGAGAACCACGGGACCGAAGAAGAAGTTCTTAGATGACGGGGTAAGTGACGTGTGATGACCTAACATGAAGCCATGGTTTCCTCGGACCCATGGCTCTATGCCAAGTCATGAAATGTGAAAACGGGATGATGGCATGACGACACAGCTGGGTGTACAACGAAACATCTACCCGATCACTATGCGCTGACACGGCTGCCTTGTAGCCCCAAAGGGGCTCCACCTTCGTCATTTTGCGGTACCAACGTTAAACAAAGCAAAGAAGAGGGACGCAGTTGCGCGCGGGAACTAGGTAGATCGATATAACAACCAAGGGCGACGACGGCTGCTGGAGGGTGGGCGATCGTGGCCAGACCGAGGATTGTGGCAGGTCAAGGGCCACTGCATGGAAACGGAACATGACCATTGATTGTTCTTGGTTGGAAAACCATATTATGACGATAACTACAAATTGATGCATCCACAAACCAACTAGGGAGAGGGGATGACTGTTGCGTAGGATCCGGGAGCGTTTTTTTCTATACGACTGCCATTTAGGAAGGCATCAATCAAAACGGCACCTTTATTGCTCGGCGCGAGCTCACGGGGTTTTGTAAAAGCCCGCGAGTCTGGTATCTTAAGGTTTATGAAGAGAGACGAGGTTGAGGTGTGAAACCATGAATGAACCACCACCGTCGGTTCCCTAAACACTCTCTCCCTATATTGAAGTCTTTTTTAGAGATTCTATTATGGATTAGATACGAAACAAAATGAGTGAATCTACACTTTGAACCACGTCTATATACATTCGTACGTAATCCATATTGAAATCTTAAAAAATAAAGAAAGGCTTAAATTTGAAACCGAGGGAGTACTAGTAAATACCATGGTCCATGGCTCAAGCCAAAGATGTGTGTCCCATGCCAGAATCTGTCTTGTGGGGTTGACTGAAGTTTCTGAAGCCGGTGGCGGTGGGGGCAGGCCCACGGTTTCAACGCTCCATAAAACCACACGGGTCACGGGCGGTGGGGGCGACGCGACACCGAGGAGGACCAGAAAAAAATAAAATAATATCGGTGCTAGCTCCAACTCGTAACGCCAGTGCCGTCCTTCCGCCCTGCGGCGATCGCCGGAGAGGATAGGGGATGGACGCGGCGGCGCCGTCGCGGCGCGCGGGGCCGAGGCGGGACGGGAGGCCCCTCATCCCTCCCAACTACGTCAGCCTCCGCGACCTCCAGGAGCTCCGCCTGAGGGAGAAGGCCGAGCGGCGGCGGCGCCAGGAGGAGGAGGAGGCCGCCGCCAGGAGGGAGGCCGAGGCGGAGCAGGAGGAGCGCCGGCTGCGGAAGGAGGCGGAGGCGGAGGACGCCGCGAGGAGGGCCCAGGAGGAGGAGGAGGAGCGGCGGCGGCGGCGGAAGGAGGAGGAGGAGGAGGCCGCCGCGGCGACAAGGGTTAGGGATGCGGCGGCGGCGGAGATGAAGGGCTCCTCCTCCTCGCGTGCCCCCTTCAGGTACAACGAGAGGCCCCGCGGTGGGCCGCGCGTGGTGGTCGTGGCGCATCGCCCGCCGCCGCCGCGCGGGGAGGGCTCGGCCGTGAATAGCGGTGGCGCCGTCGGCAGGAAGGGGCCGGGCGGCGAAGCGGCCAATGGAACCCTAGGCGGCGGAGGTGGAGGCAAGGCGCGGGATGATGGGAAGGGGAAGGCCTCCGTGGGTTTGATTGCTGGCCCGGGCGACCCAGCCGAGCCAGCTACCGGCGGCAAGCCGGAGGAGAATAGTAAGGGGGATACCTCTGGATGTCAGGGCACGGCATTGGGGACGAGTAGTGTGTTGCCAGGCGAGCTGGCCCAGGCGGACACTGCATCATACCGAGGCAGCGTCAAGCCCGGGTACAAGAACAAGGGGAAGAAGGGGTTGGATGGCCGGAGCACAGAAACCGCCATGACCGGCTCTTTGGTTGAGGCGGTAAAGGCATCTCCGCTGCAAGTCGCCGATTCGGAGAACAAGGGGAAGGCTGGATCGAATAACCAGAGTGCAGGAAAAGCTTCGGCCGACACACCAGGCGAGGCAGCTGAGGATTCACCACTGCAAGGAGTCAAGTCGGATAACAAGTGGAAGAAGAAGAATAAACCCTCAGGTGGAAGGCGGGCAGGCGCAGCACCGAGCAGCGATTGGCCGAATGGGAAGAGGGACCAGCTTCGGCCAGCCGCTGAGGGCAGCCGTGGCCGGAGGAACGGCGATGGTCAAGGAGCCGTCTGGGAAGCAAAATCCGATGGCCCTGGGGGAAAGCAGCCAGAGGTGGAGGGGAATGTCCACTCGCATCTGCCCACTGAGAGCAGCAGGAGCAACAACAGAAGGAGGGGCAGTGGTCAAGGAATGACCAGGAAGGAAAATTTTGATGACTTTGGGGAGAAGCAGCCAGTGGTCGAGATGAGGGCGCATCCGCATCTGGCTGCTGACAGCAGTAGCTATCGAAGCAGCAGCGGTGATCAAGGAATGACCAGGAAGGCAAAATCCGAGGACCTCGGGGATAAGCAGCCGGTGGGAAGGAGCAGCGGTGGTCAAGGGATGAACCAGGAGGCAAAATCTGAGCGCTTCGAGGAGAAGCAGCCAGTTGTGGAGATGAGAGCTGCAAAGACCTACCGTGGGCAGCGGCCTGGCGGTTGCAGCCGAGTGAATGCCGCCACAAGGCAGCTCGGCAGCGTCTGGGTTCCAAAGGCTGCTGCTGTCCCAGTCCGCACCGAAGTCGGAAACATTCCATAGACAGGAAGTATATATAGTTAGTAATATGTGGTAAGATGTGCCAGTGGTAGATTTTCGACAAATGAAGGTGCTAAATCCTATTTATAAATAGGAAGTGCATGTAGAATGTAGGTGCCCATGTAGGGCCGGCGGGCTTTGAGATTGCCAAATTGGTTTGCCAGACTTTGGTATTTGCTAGATTGGTTCTGGGGTAATAAAAATATTGTAATCTCTGTAGATTCCTGCTGTAATTAAATCATTGCAATATTTTGGTGGAATTTGCACAAGATCCTTGCATTCCAAACATATTGCATAAACAATAAGGCGTGGCATTGCAGGTGAGGATGGTGAATTGGAATTGACTTGTATGTGCAATACATTCACTGATCATTGTGAAAATTTACTGACTGATGCAGAGTTCAACTCTGAAAACTTAAGCATGTTTCCTCATTTCAATTCCTCATGTTACTTAGCGAATGGCGCCGCAAGGCAGCACTGCGGCATCTGGGTGCCCATGGTTACTGCTGTGCTGGTCCGTTCCGAAGTCGGAAACTTTCCATAGACGGGAAGTATATTTAGTACTAATATATGTGGTAACATGTGCCAGTGGTAGATTTTCAAGTAATGAAGGTGCTAGATCTTATTTATAAATATGAAGTGCATGTAGAATGTAGGCGTCCATGTAGGGTTTGCGGGCTTTGAGATTGTGAAATTGGTTTGCTGGACTTAGCTATTGCCAGATTGGTTTTGGAGTAATAATATTGTAATCTCTGTAGATTCCTGCTGCAATTAAATCATTGCCATTTTTTGTGTGAAACTGGCACAGACTTCTTGGGGTTCAAACAGATCACATAAACAAAAAGGCATGGCATTGCAAGTGAGGAGGGTGAACTAGAATTTACTTGTATATGCAATACATTCACTGATCATTGTGAAAAATTACTGACTGATGCATGTTTCCTCAATTCAATTCCTCACGAAACATATACATTCTGCTGTTTCTGGTTTTACTGACTGATGCCTGTTTCCTCAATCCAATTCCTCGTGAAAGGTATACATCAGCTGTTTCCGGTCAGAGATAAAATCAAGCTACAAGGTGTTTGTGTTCTGCTATTTCAAATCAGAGACAAGACAAAAGCAAAAGGGTTAAACTGGTGTATAAGCATTGCTAGCTCCCCTTGGTTGATATGACAGTATCCTCATCCGAATATCACAGTGAGTATGCTACATTTCTCATCCAAAATGTTTTGCATGCTAGAATCAAAACATCACATATTGCTGCATATACTGATGATCCCCTGAATCACCGTCTAATTTCTACTTCACACCGCTTCATCCTCGCATTGTTACCTCTCCTAAAGCGAGGGGAAGTACCTGCTCATACCATACGGTAGAGCGTAGAACTCCTCGCTTCGGCCATCATGCCTGTAGGACTTGAATTTCTCCAACCACAGCCAGCCCCTGTCCCTCCTCACGTGTGGTTCCCAGTAGAGGTGTGTGCAATCGAGAAGGTAGGCAAGTATGGCAGCAACAGTCGCGGGCGAGGAGAATATCACATTGACAATGACATTGAACTGAAATTTCAATGAATACGATAAGGTTCAGGTAATGATCAGTGTGAAAGTTATATATATAATAACTAGGTTGTGTCACCCTGTAGTCTGAGTCTACATACCGCCAGCGAACGTGTATGAGCTGGTCCAAAGCCGTAGAATGTCTCGAACTCCCGGAAATACTGTGGTATGGATAGCCCCAGGAACAGGGAGATGCCGAGTATAAACTTGCTTCTCCGGGTGTTAAGGTTGCAGTATTGAAGGAAGCAGAGGCCTGCAGCAGCTGTTTCAGGCAGAAAACAAGAGCAACGACATAAAAATGTTATGAGCATTCGAGGATTTGATTCCATAGAACTCTGGTGGATTGGCAATGTAATGCTCACCTGAATAAGCAAAGAGAACACAGTAAAGTGCAGAGAAAATCGGCAACGGAATAGATGCAAGAATTGCCCCAAATTTTCCTGTTGATTGTTAAGCCATGTCAGCCAAATGAAGTCGCGAACTATAAATGGTGATCACTGATCACTGCTAGTGCTGAAAGATTCAGAGAATAGGATCACTACCAAACAGTGAGAAGAAGATCATGAACAAAGCTGAAATCTTGATGACTCGTCTGCTTCCAACTCGCGTCAAGGCCAGTAGACCGCAGTTCTCGCTACACGATCAAACAGGGAAATTCAGTTAGATACTTCAATTTAGGTGATTTCTGAGCAGTGGTTATCAGCAGACTGGAGTACTGGGGTAGATGTAGAGCTCATTACACTGAAGCTGCCGTGCCTGTCAAGGTACCGCACATCCCATCTAGTATGATAGATATACCCTGATAGTTTGGAAGTTGGCTAGCAGTGAGCGTACTCGGAGCAAAATATTCATGAGAAAATTCAGACATTTAGTTGTGTTATTCAAGTACCTGCCAGCCAATTCCACGAGCGAAAACAGAAGGCGGGACGAATGTCGCGCCTGCGTATCTTGACACTGCGATTAGGGTGCCGGTAGACTGAAAGTAGAATTGTTCATCAGACTAAACCCAATAAATTCCTTGTACCTAATGCTACTCTGTTTTGCAGAATACGGCGACCTGATACAGTCCCAGTTCAACTGAAGTGCAGCACTGAAGATGCGTGCATACCTCAATAAGCGAGGCGAAGGAAGCGGCCATCATGGCGAAGCAGTCCTGCGCGCAGAAGATGGGGTACCCCCACTGGAACGGGTAAGGGAACCTGACCCTGCTCATGGCAGACGCATATGTCTGTCAGTGAACCACTCCAAGGAGCAACAAGACTAGGCAGTAAGGGTTCAGAGTCAGAGGCCATACCAGGGGGCGGCGTGGATGAGGCCGGAGCGGTCGGTGCGGCAGCTGAACTGCGTCACGGGGTTCCTCTCGTCGTAGGCGCCGGCCGCTGTCAGTATCTCGGCGAAGATCCACACGATGATCACCGTCACCAGCACCGCGCACCGGCCGAACACGAAGCTCCCTTTGGCAAAGTAATGGGACGCGTACTGCAAGGGCGAAAGAAGAGACAGGAGGTCAGGAAAAGAATTCCCAGTTGCAAATCTAGTCTGGAGGAAAACAGACCAATTTCTCCTGATACCTCTGAGAATATCAGGAGCAGAATGAGCGTCGGGAGGCCGATCTCGATGCATTTGGCGACCTGCAGGACGGCCAAAGTGTGTTCAGATAATTCAGAGACTGAACAAACCAAACAGAAGCAAGAGTGACGACAACCATGGCATCAAGAGCTCGTGTCTTTACCCCTGGGAAGGCGAAGTAGAAGAGCCCGAGCGCGGAGAGGGTGACGAAGGGGACAGCGGCGAGGGGGCTCAGGAACCTGGCACGGGAAGCTCAAGCAGCGTCAGTGCAACAGGCAACAGAGAGAAGGTATTTACGGGGGTCGGAGACGGCGGCGTGATGGAGGGAGCGTGGAAGCGTCGGACAACCTTATGAAGACCCTCCATATGCCGAAGAAGCCGACGACGGCCTGGAAGACGCCGGCGATGATGAGCGCGCCCTGGAGCGACCGCATGGTGTACACGAACCTCTGAAAGGAAACAGCATCGGTGCGATCAGTCAGCCGTGCAGCCAGGCACCAATGAACTGCTGCAGTAGAGGACCAGGACGAGGACTGGAGGGGACAGAGCAGCGGGGAGAAGTGCGGGCGGAACCTCGAAAGGGGCACCGATGAAGAGGATGTATCTTGGGCTGATGATGATGGCGACGGCGGCGTAGATGTAGGTGAAGGAGCCGCCCATGACGGCGGGGAGGCGCGTGCCGAAGTGCACCTGCAGGAGCGTGTTGATCCCGGCCAGGAAGAGGATGGTCTGGATCACGATCGCCTTCTCCTCCTGCAATGCGCATGTCGTCACGACGAGAGGAGCGGGCACTCACAGTCACAGGGGCACTGTGTATGAGAAAAACGAAGGGAGTGCTCACATGGCCGCCGCCCATGATGGGGACGAGGATGGTGGCGATGATGACGGTGGTGCCGAGCATGACGAGGTAGTGCTGGAACGCCACGACCACCGTGGTGACTGCATGCGGCAAAGGAGAAGCAGGCAGAGAGACGTCAGAACTCGGAAGCCATTGGTGAACCGGTGTACCGGGCTGCGGAGGAGTGAGTGGCGAGGGCATGCACGCACTCCATGGCGGCGGGCTGGTGATGCAGTAGTCGAGCTCCGCGAACTGCTCCCTGCAGGGGTGCGGCACCAGGTCCTCGGCCTTGACGGGCGACATGGCGCCGGCCGGCGAGGAGGGGAAGGCGAAGGGGCCTGGCCGGGGTCAGTTTGCAGCGCGGCGAAGCGGCTGGTGCTGGTGGTGGTGGTGGAAGAAACGCCAGGCGCGCCTCCATTTATGTAGCCCGGTGGTCTCTCCCGCTTCCTCGTGCGTGCGTGCGTTTCGTCATGTACGTCGCTGCAGCCTGTCCTAACCGAGGGTGCGCTTTACCACGTCTCTGTCGGCGGATGAGCCGCCTGCTCTCTTCTCTTTTGTGCGTTGCTTGTTTTTTTTTCCTAGTCTTCAAAATTTACCAGTATTACAGTACTTTTAAACTTTGGAACTGTACGAACTGTAACCCCTCCGTTGCTAAATATGAGTCTTTTTAGAGATTTTAATTAATGTGATCCCTCCATTCGACACGAGTTAGTCGAAGTTGCCACACATTTTTTTGTTTTGTACTCTCTCCGTTCCTAAATATATAAATCTTTTTAGACATTTCAAATGGATTACAATACACACGGATGTATGTAGACATATTTTAGAGTGTAGATTCACTCATTTTGCTTCATATGTAGTCACTTGTTGAAATCTTTACAAAGCCATGCAATGCAGACAAGTTCGTCGTGCTCTGTACTTTATGTTGGCTCCGTTTGGATCGTTCGCTCTAGGAGGCCCCACGGGAGGACTGCCATGCATGCATGCATGCACCATGGAGCATTCGTTGGGAGAACCCCTCACAGAGCAGAGCACGTTCGCTACATAACATTTTGAAGAAGGAAAACAGATACACGTGCATCAAGAGAGTTTCATCGGTCGGTCGTTGACCCTTGCTCGATGGATGCATGGATTGATGGACTGAGCTTCAGTGCCTTAACTGCACCTGCAATTGAGTCAGTGACATGTGGGCCTAACAGACAGCTGGCCCACATGTCATTGACCGAACTGCAGGTGCAGTTACGGCACCGAAGCAGGGTCCTGGATTGATATATCGAGGCCGTTAACCAGATGGGGCCAGGCGCGGTTTGGAGAGACGGGGACAAGACCGGGTGGCTTTTAGGTAGGAATATATACATATTCAGGTCCATCCCGTTACGTACCCTCCCCGCTTTGCTTTCCCACATCACGTTGGATTAGATGGGGTTGGCGAACTAGCTAGCTTGGGTCTGGTATGCAGTCCCAACTCCCATTCCACTTCCACATGCATCACGGTTTGCTTCCGGTGGCCGGCCGTGCGCCTGTCCATGTCTCGTCTCCATCACCGGTCGATGGAAGTCAGAGCCATCGGCCATGCACACCTCGGATCGGAACTGCGTATTTTATGTGGTGTGGTTGGAGTTGGAATGGTGGTTCTGGGGTTGCAGCGACCACAGAGTGCATGCGTTATGTGGAAGCTACAGCTACGGGTGGGTGGTGGGACGACAAGACGGTAGGAGTATATGACACAGACTGATCGATCGAGACGGCATGGGATTAGTTGGGTAGATGCTGGTTGCTGCTCGCGCCAATGGACGATGCCGTCGTCGTCGTCGTCGCTATCCGTTTGGCTCTGAAAACGGCAAATTTTCTTTTGCGGCAATTAGGCTTGTATCCTAGACCCGGCTAGGCTGGCCATTCATGTGGGCGTCCAAACTCCAAAACGGGATTTGAATCTTTTGTGGCTAGACTGGAACTGGATCCAGCTAGTCAAATCTCGGAGAAGCTGCGCCCCGCCTTCTGTGAGAGACAGAATGAGCCGTTCGTCTTCGGGCTTCATTTTTCTCCTTCTTTCTATCTCCCTAATATTTTTTTTTTGAAATTCTATCTCCCTGTTTTACGTGTTTTCTTTATGGGGGTTCCTTTGTTTTTTTGAAAAAAGTTTTTTCAAAATAATAATTTCTTCTGCATTTTTTGTATGCAAGCAAAAGTTCACCTTTCATGAGCATATTTTAAACACGTTAACAATTTTTTAAATGCCATGGACACACTTTTGAATGATAAAACGTTTTTTTTTCTCAAATTACATGAACATATTTTTAACATGTAATTTTTTAGATGTCACACACATTTTTATTAAATTACACGAATGGTTTTCTACACTTCATCAATATTTGCTAAAATTAGTAAAATAGAAAAAGAAAACATGCATCCTAGTAGAAAATTCTGGCGTGCATGCTGGATAAAACCATGGCGCAAATCCCTTTTCATTTTTTGAGTCGTGGCGGATTACCCGCGTGAAAGAAAATTGCATGTTTTTTCATTCCAGCCCCAACGCATCTTCGTGTCGGCGAGGTGAGGAGGATCAGGGTCGCTACAAGCGAGACATATATCACTTTCATCAAATCTGTCGCGGGAGCTATTTCTTGCCCGTTGCGACTTAACTCGGTCTTGCCTCTGGGTGAGTTGTTACTGTCCAGGGTCCCAGCCCATTACTGTAGCTGAATTTTGATTTTCTGCTGTTTTACTCTTTGGTTTTCCTTTCTCATTTTCTCCATTGGGTTACTTTGTCATTTCTTCAGTTTTCACCGGTTTTCTTTATTTTATTTTATTTTAATACATGTCTATTTTTTTAAAAAATGTACATTTTCCATATACAGCAACACTTTTATGCACATTTAATTTTAATAAATATTTGATATATATTTTCGAAAACATTTTTTTCATATACGTCTAAAACATTTTTATGCACGCCCAATATTTTAAAAATAATTGATTAACTTATTTTCAAATACATATTTTTGAAATTTTCTCGAATATGTCTTAAACATTTTTCAAATACACTTTCAAATGTTTTTATGAATGATACGTAAACTAGGCAAACATTTTTTTACATTGTAGTATAAACATTTTTCTTACATGTCACAAACATACTCTTGAAATGAGCAAACATGTTCTAGTTAAAACAAATGATACAAGACAATTTTTTAAATTATACTGACTTTTTAATTACATTTGATAACATTTTCAAAAAATGGCACATGTATTTTTTGCACACGTGAACCTTTATTAAATGTCACATACATGTTTGGGATGGTACAAACATTTTCTAAAAGCTGGGTGAACATTCGTTTGACATTGCATGAACAATTTTAAAATGTGCGTTGAATGCTAAAAAGAATTTTTTTTCCATCATGCATGTAATTAGGATATTTAAAAATACAAATAGGGACCACTCTTACGTTGGCTTTGCAATAGTATCAATTGTTTTTGTAGCACCTATTTATGCATTTCTTCAAACAAGGTATCAGCAACAATGAATGAGATAACATCTAGTGTTATTTAAAAAAATGCTCATATATCATAAAATGGCTGTTAATGCTATGGTAAAGAAACACCCATATGTTTCAAGCAAGCACTTATTTCACAAGAACATTTTCATTTGTTTACTAAAAAGAATTTTAAAAACATATTCATGTATAATGAAACTAAAAGCAAAAGCACAACAATAGAAAAATAGAAACCACAAACAAGAAGGAAGGAAAGAAAAAAATGCAAAAAAGAAAAGATTACAGATGATATAAAGAAGAAGAAAAATCTATTTAAAACAAGGCCCACTCATGGAAAGCTCCAGGCATTGGCTCCCTTATTGCCACAACGAGCGGCAAATAGGGTTTGCCTTCTGATAACAGCGATGGCACATGAGGGAAATGGTACATGTGAATCTAATTTCTTGTAACTGAGCTAGATTTGTAATTTCAAGTTTTCAAAAATTACAGAAAATTTCATGCACATAGAGATGAATAGCGAGTCTCTGTGAAAATACTATAATATAATCACTCCCTCCCGAGCTGTACAAAATTTCTGCTTTTGGGCATGGGATGAATTGCTGTATGGACTTTGAAATAGTACACTCTCATTGAGAAACTACGATTTTTAAATATACAGGCGCATCGACTCAATATGGGACGCGGATGTATATGTATTTACATGCACAAAACATGAACCATATGAGGATATCCATTCAATTAACTTGTAAGAGCATGCTACCGTTCGTCATGAATGGTGAGCTACCATTCGAAAAGTTATAAGAGCATGCTTGATTGCTCCGAACAGAAATTTCACGTGCTCAATATTTCACTGAACCATATGTATCGCTTGAGCGGCTTCACAATGTAATTTACGTACTGAGCTGAGAATGAATTGCAAAAAACGAATGGGACAAATATACGGAAATTATATTTGTATATTGCGTTCAATATAAATTTAGTGGAACTTCGGCAATAAAAAGTGTACAATACTTTACAATTCCTCGCGTCGGTTCTCAGGGGCTGAACCGCCCGCGAGGCTAACTTATTCAATCGTACGTATTACAAGTTTACAACTGCATGCGATCGGGCTTAATCAGAATAAGCTTGAATATACAAGTCTTCTGCTGCTGAGAATTATTACAAATCCACTAGCATGCATGCATATCACGAATCACTTAGTATTCTCCAAGAGACAAAGACCCACCGGCGAACCTGGACTTGAGAAGTTCCACGATCTGGGCGTCCACCCGGAGCGCCCTGGTGAGAACCGGCGTGGGGATGGGCGGGTCGGAGCCGAAGAGCGTGAGCGGCACGAAGACGATGCCGGGGTTCTGGCTGTTGAAGGAGACGAACATGGTGGCCTCGGTGTCGCCGACGTTGAACTGGAAGTGCATGAGGCCGCGCGGGATGAGGAAGTTCTCGCCGGCGCGCACCACCCTGGAGTAGAGCCTGTTCCCGGACTCGTTGCTGCCGATGATGCCCACGAGGAGCTCGCCTTTCACGACGAGGCCGATCTCGGTGGCGCGCGGGTGGACGTGCGGCGGGTTGGTGCCCCCGGGCGCGAAGTCCACGCGGTTCATGGAGATACCCTGCGTGTTCTCGCCGGGGAACTCCGTCACGTCCAGCCTCGTCACGGCCGAGCCGTTCGGGGTGGACGTGTTGCCGCCCCTGGCCAGCTTGGACGAGAAGAGGAAGTCGTCGCCGGCCTCCGACAGGGGCACGCAAGGGTATCCGTTCACCCGGATCGCGTTGTCGTCGAGGTTGGCCACGCAGAAGTCCTGAAGAGGATCAGGGTCGGCCGCCATGATGGCCGGAGTAAGGAGTAGCATGGTGAACAGGCAAGCTATGGTTCTGGAGTAGGCCATTGCTTGCATGCTATGGTTGGTCAAGATCAAGAGTGTCTGAGGCACCGGTGGTAGCTGAGCTACGCTGTGGTGGATGAGTGAGTGGTAAGGCAGGCATATGGATCCTTTATATAGGGGATCAGCGCACGCATGCATGCATGCATGTATGTGCCGCGTGTGTGAACACGGGAAGAAGAGTTAGTTTATTAATATTACAGCATATTTTTTTTTTAGGGTTAAATATTACAGCATATTGTTGCGCGTTTGATGTATATCTCATTGCCTATTTTTTTCCGAAAGCGTCAGTCGATTTTAGGAGGAAGAAAAGTGTATCCTGAGGACGAGAAGGGGGAGGCCGCAGACTCTACGATGAGTGTGGACAGTGAACGAGCAGCGGCGGGAGCGAGTCCCAGGGTTGATTGTTCGTGTCATGGGTGCAGGACTGACTCGTTTAGATCACTATTTTAGTTATCTAAACGCTTTTACATTAATTTACAGAGGAAGTAGCTCGCAAAGATATGGTTGACGGAGGCACGGAAGCAACGCGGCCGGTGGACGTTGACGCTGCACGGGTTGCAGACACCCGGTAGAAATCTTCTTCCTCTCGAGTTGACACGGTCGATGATGGGTCGGTGCTCGCGGGACGTGGGGTGCTGTCCGCCTCTGGAGAGTGGGGGCTGAGGACGGAAGAGAGACGGACCGCTGGATCGATCACGGTCAGAAAATTTAACTTGAAAGTTGAGACCATGCATGCTCTCATTGTCTCGCTGGCGTCTCCTCCGTTCCGTGACACGAATCCGTTCTCTGGGATGATTGGCAAGTCAGCAGGAAGAGGAGAAACGAAACCATGAAACCATGCATTGATGTGCCTCTTCAGCGAGAATCCAGGATCAGGGTAGGCAAAGCTATTTCAGCTTTCCATTCCAGTCGATGGACGAGTCGAGCACATCTTGGCCATATGAGCGTTAGCCCATGTCTCTTCCATCGGCGAGAAGTGATGAACTGCGGCCACCGGACGGCTACGTTGCAGCAGAGTTGCACGTTCCGTCGGGGAGACCAATTAGTACCAATGTCGTTGAAAATAGCAGCACACGTCGCCCTCTCGCCCAACCGTACGTGGACATGTGATCAACCGATTTACGCGCGCAAATCCTCGCTCCCTGATCGCGCTTATCTGCAAAGAATTTATGTATCTATTATGTAGTAAAAGCACAATACGGAAGAAAGATGCATGGATGGATCACTAGAATTCTTGCAAAAACAGCCTTTTATAATTTATAGATTATAGATCAAATGACCGTTGGATCTTGATAAGCATACGTAAACAGATCACGCCCGCTAGATCTCCATCATTGCACCCGAATAGATCAGACGATTAGATCTTCATAATTGTGTTTAAAAAGTTTCACATCCATTAGATCTTCATAAATAAAAATGCATCTTCCGGTCGGCGAGGTGAGGACGCTACAAGCGAGACATATAGCACTGTCATCATATCTATCGCGGGAGCTATTTCTTGCCCATTCCGACTTAACTCGGCCTCGCCTCTGGCAAGTCGTTACTATCACAGCCCATTACTGTAGCAGGACCTACTCCTCGTCTACGTTTGCATTGAACTGCTCTACCTGAACATCATCAACCTGGCAACTGCTGCGGGCAGCCGATAACTGAGCGCACCATGCTCATCGTGCTGGTCGTCGTGCTGCTGGGAATGGGATGGCCGGAGATGGTGTCGGCCGAGGGGAAAGGAACGGCATGCAAGGACTGCGACTCGATGTGTGCTGACACCATCAACAGGATAAAATATAGGACTAAAATATGATTTTTTAATAAAAAAGTATTTTGAAAAGTTTTACCATTTTATGTAAAAACAAGGACTTTAGCGTCTTCTTAAAAGAAAACATTTCCAAATGTTTTTGTTAAAATAAATTGTTTTTTGGGTTGACTTCACAACCAAGAACATGAAGATGGTCTTGGTGAGGTTTGATAACATGGTTGGCAGGCGACCGATCCAGACGAGGATGAGACGAAGTTGTATAGGATAGGACGTCCTTGAGATTGAGATGGGTGTCCTAGACCAGGATCCTCTCGTGGGGTGGTACGTAGCTAAGCTAGCTGTCCCAAAACATGTACTCGCCGACATCTCCGCCCAGCGTTGACGTGACTCTTCGAGGCGCACCATGCGCATCATGTCCAGCAACAATTCCTAGATGTCCATCAGCACAATCTTCGTGACTTCGTCCCCGGGTGCTTGACCTTCAACGACTCAACTGTCGTGCCCATGTCGGCCTTCACCATCTCGGCGGTCTCGTTGTGGCCCGATGACAAGTCCCGTCCAAGGCCACCGGAGAGCATGCACATGTACTGGTACGACACGCACCCGCTGGGCGGCATGGAGATGGCGGTGACCCACTTGGCGCCCATCGGCCCATGGACAGCAGGCCGTCGAGAAAAGCGATGGCATGGGACACGATGAGCGACGCGTAGTCGGCGTACGTGTAGGAGCTCCGCGCCTGTCGTGAAGTAGGTGTCTGGCCACGTTGTTGCTCCCCACACACACCGTGAACACGCCCTTTGTTACTATGCTTGCGAGAACAGCATCGGCGGCGAGGATCCAGACCATGACCTTGTACTCGTCGAACACGCACAGCTTGTCCGTTGTGCCGCACGACGCGAAGCTCAAGGGCGCCGGTGATGGTATTCTTCTTCGGATTCGAGCTCAAGGGCTTCAGCACCAAGTATGACTGCTGACGTCACCATCCTCCATGGTCTACGTGGACCATGCAGCTGGCTGAGCACGTAGAAAAGGCATGCATGGCTAGCTAGCTTGTTTGCTTGTACAGCCAATGCATGCAAGTCCGACTTCACTCATGCATGGACAATACTGTTTGGTCTATGCAATGTATTACTTCCTCCATTTCTAATGCGTTGATATACATCCGTATGTTTCCCTTTCGCAAAAGGAGAAAAAATATTGCAGATGAGTACACTAGGAAAATGAGTTTCCAACAATATCTGGCACTACGCAGGGCGTTCGGATGAATGCTTCGGAACCAATCTGTTGACATTTACTGCATTTTTTAGGGTTTTATTGAACGGTGGGAGGAGAGAGAACTGGTTGAATGTGACAATATTTACGAACGATTTGAGTCACCAAGGGATGAGCCCTGCCTGTCGTTCAAACTATCGCGATAGCTTAGACCTACTACAAGGGCTACAAGTGAGAGCGGTGGCAAAAAAGCATGCACGTACAGAGAGATTGTGCCAAGAAGTGCATAACAGAGACTCCTCCTTTTGATCTTTTTCTAAAGAGAGATGGAGCAGTTGTTGTCAGATTCTCACACTCCGTGTGTGAGACTGATATCATATTTTTTGATGGAAGACGAGAGATTGTGTGTGTGTGTGTGTGTGTGAGTGTATGCTTGTGCATGCATGTGGGAATCCGTGTGTGAAGGGAGAGGGAGCTTGCGAGAGTGACTTCGCTTGTGCATGCATTTCAGAAAACTTCAACGAGAGAGAGAATGCAACAGCATGGAGCAGCTCAATGCATCTTGGCGTGCAGCCGCCGTCGAGGAGGAGTTGGTCCTGCCACCGCCGACGAGTCTTGCCGCGTGCCCGCCGTCGAAAAAGAAAGTCTGGCGAGGGCTCCCTCACGTGGTAAGTAGAAAAAAGATCCCACGATGGTAAATCACACGGCGACCGACTCGGTTTGGTTCCGGAAAGGCCGCCCACGATTGAGTCATCAGTCAGGTATATATATAGTACTATATGCGATGTGACGACGTTCACGATCGGTTCGTCTTCCTTCCTTCGATTCGATTGGAAAGTAGAGACCATGTCTTCGATCTTAGAAGAGAAATCGATCGTGCGAGAGATCCTTGTGAAGCTGCCGACGAGGGACGTCGCCCGCTGCCGCTGCGTCTGCCGACGGTGGCGCCGCATAGTCGCCGACCCCTCCTTCCGCGCCCTCCACGGCTCCGTCGGCGGCAGACGCAGGGACGGCGACGTGCAAGCAGAGACATTGCTCGTGTACGAGATCCGCCTGAGTGCCACCGTTGACATGCTGGTCCTGAACAGCCCGTCGTCGCGGAGGCTCATGTGCCGCGTCACCGACCTGTTTGCGGTCGCCGGGTACAGCACGGCCAACGCCTGCAACGGCTTCCTCCTCTTCGCGCCGCGCATCCACGACTGGCCCCTTTGCGTCTGCAACCCCGTCACCGGCGAGAAGCTGCTTCTCCCGGAGGCGCCCTCGGTCCAACACGAGGTCACCTACGCCCTGGGGTTCAGCCCTTGCACCCGCCGGTACAAGCTCTTCCGCCTCTCTTTCCCGCCCGATGGCTGCTACATGGACGTGTGCACCTTAGGCGGCGGCGGCGACCAGCTGTGGCGCAGGCACCCGGACCTTCTCCCATGTCGAGCGGTCTCAGCACCGTCTCCGGCGCTCGTAGACGGCAAGATGATCTACTTAACATGTGGCGAGGGGATATTGGTGATGGACGTGGCAACCGAGGCGCACTGCACCTACCCCCTCCCCATGCACGAGGGGGAGAAGCTCACCTTCGAGCTGCGCGGCCGGCTGTGCATCGCGGTGCACGTCATCGCCCAACGCAAGCTCCACTTCTGGGTATTGCATCTCGACCAAGACAAGACCTTGCTTGACTGGGAACTACGCTACACCTTCCACATGGTCCACGGCGGTGACGGTGAAGACCAGCCGAGGGGCGCTGGATTCAACGACCGTAACGGGATGCTATGCTACAGGATGAGTGGCCGTCTCTACAGGTACAACACCACCAAGAACGACCGTCGTCGTAAGATTGGTACTTTGTTGGAATGGGACAACATAACCCGACTGCCCAACAAAGATTGGTGGAACGTCTATGGCGGTTACCGTCCCACCCTAGTCTCGCCACGTACCCTCCTTGTTGACCCCCTTGCTGAGCACCGCCGCAAAGAATTTGAGGACTCTCTGTTAGCTGCTTTGCGTCATCGATAAGTTCCTTGTATCCACAATAGGTATTTATGTTCCTTGAACAACGTGGTTTGTATTCAACTACGTACTATTGAATAGCAAGGGTAATATGTGATTTGTTCTAATATCACTACCCCCACAGTTCCTAAATACTAGTACAAGTCAGACTACAGATTTTTGCCGCTGGATAGGAAGCCTGCACATCGTCCGATCCACCACCAAACTCCCCCGCACCCGTGTGAGTCAGTTTGCATGCAGATTTGGCCCGCATGCCGCCCGAATGCCTACGCCCATGCATATGCATGCTCCGCCGCTCATGAAGCAGCATCAGCACCATCAACGTGACATCCTCATCTTTGGCCCGCATCGTCGTCCTAGGAGATCGAGCATGGCGCCTACAGCTAGCTACCTAGTCACGCCGTGGCGCGCTCCTGCGTGCACCGCGCGCGGACATGCATCCGGCCGGCGTGCTTTTTTTTTTTTCATCTCCGTTTATTCATTTTGATGACAAGTATTTCTGGACAGAGGGAGTACTACTCTACTAACCAAGGAAGAAGTTCCTCAACCTGCCGTCATCACCGATCGATCCCGTTTTGTTTTATCTCTCTCACTCGGTCACTCCACGACCGCCCCTCATCCCGTTTTGATAAACCCATACGTCTCTCGATCGTCTTCCTCCAAGTTCCCACAGCTTCTCTTCCCATGCCTAATGGTGCTCTCTCGTCTCTCGACTGCTACCTAGCTGCGTGCAGTGCACGCACAATATAATGGTCAGCATAATGGTGCTCCATGCGCAACGAGAGCCGGACGCGCCGAGGAATCAGATCAAGGTGACCTCTTTAAGCTAGCTGCACCCGCATGCATCGTGCCGTGCCTGCCTACATCTACATGCATGTATGCTGGCGCCACCAAAGACGCGCCGTGCGTGTCCGGCCGAGTACCATGCCGAGTCCGGACAGGGGACGGAGTCTGCCGGCCAGAGCAGCAGCGGTGAGGGACATATTTTAGAATGTAGATTCACTTATTTTTCTCTATATGTAGTCACTTGTTGAAATGTCTAGAAAGACAAATATTTAAGAACTGAGGGAGTATATAGTTGTCGGCGAGGAGGACGGACGGATTAATTGCGCGACGTGCATGCGTACGTACGCGGAGCTGCCGGCCGGGCTAGCTAGGCCCTGCGCGCATGCATGCACGCACATTGTTCGCCCAAATGCCTGCATGCTCCGCAGCTCACCAAGCAGCAGCAGCAGCAGCAACGTGACCTCCGCATCGCCTACGCCCTCGACGTAGGCGATCGAGGTCCAACAGCCGCCGTCGTCCCCGGCCGGGGAGCACGGCGCCGCGTCTCAACACGCGCTCGTGCGTGCACCGGACAACACATGTGATCTCTTGTCTGCTGCGTACGTGCACGCACAATGGTAAGGACCGGATGACGGATCCACGTGCATACGTGGAGCTAGCTGCGGCGCGGTCGTGAGCACGTACGTATGCGTCTCGTACCTTTTCCTTTTTCATGAATTCATGGTAATACTTGTCTCATTTAAAAAAGAAAGATTCAGTTACAAAGCACGTAAACACCGACATTACAGGACTGAAATGATAGCATGATCCTATGCAAACATGTCCCTCTTCTTGGACACCACCGGAGCGACCACCAAGGGAAGGAAGACCGATCACCTCTTCACCCAAGCTCGACACGGCTTCATCGTTGATCTGCAGCTTCACGGACCTTCAAAGTAGTTTGCCGAAAGCAAAACGATTGCCGTTGAAAGAATCAGACAGGGGCAACGTGTCCCCGGACACGTCATCAAACTCCAGAACTGACACCCCTACACGACTACAACGTTGGAATTGCATGCATGCTTTGAGGCTAGCTAAGTACTGTATCTGGCACCTACGTACATACATGCTTGAATGTACTACTACTGGTCAACATGGTGAAAATGGACCAACAAATTGGCCCTTTTGTGACCGGCGCGAGCACGTACGCACGGCTTGGCGACCGGCCACCGTGACCACGCATGCATGCAATGTGGGGTCGACCAGCGCAAGCACGCTGCTCGACGGCTACGCGAGCACCCACGAAGAACGGCGTGCATCAGGGAAGAGATGAGAGAGACGGGGTTGAGGGGGTCGAGTGGAGGTGCCTGGGCAGCCTCATAATGACTCTAAATTTGAGATACGTCGGTCAGTCTGGACGTTTAGAGAGGAAGTGAGGGGTCCGGTTTGGGTCAGCTTTTTGACCGGGCGGATGTTTCAGACATTTGAGGAGGATATAGGGGATCCGGCTGTAGAAGCTCTTGTATTTCTTGTAGCTAGCTAGCTGAAGTCGGTCTTACATTTAGAAACAAAGGTAGTGTGATTTTCTCAATATGAATTCCTGCAGTTTTTCCATCATGTGGATTCTCAAATACCGACTTCTAGACATCATCATCCTTATCAGCCTTTTCCTAACACAAAATTGACTTCAAGAATTCCAGTTCCATTATCACGTGTCTTTGCTGTTAGCCACATCAGACACATGCTTGCCGATCTGAATAATTGAAGAAAGATGGGCCCAACCAATGGCTTCTCTCGCCGTACATGGGGACAGAGGCATTCCAGGAAAAACTTGACGCGTTATAGCCAAGGGAGATTGAGCGTTGGCGGAGTGTTGTATAGGAGCAGGCACACGAATATTCAGTAATCCGTTGCAAAACTGAATAGTACTTCCTCTGTAAACTATTATAAGAGCATTTAGACTACTGTTTTAGTATTTTAAACGCTCTTATATTAGTTTACGAAGAAAGTTACCTCCGATTGAGATGTTCGGAAAAGTTCTTTTTGCCCCTATTGGTGATTCGGGAACTTTCATGTTGGTGACTTCTTCATTTTTTGTTATGTGGTCCTAACAGCAAGTCGATTAACTAATATGACAAGCCGGGCACCCATGGCACCCTCTTTCCTTTGGAAATAATAAAATCCGAAAGCTCTAGATTGCTAAGTTAGGTGACTTGAGTGTGTAGTTGCTCCCGGAATTCAAATATATAAGACGAAAAATGAACCAAATCAAAAATGAACTAATATGGTATGTATGGTACTCGTACTCCGGGTCAGAGATGTAATACTTTTAAGAACCGTCGATATCACAACACAATATCATATATGTGCTATTTGTTGACCTCCTACGCAGCGCCACAATAGACTAAGCCATCGTTGTTGAGCTCCACGGTGACCAGCTACCTGTTCATACTCCCGGTACCAACGCCCTTCTCTCGAGCACATGCTTCGCCCATGTTCTTGGTCCCTGCCGACCAATCTGAGGAGACAATGGTGGTTGCATCCAATACTTCCGTGGATGTCCTAAACGTTGCTCATTCCCCAGTCTCGCCGCTAGATGTCTTCCCCATCTCGAAGACATAGAGACGGATGGTATAGCACATGAAATAACGTTCCTCATGAACCCTGAGTAATCATAGTATTGTCGCAAGGCTATTGGAGTAAAAATTATAAAAGGAATATAACATGAAATAATAATATTAATTTATATTGTTTTTCCTAGGCATAAAGTAACAAATAATCATTGTTAAGGAAATCGTTAACTGGTAGTTGCTCGATTGGCTGGCGAGTAGGGGATTATTAGGTTAATCAGCAAGTTGATCCATTAATTAGACGATTTATCAATTTATCGGCTACTTGATGAACCTATCAGTAGGGATTAATTGACAAGTTAACTGATTGATCGGACGGATTCTTGATAAAGCATCACACATAAATAATAAAAGAAAATTTTACAAGTAATAAAGCATAACCAATTAAAGGAAAGGTCAAAAATAATAAAGTATGCATTTAAATATTTTCGGTATTCTTGTCATCGAGTTTCGAGATGACATGAATCCGTGCCTTTGTTGCTTTTTTTTTTCTTCACCATGCGTGCATGTCTGGTCCATCAATTGTGTAATTCTTCATTATATATATATATGAATTACATTAAATAACAAATCAGTGATGTTGGACTGATGGCATCAACGCCAACAATGGCAACGTGAATGGAATCCTTATGTGTATCAAGTAGGAGGAACAACATAGGAGTTGGGTATAATTTCAACTTTGGATTGCAACTAAAGCTTGTGTAATTTAGCCATTGACCTGTAGCACTGAATCTTTTGCTTCCACCATTTTATTGTGTCCACCAATATGCCATAGTAGTTATCTAGACCATTTGGTTTTCACATAAAACAACGGTCGACGATACCAGACGTTTGTGTGGTGTGCGTGAGGCCATCCAAAAGTGTTCACCATAAAATAACAATCCGTAGGATGTCGTGCATGTTCATGGCTAACCGGAGCGCCTTTGCGTTCTTTCGCCGGAGGCGACCCGAGCCGCCTTCGTCGCTGCCTCCTTCACCTCCCACTCCGACTGCTCTATGGCTAGCCGGAGCGCCTTTGCGTTCTTCCGCCGGAGGCGGTGAGCGTCTGACTTCGTCGTCGTGAGCGACCGACGGTAGATCCATGTGAGGAGCTGCTTGTCCTCGTTGGGTTCCGCCGGCATCCCGCGGTGATGGCGCACGGACCGCTCCGCCGCCTGCCTCTCCCTTGCCCGCTGCCTCTCGTGACGGGCGGCGCGAGCACTAGAACCCATCCGTGCTAGTGCAAGGGGACAACGCGGGACTGCATTGTCCTGCCGGAGCTGAGCGCATGACGGGAGGGTCCATCTCCTACGTTTGTGTTGTTCCGGTGAAGGAGCTGCGATGACGCCGCCGACCAGAGCTGCCCCCGGTGTCCACCTTGGACCGCTCGAAGGCGATGCAGAGGGCCCGCTCCTCATCGGAGTCGAGGTCGGAGCCGGAGTGGTTGCCGGAGCTCGACATTTCACTGGATTGGATCGGAATGCGGGGTGCTAGTCGGCCCAGGCATTTGGGGAGGTTTGTGGTGTCCGGGTGGGTCATCTTTTTGTGACCCGTCACTGGCCAAACGGCTTGCCGGTCATTTGAGATGGGTTTGAGTGGTCCGCCTATAGTTGCCCTTATAATTGGTGTCATTTTCAATTATATGCATGCAACGGCCTTTAAAACAAAACAAAGAAACATGAAACCATCAGGTTCCCCGCTCTTGAAAACATTTGAAGAGCAACCGACTACATGGTGTGGCCTAGGTAAAACCTGGGTAAGTGAACTTCATACGATTATTGGGCTACCCACACGATCCAAAGTCAAGCTACCGAGTGAAAGAAAGGTTCTCGTCTATGGAACATAAGTCTTGCTTCCTTCCCGAGATCAAGATCCCCCCTTGGGTTAGTTTACTGAAGGAGCGGGGATCCGATGTCACACATACAATGTCGACCTACTCACGAGGCCACAAGGTGCTTCACGAGAGCGACGACGGATGTGCATCTGAGGCAGAGTAGGTCGGGTCATGGAGAGACCGTGTGGCGGCCGAGAGCTTCTGGAGGGTGGCGACAGGAGGTCCACCAGAGCCGAAGGACACTAGGCCACGGATAGTTCACTTGGCAACACGAAGCATCGAGAGCACGACATAGTAGAGGGATTGACGGGGTGTCCTTGGGGTTGGGGCATTATTGACTCAGGGCTGGTGAGCTGAGATGCACGATCGACATCTTTGGTGGGGGGAAGAAAAAAGAATGGTAACCCATCGATTAGCGGGCCCCACGTGGCAGAAAATAATAATAATATAGTGGTGGTAGTAAAAAAAAGAAATTAAACAATTTCTAGTTCCATATATTTATACCGAACTTAATTGTTTTCTAGAAATTTTTTTCTCTTTGGATTTGTGTAATAATACTACATGAAGAAGAAACTTAGGCAAGTGTTGGTCGTCTGATTTTAGTTACAGAGAGCAGAGAGCGTGATCCGCGTGATGCAAGGTGTCCGTCGTTGGATATGACAGGAAAGTTGGGATCGGACGGACATAGGGGATCGATCCGTGGGAGGTTGAAAAAGACCAATTGAACGAGGACACTTGGCACCTGCCACACTCTCCGGAACGAAAATGGGGAGATATCTAGGCGGGCTGCCGCGCTCTCCGGAACGAAAGCAAAAGTGCGGAGAGATTTGGGCGCGCTCCTCCCGCGGTTTCTCGAACAATTCGTTCAAACAAAACGCGAAAAGAGAATCCAACCAAAGTAAAGTATACGCAGGCAACCAACATTCCTCGTCTCCTTGTGTCTTCCTCCTCCTCCTCTCCCCTCGACCGAACCCCCGACCCGTCGCCCCCGCCGCCGGCCTCCTCACCCTCACCCCACCGGCGACCTCTTGTGCTCCAGCCCCACAGTCGACCTCCCGCCTCCGATCTGCAGCCCGCCGCCGTCGCCCGCCCCCTCTCCTTCTCTTCCTTGGAGGGAGGCCCCAGATCCAGATCCACCGGCCGCGGCAACCACCACCACCGCGCCCTCCTCCTTCCACACCCCCGGCCGCCCGCCGCGTCCAACCTCCTCGCGCACGAAACCGTAGCGCTCCGTTCCTCCCTCCTCGCGCCCGAAACCCTAGCCCTCGGCCATGACGACCGAGCTCGGGATCCATCTCCTCTGAGACCTCGACAAGGGA
>LR738712.1:18769534-18788898 GCA_902687465.1 Secale cereale
CTCCTCTATCTCTCTCTCTCTCTCTGACCTCTCATCTTCTCCAAGCAGGAGCAGGAGCAGGCACGCAGCAGACTAGCCCGAGGTGCAGCGGCACAAGGCTGCGACCCGCGAGGCTGAGCACGCCGATGTGCAAGAGTGCCGCAGCGCACACGAGCAGGAGCACGACCGCATGAAGCTCCAGCCAGGCGACTGGGCGACCACGCCAAACAACACACGGAGTTCAGATAATGTTCCCGTTCAAGTTCCTCTACTTGACTAGTAGGGTGTTCCTCTAGGTCTAGGTGGATGTGCAGTGCGTCATTTGCTTGGTCGTGGCCTTCCTGCAAAGAAGGAGTATATATTTCCTAGCTAGAGTTACAGCGGCAACTAACTGGAGCAGAGATTTATACATTTTTGTTGGTTAGTTGGTACATGCAATTGGTGGCAGTAATAAAATTGGTCCTTTCCTCATTGTTTGGACATATGACATGACCTTAGTAATTAACTTTGTTTTGCTTGCAAATAAGTCAGATTTCATCTTTTAATGTTACTCAAGAGGGCTGTGAAGATTCATTTGGGCAGCAGGTCTACCTTTAAGTTTGTCATCTGTCTTTACTCACCGTGCGTAAGAAGAAGAAAATTATGTTGGTGGAAACAAGTTTTTGCGGAAACCATCCTCTCTTGATGTATGTTCATATATATTAAGCATCCTCTCCACTCCAACCCACCTTTTCCTGCAGCTTCATAAGCATCCGCGAGGCATGTGAATTAGCTTTGTTGCTTAACAAAATTAATAAGATGTAGCAGTTCCAACAGAGTAAGTCATCTTCCAGGTTTTGTTTGTATAACTTCTGAGGCTGGAGATGAACAGCCTTTCTTTGTCTCCTGTCCTTACCTGCCCTGCCTAAGTTATGCGCTTTCACTGCTTATTCTTGATCATAAAGTTTTTTCTCTCTCTCTGACGTCTCATCTTCTCCAAGCAGGCACGCAGCACACTACAGAGCACAGGTACGGCGGCGCAACGCCGATGTGCAGGAGCACACACTGGTGCAGCAGTGCTTCTGAGGCTGGAGATGAACAAAATTGGGACCATGTGCTTGTTCGTGGCTTCCTGCAAACCATATATTTATAGAAAGGGTAATCTCGTTGGTTAGTCGGTGGCAGTACAAAATTGGACCTTTTCTCATCGTTTAGACAAATGACATGACCTCTAGATATATATGCGTGCTATTTTGTGATTTTGTTTCATTTACCAAATAATTCAGGCGCAAGTCACCGACCTGCAAGGCTGCAACCCGCGAGGCCGAGCACGCCGATGTGCAAGAGTACTGCAGCGCGCATCATCTGGAACACGACGGCATGAAGGTGCAGCAAGGCGAGGGGGCAACCATGCCAAACAACAGCCGGCGTTCAGGTAATGTTCCAGTTCCAGTTCCTGTTCCTGTACTTGACTAGTCTGGTGTTCCTGTAGGTTTAGGTGGATGTGCAGTGCGTCATTTGCTTGGTTGTGGCTTCCTGCAAAGAATGAGTATATATTTCCTAGCTAGAGTTGCAGTGGTAACCAACTGGATCTGAGATTTATAGATTTCGTTGGTTAGTTGGTACTTGGTGGCAGTAAAAAAAAAGGACCTTTCCTTATTGTTTTGGACAAATGACATGACCTTAGTAATTTTGTTTCACTTACCAAATAAGTCAGATTTCATCTTTGAATGTTAGTCAAGAAGGGCTGTGAAGATTCATTTGGGCAGCAGGTCTACCTTACCTAATTAAATCATGTGCTCAACTTGGTCCCTGTAATGTGCACTCATACGGAGGAAGAGATCTCATACGTACTGTTTCTTCATTTTGTTATTGGTGTTCACATGTTTAATTAATTAATTAACTTCGGCAAATCTGTCCAATAGTTAGAACCTTGTTTTTTTTTTTCTAACGATTGTTAACGATTGTTCACAATGATTTTTATCTGTACAGTGTTCTCATTATGTCAGCGACGGGGCCATGTGCTTTCATTGCTTATTTGTGGATCTGAAAGTTTATCTCTGATTAGATGGCGTTGGTTGCAACGGAATAGAATGCATCGACTAGCATATATGAGGCTACTCAACTTTAAGTATATAAAGGAATACATTTACGGATTTACCTGAAAGTGTTTGTAATGCGCCTGAAAAGTTTATCCTCTGAAGAAGCAAGTTGCATCCTGTGCACATGCCCAACTGTTTATTATATGGAATGTAAAGATGATAGGCCTACCTGATAGTCTTCCTAGGGTAAAATTGCCATTTCATGCTTGTGTTATTGTGTGCATGTTCTGCAAGTCTCAAATGATAAGACAACTTCATCGTGTTGTGGCCACATAAGTGGATTTAGTTCAACTTTCAGTTGTGGTTTCTTGAGGAGAACACTCCTTGTTTGTATTCTCTTATAGAATCGTTCTTGCTGACTCATTGTGATTTCAATGGGCTTCCCAGTTCAATCTGGAGTTCAGCCCTGGATATGGCAGCTCAGTATGTCTTAGCTGATATGTGCTTTCACTGCTTATTTGTGGATCTGGAAGTTACTTCACTTCCCCATTTTCTTTAATTAAAAGGCGCTGGTTGAACTGAATAGAATTCATCGACTAGCAAATAGTGAGATTATTCAGCTTTAAGTATATAAAGGAATAATTTTACCTGATAGTGTGCGGAATGTGCCTGAACATTTCATCCTTTGAAGAAGCAATTTGCATCCTGTACACATGCCCATCCGTTTATGGTATGGAAGAAAAGAAAGGTAGCATCCAAAAGATAAGATGACTACCCGATACGGTCTTCCTAGAGTAACATTTTAATTTCCTGCTTGTGGTATTGTAAGCAGGTTCTGCAAGTCTCAAATGATAAGACAGCTCATCAGTGTCTGTGACCACATAATTGGATAGATCACACGATTAGATCTTCATAATTGTGTTTAAAAAGTATCACATCCATTAGATCTTCATAAATAAAAATGCATCTTCCTAGAGTACGTGTGTATAGAAAATATTGATCCTGAAGGCTCCCAATTTTTTTAAAATAATTTAAAATACAAATTTTGGAAGTCCATGTCAAAATTGTTAGGATTTAATTAATCCTATAAATCCCTGCTTTTCCTAATCGAGGCGGTTGTCTCGTGTCCCTTCGGACGCATCCCTTCGGGGGCTATATATATGTGTAATCCCATCATCAATGTGAACCCTGATTCACTTTACATCCTTGTCTCTTGTCTCTCATGCTTTACCTTACAACACGTTATTCTTGTCTCTCATGCTTTACCTTACAACACGTTATCAGCCACGTTGCTCTCCATCGAGCGAATGGACACGCCGAAGACGACGCAGCCTAGGCGTCCTCTCCGTTCGCGACCTCGTTGCCGGCGTGGGGTCCTCAAGGCGTCCCGCGCTACGAGTGCAGAGGAGACATCCGCGCGGTCGCCGCACCGCGCCGCCTCGCGCCCGGCCATGCGTCCCGCTCCCGTGCGGTCCGCTCGGTCGCCCATCGTCGGGCCCCTGCGCCAAGCGATGGCCGCGCCCGCCTGCACCAGGCCGTGGTCGCCCTCGCGCACGCCCATCCTGCGTCGTGGCCTCACCGCCCGCGCACGCGCCTGGCTGTGGCCGCGCTCCGCCCGGTCGTGCCTGTGGCCGCGCCTGGCCTCGACTGGCCACCGTTGATTCTGCGCCAACCGCCTGGGCTCGCCTCCACCCCACTTTTGGCGTCGTTCGCCTTGGAGCAGGGATGGAGAACCCGCGCCTCTTCGGCCGCGCCATCGCCGTCCCTGTTCGCTCCGGCGAGCCTCGGCCTCGCCAGCGCTCCGCCGCCCTGGAGCATGGGCTCCGGCGAGCCCCTGCCTCTCCTGCGCAGCGCCATAGGGATTTCGTGCAGGCCCCGTCGTCGTTGCCTCCTCTTTGGATGAGGAGGGCTCGTCGGCGATGCGTCGGTGATCGCTGGAACTTCAGGAGGGCGCGGCGGCCAAGTCCTCTACCGGCGGCGCCAATGCAAGGAGCGGATCGGGTTTGGTTGGGATCGATCGATCCCCAACCGCTCCGCCCCGTTAATCGGTGCGGCGGCTGTTGGGCCGGCCAGAGGCCGTGGAGGCCCAGGCTCCCGGGCCGACCTGGCTGCCCTGCACGTACCGTCGACGAAGACGAGCGACGGAGGACAACCGGCGACTCCCCTGCATAGCAAGGCGAGCCAAATCACGGCGTCGCACGCCACCGGCAGTGGCCGGCCCCGCGTTCCCTCTTTTCGCGGGGTCGCACGGCTTGCATCCTAGCGGTGTGCCGGCACCTGCGACTGTGGCCTCCCGGCGGTGCGCTTGCCTTCGTGTCCGCGCCGACCGGAGCCTCCGCCTTCGCCTTCGGCCCTGGCTAGAGCAACTGCTCTAGCGCCGCAGTCGTCGATGCCGACGCCGTCGCGTGACCGCTCCGGCCTCTACGGCACATGGAGTCTCGTGGCGCTCGGGCTCACGAACGGTGCCTCCAACGGCGTTGTGCACCCTGCTCCCTGAGGTATCCTGGGACGAGGACGAGCGCGGCGGGATTGCCTTTCGCCGCCGGTGAACGCTGCTGCGACTGCGTGCATGCTGGTGGCGCCGGCCGGCCGTGTGCTCTAGCCTATTTCAGTCTCGGGCGTGGATTGGGAACTAGCCATGGGGAATTTCTTTTCCTGGGTCGCTCTCCTTTATCCGTTCCGATTGACCAGACTGACTGCCCTATGTGGCTATGTGCATGCGAGTGGAAAGGTAGACACCAGCACACGTTGCTATTTGTTTAAATAGCTTTTTCTTTACTCATTCACTAGTTCAGTTTATGAACAATCTAGTGTTATGACAGTAGTTCTAGCAGTGGTTTATTCCTGTCATAGACCTTCTTAATTACTGTATTTTCTGTTGAGTTTTAAAATTCCAGAAATATGTGCATGTTGATACTTGACATGTTCAATGTGTTTACCACATATCAAATTATCTAGAACATGTTTTCCGCGACTGAGATTAAATTTTCTCGCACAACAATGCAGATTTGCGATTGAGAATTTTCTTCTCTCGCAACACAATCACATTGCGATTGAGATTAATTTTCTCTCGCAAAATATTAATTCACTTTGCTGAATTATCTTCCAACTTGATACAATATCATCTCATTTAATTTGAGATCTATACAATTCAAGTTTTCACTTGAACATCAAGTTTGCAACATCATTACTATTCATTACAATAGTAGTGTATTTCTGTTGAGTATAATGTATTCCGGAATGTATCTCCATGTTTACTACATGTCGAGAATAATACATCTATTTGCAATTGAGATTTTCAATTTCTTGCAAATATATATGCAAAATTCAAGGTGTCATCCTTATCAATTTGAGATTCACACTAATGATTTCGAGCCAGCTTCTTGAAATCTATTAATTTTGCAACATTAAAATTTATTTATATTACACAATCTGTAATATAAATAAATTATCAGTTTTTCACCGGAAATGATATGTTCTTTGTGTTTACCACATTGCCATTCTTCATGAACATGTCACAGCGGTCGAGATTGATTTCTCCCGCACAACAAACTTATAATTTTTTGACAATAACATCTCCCTCGTTATATTTGGAAAACACAAGGTAATGAGTTGGATCTACTGCCCATGTGCGGACAATCTCTATTATTGTGAGATCTGTATGATCTTCAATGTGTTATGTTCCCAAAATTGAGGTTGAGCATTTTCAAGTTATACACTTGAGTCAAAATTTTGCAATCTGATTATAACTTAACCATGATGGTAAATTTATTATCTCTGGTTTGCCCCTATGAGTAATCGATGGCTAACAATTTGAGGCTATTGCCCTCAATGGCCACAACTTACTTAAGCGGGTTATGGACATCAAGATCAGTCTTGCATCCCATGGGATAGCGTGTGCAATCCAAGCCACACCACCAGGACGCAAAGGACCTCAAGGGTAATGGTTTGAAACTCACTTCAAACCCTCAACCTGACACCATCAAGTTGTCACGAGACCCTATGAGCATGGAGAGCATGGTGGTTGAATATGCATCAACCGACATGTTTGGAGACTACATTTAGTCCCTCAATCTTCTTAGTGATCAATTTGTTTATGTCCATTTCTCATGTTCTAATATGAACATGATTATTGTTGTCATCATATATTGTATATCGCAATATATTGTATCAACACTTTGGTACAAATTCATTTGTATGTATTCTATATATCTGACAGTGATTTTCTTGAGAATGTTCATGTCTATATATAGATTTCTACGGGGGTCAATCTGATGAAAGATGATTTGTGCCATGTGGACATATGCACCACAAACTCTATATTCAGGGAAGTGAAATGTTTCCACTCTCATTGAGAGAAATGAGATATTTTAAAATCGCTAGACGCGATGAGGTATTTGTTGGCTCAACTCGAGTCATATTTACTGTCCCTGTGGATACTCGAGTAACGTCAGGATGCTTTATTGCTTCCGGGTTTAACTCGTACCCTACTAAACTATAGAGGTATCCGTCAAAATAGTTTCCATATCGAAACTTATGATGACAACAAAGAGAAATAACTTCTCTTTACCATATGCAACGGATATGGCAAGCACATTCTCTGTGTATCATTTGGATTGTACTACACATACGACGCAACCCGTAGCACATGTTGCATATGAGATAGTTTTCCAGAGTGCCTTGGTCATCAAGACATTGGGTTGAAACTGAAACTATCAGCAATTCAAATAGTTTATGATTATTATGACGCTAAATTCTAACAACATTTGGATTTTATGTGCACTACAAGTGACACAGGGAAGCTAATTTTAAGGCCCGCACACCTTAAAGTCTATGCTGAACCACTCAGACTCCTTGAATGCATCAAGTTGAGGTAAGTGGCTCTTCCCATCCATTGACTAGACTATTCAGGTACTCCATGATTCTAAAAGACATATCTACATGATGGTCTTAAGTGTGTGATTTATTCACACGAAACCATTGGCTTTATCCTGACATCGATTTCAAGCAAATCGGATGGACAATATTGCAGAATTCTCCTTGAGTGCTTCCTCCATGGCTCTCGGATTGAAGTTTAGCAATTTGTCTTAATGTCTAGACTCAAAATGGTTTGGTAGAACCCCATCCAGAGAATTGAGCTCATTGCATGATCTTTACTTTCAATTGCAACTTACCAACTTTACGTTGGATTCATGTAGTCTTACACACTCATGACCAAACTGCATATATTATTCCCCTCTATCTTTGATTCGTGGAAATCTACCAAGTATTTCCCATCTGTAGTACTTCGGTTGCATACCGATATCACCACCCAGCATACATCATTGGCCCCTCAACATATAGTTGGGATCTATGTGAGGAATAACTATATTACCGTCAATACCTCAAGCCCCTCACATGGGGAGTTATTCAAGGCCAGTATGCTGATTCAATGAGGAACATTTCCAGGCTTTAGGGGGAGATTTCAAGTATCATAAAGAATGCCAGGAAAGTAGTGGAATGTTCAACACATTTCTGCCTCAAATCCACGTACTCAAAGATCTGAACCATGCATTCAGAAGATTTGCAACACATTGCAAATAACCTGCCAAATTCATTTACTGACTATAAGGGTGTCACGCAATCCTACAATCCTGCAAAAATATGTCGGAAAGAGTGGAGGTACCAACTAAAACCACTCAACTCCCCGTTCAAAGTAACAGGGGGAGAAGTACGACAACAGTGCATCAGGATTCAGCTTCTTGCAAGCAAGGATATCAAGGCCTTCTGAATTAGTAAATGCATGTCAACTTTACGTTGACAGACACCTAATGGGTAGTATACACCCAGTGGAAGGGAAAGCTCCACCAACCCATGTCATAGTGCACACAATGACCGGGACATCGGAATACCCGACTCAATCGCATTGGGAAATTGCGAGCAGTCACCATGGGTAACGATATTTCCATCAACTATATATTGATATATAGATTCTGGAGAATCATATAACCGGAAGTCTACAATTGTCGACATACATTTCTCAACTAGATTGCAAAACCTTACAAATGATTCAGATCCAAAGACCATGGCCATGGCAAAGTGTGATCAACACTCGGACTGAACTCAAGCAAAGGGATCTAGGTAGAAATGATCTTGCTCAATAATGGGAAGGTATTCTTAAGCAATACCTACACCAGTTTTCTTTTGGAAACGAAATTGAGAACAACGAGGTGGTGAAACGAAGAGCAAGTATTGTAGCACAAGGGTTCATGCAGATACCCAACTATTCTCCAGAGATGGAATCTCTTTCCGATAACTTATATCATTGGCAGTACAAAATCATCTATCTCTGCAGTTGATAGATGTAGTGATTACATATCCATGTCGATCACTAGATTCAGACATATATGATTGATTCCCGATGGAGTCTCAATTCTAAATCGAAATGCAATACGCAACATACATTGTGTAAAATCAATAAGTCACCATATGACTTATTATTATTGTCGGTACATTTGGTACAACCGACGTAGTGAGTTCCTTATTCACAAGGATTAATCCTACAATGATGATTATCCATGTCTGTGTGTCTGCAATGACGACACATGTAATCATCTAAATGACGGAGTTTAAAAATGAAGGATTTGGGTAAACCAAAATACCGCTCGTTACTACAACTTGAGCACCTTCATTCATACATTATGGTATACTATGTTGTCTATATCCAAAATATATTGGAGAAATTCATTGTGGACAAATCTTATCTATCCATAACTCTCATGGTAGTTCATTCTCTAGACGTAGAGAAAGATCTATTAGACCAAGAGATGATGGAAATTAGATATTGGGACTCAACGTTCCATAATGCCATTGGATCCACCAAACACAATTGTTTGGTACTCAAGAATATCTTTCGATATCTCCAAGGCATGAAACATCTTGTTCTGGTTTTCAGTTTCGGAGAAATCTGAACACCAATATCATTGGATACATCGATCAGATCCCCACTATCAGATCGTAGACAAGTTTAGTGTTCCTACTAGGTGTGGTAGCCCTCTCATAAAGAGTCTTCAAATAAGATCTCATGGCTACATTCACCAACCATTATCTCAATGATAATGTTTCTTGTGTTGCCCGGATGCAAACAGGTTACATAATAAGCAATATCACTATATTGCATATCTTGCAAGTCAAATCATGCGACTGATTTGTTTAGCGGGTCTCTACCAACTTTTATGTTTTGGTATGTGACGACTTCAAATTTTTGCAAGAATCAGGGGGAGTATCTTCCTGGATTGTTCCTGTTCAATGCATCATATTATACTCTTTTTCCCTTTATGAGTTTACTTTACAGGTTCTCATAAAGGTTTTTAATGAGGTAATATCAACATGAGATCATATGTCATACTTTCTGTTTTCCCCACCGGGGTTTTTACGAAAGTATACATGATATATTTATTGTCTTCTAAACTCTATGGGTTTTCTCGTATTGAGTTAAAAGTGACAATAACCATTATATGTTGCATCATTTTCTCCTTATTTTCCCACTAGGTTTGAAGGAGTTTTAGCAACATATGGAACACCTATCTCCTCATATTTTTCCCACAGGGTTTTTGGAGGAGCTTTTTCAAGATGATGATACTTACACTAACAAGCATGGATTAGGGGGAGTGTTAGGATTTAATTAATCCTATAAATCCCTGCTTTTCCTAATCGAGGCGGTTGTCTCGTGTCCCTTCGGACGCACCCCTTCGGGGGCTATATATATGTGTAATCCCATCATCAATGTGAACCCTGATTCACTTTACATCCTTGTCTCTTGTCTCTCATGCTTTACCTTACAACAAAAATTAAGCATCATTCTGTAACACCACCCCTTGTACTAAGCACTGTGACATTATAATAGTCATGCCATGTCATGTTCATTTGCAATGCTAATCACAGTGATTAATCTTTTCAACTCAAATTTGCCCCTGAAAAATTCAAATTCAAATTCAAGTGCAAAATAAAGTTGTTCCAAAAATTATGGAAAAATGTTCATTAATTAGCAAATATTCCAAAACAATTGATGTTGAGGAAAACAACATCACCAGCAACTCTAAATGTGGGCTAGGGCATTAAACAGTGCAATATCAGCACTTAAATATGTCAATTCATTTTTGTAAATTTCAAAAATGATTCAAATATGCCCAAACCAATTTTTGGAGTTCAGGAATATTGCCAAGTAATATTTGGAACAACCTCTACATTTTACAAAATTCCTCTGGTGGCCCAATCATTTCCTTTGCACCTCTGTTAAATAAACAAAAGAAAAACAGAGGCGAGAGACTTACCTGTCGCCCGCTGTGGCCCGAGCCGGCCCGGCCCAACCTCCCCTGTTCCACCTGCTCCCGCCCCGCTGTCGCCACCGCCGTGGTCGCCGTGCGCCCGCCGCGCCCTCGCCGCCACCTGCCGCCACAGGGCCGCGGAGGCGATAAGGCCGCGCCCAGCCACTCCCCCTGGCCTCCTCACCCACTTCCCCTCTCTCCCGAGCTCGCTCGCTCGCTCTCTCCCCTTCTCTCCCTCTCAGATCCAGCGCGCCCGAGCGCTTCCCCGTCCTTCGACCGTCGCCGCCGTCGTCGCCAGCTCCCACCACCGTGTCTAGCAAGCGCGCGGTCCTCGACCGCGTCGACCCCGACCCCATGGCGGAGCCGTAGGCCCTGGGAACGGACGTGCACCGCCGCCCCCTTTCCGCCTCTGCTCCGGCGAGTCCTCGCCGATTCCGGTCGCTACACGCCTGCTCCGAGCAGGCGCACGTCGGCTCCCCTCTCTGTAAGCCCCATCCTTCCTCCCCTGCCTAGTTTCGCCGCCGTTAGGTGCCCGTAGGCGCTGCTTCGTCTACGCCCGAGCTCGTCGCCGTTCGGCTCGTCGCCGGTAGCACTCCGGTGACCTTTTGGTCACGCGGGTGTGTCCGTTGAGTTCCTCGCGAGCCGTAGATCTCACCTAGACGCTCGCCGTGCTCGTTAGCTCGCTGCTTCGCCGTGTCCCTCGTCGACCGAGCCGCTCCTCCGCCACCGCTCGTCACCGGCGAAGTTTCCGGCCGAGTCCGGCCGTGCCACCACCACCAACGGCTTCGCCGTAGTGGACTCGTTCGAGCGGGCCTCTCCGCGTTGCTTCCCGAGCACCACAGCGCGATGGCCATCTTGGCCAGAATTACGGCGCCGCTCCGCCGCTCGCCGTCGCCGCTCCGGCGGGACTCCGGCGACACCACCACCTCCGTTCGACGCACCGTTGAAAGGCCGATCGAACGCGACCGGCCCCGGCCGTTTTGGTGGCCTATAGCCGAATTCCGACGCACGCCCGAGCCGCGCCGCCGCGAAACGCGTCCACCGGCGTTTAAACGCCGGCGACCGACGTGGCTAGGTGGGCCCCCGCCCCTGCACTCGCTGACGTTGGGCCCCACGGGTCAGTTGACCAGGTCAACAGCCCACGTGGCACTGACCGGTGGGCCCGCGTTTAAAATGTTTTTAGAAATATCCTAAAACTGCTAATTACTCAGTTAATTAAAATAGTTAATTAGTTTAACTAATACTCTCACTGACATGTGGGGTCCACCCCACTATATAGCACTGTTAGCTTAGTTTAATACTCTGTTAAGTCACAGAGGCTGACAGGTGGGACCCACTGGTCAGGTTTGACCTGACCAGTGCGGCTGTTGACTGCTGACGTCATCTTTGCGTCATGCTGATGTCACATGCACTGTTCTGGATAATGTTGAGTTTATTAATAAAAATAATCCCAGAAAATGTCTAAATTCTTTAGAAAATCATATCTTTTTATCCGTAGCTCGGATGGAAAAACTTTCTACATGAAAGTTGCTCAGAACGACGAGACGAAGCCAACCGTGCTACTTGTTTCCGTGTCGGGACCCTCTACGGAGGTGAACCCGCAACTTTTAGCCCGTTTCCGATAGATGAATAGTGCACATACACCGGTTAATAATTCCAGTTAAATTCTAAAAATAACCAATATGACTTAGACATGTTTTTAGGCAACCCTGCACTGCACATTAGCCTAGCACGCTTTGTGATGCTTGTATTCTGTGTATTTATCTGTTTCTTCCCCCCTCTTCTCTCTCGGTAGAGTCCGACGCTGACGCCGCTCCAGAGACCGACGCCGTCCCGGTGATTGGTTCCCCCTCCGACGACCTTGCTTTTGCCACTGAGCAACCAGGCAAGCAACCCCCCCTCGATCATTCCGATATCGCCTATGTCTATTCCCTCTTATTCTTGCATTAGAATTGCTGCTACTGCTGCTGCTCCTATTACTGCTGCATAGCCTGTTTTTGCAATACTGTTGATACCTGTCTTTATTCCTAAACTGCTTAGTATAGGTTGGGTAGCACTGCTGTGACCCCGCATTCTCGTAGTTGCCTCGCTTAGTACCCTTGCCTCGATCAAGCGATCGAGCCCCTTCCCCTGACCTTCTTCACATCACCACACACCCCCTAGTGTGCTCGACTCCGCAGAGTTAACATCGGGTGACGAGGGTGATACCTCCGAACTCACTTCCGATGTTGTCCCTGTAGTATAACTAGCTCGTTGTGGGTTACCGAGGGTGATTCCTCTTCCCACTTCCGACTTAGCTTTTGTCGTGCATCCGCTATGGTGATTACCGCCGAGGGTGATTCCTCCGGTATCACCTTAACGGGACTTGTCGTTTAGGAATCCAACGAGGGTGATTCCTCGGATTCCTCATCGGCATGGAAACCACACGGATGCCCTGGTTTACCGTACCGTGTTTAAAGACGTATCGATCCCCGAGGCCGGACGTCGCCAGGAACAAAGGCGTGCGGCCAGAGGTATCGTGCGTCTGAAGACACTTTATAGTTACTACTACACATGTTGGATAGAGACGGGTTGACCCTGAGGGGTACCCGCGAGTGCCTTTGAGGCGTGAGCTGTGGAGTCGGGTGACCAGTGAGGGTACCCGCGAGATAACTACGAAGCGTGGCCGGTCCTGTAAGGTCCTTGTCACAAGTCTTCGAGACGGGACGTCGGGGCCACCGGTGTGGTGGCAACGCTCGTTACCGCGCGCTCCCAATCCACTAAGCGATTTGGATATTTGATCCGAGGGGCCTTCGGGTCCGATAGCACTAACCACCACGTGGGTGTGAGTGGGTGCTCTGCGTTGTATACATCAGCCGGAGTCGTCACGACGTCAGCGATTGAGCGGCCCGTTCGGATTGGACCCAGAATGCAACTGCGTGCTTGTATAAGGGGTTGCTAGGTCTGCTACCGAACGGCCTCGCAACGTGCAGGAGCGTCCGGGGCGATGGACCATGACCCCCGGGGGCATAGGCTTAGTCCGGCGTGCTCGATCCTCTCTGGCGGTTTCCGGTCGGGTTGCGTCGTGTTGTTTAGCCGAGGCCGGGCAGGACCCAGCCAGTGTGTCCGGCCGGAGTTAAGCGAGCGTGGTGGGTAAGTTGGTGCACCCCTGCAGGGAAGAAAACATCTATCGATAGCCTGTCCTACGGTAACGGACACTCGGAGTTGTATCCACTTCGGTACAACTAGAACTGGTGACTTGAGATATGAGGTAGGGCTCTGGGATTGCTTTCTCGTAGGGAGTCGAGGAAGGATCCCCGGCCGAGGTTGATATTACTATAAACACTTTACATTATGATGTACTAATCTGCGCCCTTCTAATGCTGCAAGACCCTGAAGATGCTAGTCTTCGTCAGGACTAGGTTTTCCCCTCTCTACTCTGGCATTCTGCAGTCTAGTCCACCCACATAAAGCCTCCTTTGATAATGATGCATTGCTTAGTATAGATCTGATGTAAGTCTTGCTGAGTACTTTGGATGAGTACTCACGGTTGCTTTGCTTCCTCTTTTGTCCTACCCGCATGATAAACCAGACGACGGAGCCATGGTGCCTGCAGCCCCCGTTGACGACTACTACTACCAGCCCGAGGCTGGCTTCTTCTACTACCCGGCCGGCGAGTACTACTACGAGGAGCCGGCGGACGACGACCAGGAGTAGGATCGGAGGTCCCAGGCAGGAGGCTTGCGCCTTTTCGATCGTAGCTTTTCTTTTGCCCCGCCTTGACAAGGGCCTATTTCTGTTCTGTGTTGTATCTGTACCCAGATACCTAACGCTTCCGCTAACCTTGTGTATGACACTTGTTATGTATTCGAGCCCTCGAGGCCCCTGGCTTGTAATATATAACTTGTATGTTTTCATTTATGTTTTAGAGTTGTGTTGTGATTCCTTCACGTGAGTCCTTAGGCTTGATCGTGTGCAATTGCGTGTATGATTAGTGCACGATTGAGCCGGGGTCGTCACACATTCTGGATTGGTTTCCTTTTTGTAGGCATTAAAATGAATTTATAGGTATTGAAGGGGTACAATTCAAATTGGAAGTACACGTATATTTAAAAGTGCCTACAATTTAAAAGTGAAAAAATATTTAAATTCTGAAGTTCCTTTGGAGATGTTATCTGAGAAATGTGTGGAATAAAAATTCAAACATTAATTTAAAACCGCCTTGAGTACACAATCCCGCCATAAACATCAATTCAAACATTGATGTAATCCCGCGTGCTGTGGGTGAGCATGGAGGTCCACCATATAACTAAGCGGCGAGCCACTTGACTGAAATATGATGATACACTTCTCATCAAGAAAAAAAAGAATGAAATATCATGTAAGAAGATAAATTGTTAGAACAAAACAAAGTAGCATGAATCTCAAAGCAACAACTGATGGCGGATCTATGTTCGGATATTCCGTGCATGGTAGAAAAAACACTCTCAAGTTTTATTCACATTCTGGAGATTGCTACAATGCATGACACATTTTGCATTCTGACAATGTATTGACGTAATTTTGAAAGCCTTTTTTTCTGAATGATTACGAGATCACTCAACATATGCCGTATCGCGACGTAAATTTTAGAACATGTTTGACTTATAAAAGGTAATTGGACATATATACAAAAAGGCTAATTATATATTCTGTTCAATGAAAAGAACAAAGACGACAATAAAAAGTACTCCCTCCGTCCCATAATATAAGAACGTTTTTAACACTACACTAGTGTCAAAAACGTTCTTATATTATGGGACAGAGGGAGTAGTACATTCAATTCCTCATATTGGTTCTGAAGGCTAAACCGTGAGGCTAACTTATTCAATCTTATTACAATACAACTGCATGCGAGATTAACCCGAAGGTTGAATACATGTCTTCTGCTGAGAATTGTTAAATTTTGCTAGCGTGCAATTATTTAAGGGAAGGCTCCCAGGAATTAAAACCCAGCGGCGAACTTGGACTTGAGAAGTTCCACGACCCCGGCCTCCACCCGGAGCGCCTTGGTGAGCACCGGCGTCGGGATGGGCGGGTTGGAGCCGAAGAGCGTGAGCGGCACGAAGACGATGCCAGGGTTCTGGCTGTTGAAGGAGACGACCATGGAGGCCTCGGTCTTACCGACGTTAAATTGGAAATGCATGAGGCCCCGCGGGATGAGGAACGTCTCTCCGGCACGCACCACCCTTGAGTAGAGCTTGTTCCCGGAGTCAAGGCTGCCAAGGATTCCGACGAGGAGCTCACCTTTCATCACGATGCCTATCTCAGTGGCGCGGGGGTGGATGTGTGGCGGGTTGGTGCCTCCGGGCGCGAAGTCCACGCGGTTCATGGACACACCCAGTGTGTTCGTACCGGGCCACTCGGCCACATCGAGCTCCGTCACGGCCGAGCCGTTCGGGGTGGATGTGTTGCCGGCCTTGGCCAGTTTGGATGAGAAGAGGAAGTCGTCGCCGGCCTCAGACATGGGCTTGCATGGGTGCCCATTCACGGAGACCGCCTTACCGTCGAGGTCGGCTACGCAAAAGTCTTGGAGAGGGTCTGGGTCGGCAGCCAGGACGGCCGGAGCTAGGAATAGCATGGCGAACAGGGCAACCGCTATGGTTTTAGAGTACCCCATTGCTTGCTCTGCAACAAGCTTAGCTAGGACTGATCAGCTGGAGTTTGTTGATTGCAAGTGTCTATGGCAGTGGTGGTTGCTGCTAAGCTGTGGTGGATGAGTGAATGGTGAGGCATATGGAGTCGTTTATATAGGGGATCGGTGCACGCAATGGATGCATGGAGCTATGCATGTGCGTGTCGTCATTGCATGCATGTGCAAATGGAGACACGAGGCAAGGCAGAGAGTTTATTAAAGACGATATATTACTTGGGTGGCATCAGCTAGCTTGTGATGAAAATGGGGGCAGGGGCAGAGTCAAGGCCACTGCCGGCTGCTAAGAAAATGGGACCAACGAACTCTTGGCTTACAAGGAGGAGGTGTATCTGAATGGAGTATTGCGCTTGGAAACGGACTCTTCATAATACTCGTCTAGGCTTACCAAGTTGAGGGGCGTGCTAATGGTGAAAGGTCAGGGTCTTCATTCAACAGCAAAAGAGAGAAATGTCAGTGTCCAGGGGCTGCATATGGCACGATCGTCAGAAATGGGAGGCTTCGCGCCGCGGCCGCGGCGTACCTACCCTAAACCTGGCTACGGTCTCTCTCTCAAATATTTTCTTGTTTTCTTTCTCTTCTTGATCGATGACTTGTTGCCAATAATAGCACGTTGGCTCAGAGAAGGGATTCTCATTGGCTACGACTGATCGATCGGTGAGCAAATCAAGTGCAGATATTGGGGCCTGCCTGTCTCCTCGCAGTTTAAATATTCGATTGGCCAACAAGATATGGCGCCAGCGAAACAACGAAAACATGATTGTCAGTGGCAATCAACGTGCGGATGTTGCGACTTTATGACCCTGTCCCTGTCTCCGGTCTCCGGAGTAAATCCCACTTGCCGTCCCCCACGCGCACCTGCATGGCCGCATGTCACCGACCCATCAGTCGTCATCGATCGGATTTTTCGTTGAAAAGGACCACATGCGCGAACGAATTGCCAAAAAAGACGACCCGCAGATCAATTTGACAAAAAAGACCCCTCGACCGTGGCGGCATGTGGCAACACGTGGCACCTGCCGCCACGCTGCGAGGCGGCAGCATTGTACCGCCTGGCAGAACGGGATTTGGCGCTGGCGACGGAACGGCAACGGCGTATGGGGCCTGGCCGCCAAAGGGCGTGGCGGCAATACTGTACAGCTTAGGCCCTGCCGCCTCGCGGGCTGGCGGCAGCCCTGTTGCGAGGTCCGCGCTCCAGCCGGTAAGATTTAGGCATGTACACAGTATTTTGTCGATAGGGACAACTGGTCAGCCACCAGCCACACAAATCAGAATGGTGACATTACTTTTGATGCATATATAAACATCTGCTAGAGAACAAACGATGTTGCTCTGTGCTGATTTCACGGAGAAAAAAGACGCCTACCTGATGCAACATGCACGTGATCAACCCCTCCTTTTTTTAATTAATCGTATCGATCATAATCGCATGCCTGATCAATCAATTGTGTTGCCGCCAGCCCGCGAGGCGGCGGGGCTCAGGCTGTATAGTACTGCCACCATGCCCCTTGATGACCGGGCCTCATAGGCCGCTGCTGTTTCGTCCCCAGCGTCAAATCCCGTTCTGCCAGGCGGTACAGTGTTGCCGCCTTGCAGAGTGGCGGCAGGTGTTACGTGTTGCCTGCCGCACCTGCCGCCACGGTCGAAGGGGTCTTTTTTGTCAAATTGACCCGCAGGTGGTACTTTTTGGCAATTCGTTCACGCAGGTGGTCCTTTTCGACAAAAATTCCATCGATCGAGGCCTTACGCTTCTCGCCTTCCCATGTCAACTCAGCTCAGAAGGAAGATCGTTTCTACCGACTGTTGCTGCGAGCTGCACTGCCATCTATAAATAATTGCGGCCTGCCCCCGCTTCCGCTGTCCACGTCATATAGCTCCAAAGAAGCATAGACATGAGGGGGAGTGTTGGAGTATAATGACCGGCCCTCTCTCTCAGATCGGTATTTTGGTTGCATTGGCTAGAGCGTGCACTTCTACATGGTATCGGAGCCAAGAGGGAGGTCTCAAGTTCAAGACCCGGCTGGCGCAATTAAATTTGCAGCTCACTTTTGGTCCGCGTTTAGGCCTGAGAGAGCCACACGTAAGGGGGAGTGTTGACGTATAATGTGCTGCCTAATCTCTTTCATTAGATCGGTTTTTTGGTTGCACTGGCTAGATCATGCACTTTTACAACCCTACTTTAAATAAAGATTGATTATGAATTTAAGTAGAAAAAACTAAGTTGTACTATCTTGCAAAATGTATACTATCAGGACGAGCTTGAGAGCAACAAAGAGGAGACCTGACACCCCACAGCGCCATGGTGGGCGCCTAAGAGCTGTGAGCCCCACCAGGCTCCCTCTTCTAGCTTTAGCTATGTTTTTATGTAAAAACTTCTCTCGCATTATCTGAGATTTTTCCATTGAGGGAAAATACCCGTTTTCCCTAATTTTTTCAGATAGCAAGCTATAGTAGCGTTGTAGCATTTATCCCAAGGTCCCGCTAAATTGCACCTATGTATAATTTAGTGGTTTTAGTTGGATATAGTGCCATTTAGCGGTGTTATAGCGCCATTTAGTTTATTTGGAGTTTGATGCTATTTGGCATACCCCGGTATTTTAAACTTTTGTTTTTCCTGAAGCCAAAAACACCCGAAAACAACAACTCCATATTTAGTGATATTAAAGCATGAAATCTAATAATCTTATGGGTACGTTTAAGACATACCAATACCACAGGCATATTCATCCACGATGCCACACACTTATTCATCTCAATTTCAGTGTTATCCATCAACACACATAAATAAAGTTGTTATCCAAGAGATGTGTGGAAAATTCAAAATTCAAATTCTTAGTTGCATTTATCTTTTTTTAAATCAAATAGTAAATGAAATATGAAAATTGTCATGGTGCCATGATATGACCTCAAGAGATTGTGTTTTCAACTGGTTTCACAAAATGTGGGTTGTACATTGCTGAAAAAGCGAAGCATCTCCGGGGAAGCATCATAGGTTTCAGAGTGAAATTATAAGGTTTGAAATCGAACTCACAACTGTTTCATCATTTCAACTTAAAATTCGTATTACAACTCAATATTTACTATTCTATACTTATATACCTTTATTTTTTATCTTGCTAGGTAATACTTCGAATTTTTTATATTTTTAAAATAGGCAGTTAAGGTACCATAAGAAATATGACCCCGCCAAACTCTGTCAGTCGACACACTTGCTCCCAGACCAAGCGGATGGCTGCCCTTGGCTTCTTTAGACCCACGCAAAAGAAACGCGCTAATGATTTTGTTGGGACGCTAGAAGACCCATTGTAGCAATTCCATATAGAGAAAGCATGTGATAAATAGTCATGGCCGAGAGAACGGCCTTGAACACCCCCCCCCCCCCCCCCC
>LR738712.1:18789898-18801013 GCA_902687465.1 Secale cereale
TTTTTTAGTTTGGTTTTGGTTTGGGTATGTGAAGAAACCAATTTGGGTATAGTTGGTTATGGGTTAAAAGAATTTGATTATTAACGGCTATAAACTATGGGTCCAAATCGGTTTCTGGGCATTGGTTATGTGCAATAAGCAAGGATGCATTGACAACGAGTATCTTTTATCCGTGTACATGTTACGATGCACTATGTAATTGTGTATTATGGGGAAACACCACATGCAAATCGAATGTGTTTGCTTGTGCTTTAGCTAAGCAATTGGTTTTAATACACTTGTCAGTGAGCTTTTCAGTCGTGGGCATTGTCTTTTTGACTCTTGTTGTGTGTTGACCGTATCTCAACGATAACTTTATTCCCAACATGTTGTAAATGCACTTATGCCTTTTCTATGTCATTTGCTTCTTAGCATGTTGGTTTGTACAATCATATAGACATTGAAGCAAACACATAGTTATGTATTGGGTTTAAACCCACGGTTATGTATTGGGTGGAAAAAATAGAGGGTTTAGTTTTGGTTGGGCTGAAAATGACATTAAACGGGTATGGTTCAAGTATGATTTTGAGAGATACATGTACGGATATGATTTAAGTATGAAAACATTCTCAGATTTAGGTGAGTACGTAGATACGAACAGTGGAGGCGGAAGCATGTTGCCCTCTGTGCCGGAAGTGTGTGTGCATGGCTTGATGGGCCTACAATACTACTACCTGGTAAAAAATATTCATATGGGCTGGGGGGCCACGGCCCCCTCAGCTCTCTACATAGCTCCGCCGTTGGTCCCCAAATGAAACCTTGGTCATTGGTCTCTACGGTGATGAGTGGCGGGGAAGGGTGAGGAAGTAGCAGGTGGCGCGCGTGAATCTGCTATGCCACGCGAGATTAGGCCATGGATACGAGTGGAGCTACTAAGCGGACCGGAGAAGAATGCGTAGTCCAGGTGAATCGGAAGAGATAAGGCTGGGAGCAAAGCGGTGGGCAGGCCCACGGGAACACGTGTCATGCAACAAAGACGGCTTTTTTTTTTTTTTTGCGACAAACAAAGACGGCTTACATGCAAGAGAAATCAGCCGGTTTAAAACAATGGTTTTCCTTATTGTTTTGGACTGTTTCCTTTTATTAATATCGATCAAATTGCTTCTGTATTGTCTCGATCAAATTGTTTCCATACGGTTAGAGTTCGCATGAAACTGGAGATTTCTTTTTTGAAGCAACTAGCCTCCCTCGTCGATTCCCATTAAAGAAACCACCCTCAGTTTTACAAGCATCAGGAGAAAACTACGTCTATCTATATTTATATCTATACCAATATAAAAATACCAAGTGAGGCAGATCCAACAGATCCCGGTCATCCATTTGCGTTAATCCAACGGTCTTTATTGTTTCGATGGTGAGCAACTAAAAACATTTAGCACTAAACACGTTCACCGCTAAACTGAGAAAGATAGGACTAGATGACTAAACACCTATCCTCCCGTGCTACCATCTTCCACCGGTTGCACCCGGTAACCAAAAGCTCCCTGCAGTCCGTATGAGTGAGTAACAACCACGTACGGATCCAAGCAATAGCTCTGAAGATAACATGCAAAAAACTAATAAAGTTTTTTCTATTAAAAATCATATCATTTTTGCAGCTCCATATAGCCCATAGTAATGCGCATATTCCTATCTGGATACGTCCTGCATTAATAGGCTCCACCCTAGTTAGCCATGTCCTAAACAACATGTCAATGCTAATTGGAGGGTTAATGTTAAAGGCCATATAAATCGTGCGCCATAGGAGCTTGGCTAGGGGACAATCAATGAAGAGATGTTGAATTGTTTCATCCTGGTCACAAAAACAACATCGAGGACTACCAACCCATCTTTGCCTCAGTAAATTATCCTTCGTAAGAATCACTTCCTTGTGGACAAACCACATGAAAATCTTGATTCTCAGCGGTATCTTAATGTTCCATATATGCATTGATCTCGGGATTGGGCTAGAGTTAATTAAATCCAGGTACATAGATTTCACCGTAAACATACCGTTCTTAGTTAGCTTCCAATGAAACGTGTCTGGTTGGTATGAAAGTTGAACATCTATCAGCCTTCGTACCAGATATAACCAGGAGCTCCAGCGTTCCCCCGCAAGGGATCTCCTGAATTGAATATTCAACATAGACGATTGTAATACTGTAGATGTAATAACCCGTATTTTCGGGTTATTAATTTAAATAAAGATTAATGGTTAAATTTGTATTATCTATTTAACATAATGACTGAGAAAAGAAGATATGCTGTTTCAAGTAATTAAAATAGAACTGTAATTTTTGCATGCAAAAAAAATTACAGGGAAATTGGCACACACTAAGTAGTACATGTAGTAGTTTGTTGTGTACAAAATTCTTCTATGCTAAGAAAGCACGAGATAGTACGTGCTGAAGCTTTGTTACGCATGCAAGGAAATTGTTTATGTATGGGGAATATTAGGATACCTATGGTCACCAGATTTTATACAATGATGATGGAGTTTATCTGCTGGCCGAATATTATTCTAGAGGAGAAATATTATTATCGGAGGCAAGTAGTTGCTTTACTAAACTCCCTGATCATGCCTTATTGTTGTCTTCTTTGATTTATCTGATAATATTGTTCCACCTTGATCTTTATTGATCCTCTGTTGATCTTTGAGAGAGGAATGTGTTATCCTCGTAATCTATTTGTTGATGGAATCAGTGTGTTGTGAGAAGAACTCATGTAAAGGCATGAGTGTATTGTATTGGTTGATACTTCAGTAATCCTACCGTTGATCCAGTCACATGTCATACTCTATCTATCTATATTGGTGTCACGACGACAAACGTATTGTACCGGTCACAGTTCAGGTATGGAACTGTCTGGGCTCTTCGCTAAGGACGGATCTTGTTCAGGAACGTGTCGGTGATGGATCTGTAGGAGTGACCGACATCAGTAGGTCCAGGTGTCTGGGTCTTAGTGGGTACAAGAGCTCTGCTCTTCTAGAACATGTGTGGTTCTGGTCGAGGCTGTCGACGTCCGAGTACCCCTCTTAAGAGCGTAAAAGTGTGAAATTTCACCCATGTGACTCCCGGATTAGGAAGCTTGCGGTCATATGTGACGCCAATACTTTCTTTATCCAGTTCCGTTACATCCAGTTATATTGTTCCTTTATCTATCTTTGATGAAATTGGCTCCAGCAATGGTCATGTTATTTATCCTTCTTCGAATACAGTTATCCCATTGTTACTGTATTTGTATTCTTAAATTCTTCTCTTGCTGAATAGTGAAGTATCTGCTTGCTGAGTATGATTTGTCGTACTTACCCTTGCTTCATTTGTTTTTTAGATGCAGTCGCTGATTAGCGTAAGAATGTCCAGAAGATGTCGTCATCCAAGACTAGGCTTGACCAGCGGGTGGGAAGCGATTAGAAAATCTTACGTGATGTTTCAGCTATTTGTAAATGGAAATGAATTTGTATAGTGAATATATGAGCTTTTATGATCCACTGCTGGTTTATGCCTGCTTAATCACGCCTTGCGTGACTATAGGCCTATGGTCTATAGGCGCGCGACGGCTGTCTCGCCTAGGCCCGGTCTCGGGACGTGACAATAGCAATGTAAGTCTCCTTATGTTGTACACTATTATATAACTTAGGATACCGAAGTGCTAGAGGCAAATCTCCTAGCCAGGTACCCTCCAGAATCTGGTAGTTATACCGTCTCCAATAATAAATTTTACTCTGCGGAAGGTGTCTTTCGTTCTCATCAGCCCCTTCCAGAACGGCGAGTCATTAGGTCTTACGGTGACCTGGGTTAGGGATTTAGTCTGGAGGTATTTGTTACGAAGGATATGTGCCCACATACCCACAAAGTTGGTAGATAACATATAAAGCCATTTGCTAAGTAGGCATTTGTTTTTAATTTTCAAATTCTCAATCCCTAGATCTCCTTGGTCTTTGAGTCTGCAAATGATATCGCACCTGGTTAATCTATACTTCGTCTTAACCTCATCACTTTGCCAGAAGAAATGTGATCGATAGAAATATAAACTTTCTGTACCCATGTGGCATTCTGTTATTTTCAAATTTTCATTTTGAGTCTTGCTCCTGCTGTGAGCTATACTGGATTGCAGACCTTGTGTCACTTTGTTTTGTTTAAATAAAATGGCTGTATGTATCATTCTGATGCAGAGGCCGGGGAATGTCCTCCTTTTTCCAAAAAGATTAAGAGCTTTTTTGTCCCTCTATGTGCTCTAACAACATGAAAGGAGAGGAGACATGTTTCCCCATCGTTCATCGTTGGTGACCAGCCCGCGAGTTCCCTTCTCCGTCTGACACTTTGATTACAGCATGTGTATGAAACCCTGATGCTTCGGCCCTGGTTAGAGCACCTACAGTCGGACTTTGCAAATCCGGCCCCTCAAACGCCCGCGGGCACTGACCGGGCACGCCCCATATTTCCTTCTCTACATCCAACTCTCTCATATTCATCCCCTAAATCCATACAAAATCATGCACAATATATTGCTACGTACTACGTTCTATACTACTCGTATTTTGTCGTTGTCGGAGATGGCCTGAGTTGCCTGCGCCGGAGCCGGAGTTGGAGCCACCAGCGTCGGAGCCTGAGCCGCGTGCGCCGTAGCCCACGCCGCCTCCATCTGCTGTCGACAGAGACGCCTGGCCTCCGCAGCCGACTCCGAGCGGATGGAGTTCACGAAGGCGTGTTGATCCGACCACACATCCACGTCCTCCTGGATCGTCGACGCCTCCTCCTCACCCACGTCCAGTAGCGGCGCCTCCTCCTCCACGTCCAACGGCGGCTCCTGCTCCTCCTCATCTTCCTCGTCCACCTACTCCTCCTCCTTCACCTCCTCCTCCTCCTCCTCCGCGAAATCCTCCTCCGGTTCCAGAGGTAGCCCCGCTTCCCTCCGGATCCAGACCTGCTCAAGGAGGAAGAGACGGTGCTCGATCGTGTAGTGGCGGCGGCGTGGGGGGATGGCTACTAGGTGGACGGGTGTACTGGAAAGTGGCGGCGGCGGTGGACAGGACTAGGAAAATGTCAATGGATGGTAGGGTTTCGGTGATGCCGGTCGACATAAATAGCCGGACAATGCACTACACGGCTTGCCGGAGCTGCGCCACGCAGTGCCACCGGTCCGATGGAGGGGACAAGATTCGGACCGCCGGGTTTGAGGGTGTTTCCGTCCGGGACCCCTTCGTCAGTCTGGCGTGGCGGGCGTGCCCGGGCACCCCCATATCCGCCCCATATTTGGTTTTGAGATAGCTAACTGGACATACCATCTGATTCATTCAAGTAAAGGTTAATGTGGTACCTAAGAAAAATATTTCACCACAAGTGCATGCCATGTCAATTTAAAAGTTACGTGCCACTCCAATTCATAGCGTTTTTCATGTTAATTTGAATATCTATCCTAATTTTGATACAAATAAAACTTGGAGGCTAACCTTGTCTATCTAGGATGCATAATAAACAAAGTAAAAGAAGGAAAATTTCTCCCTAGCTAGCTCTCCTATTCATTGAGACAACAAAAGAATCAATTGATCATCGATGATGCTAACAATGAATAAATTTGACTGGGATTAATTTCATAACCCGAGGTTAAGGTTGTGACAGGAAGGCCGCAGCAGGAGTCTTGAAGGGTCAGTTCGTAGATGCAGAAACCATACCGCTAGAAGAAGCTCTCTTCACCGTCATAATCGACCGGAGGCCGGCACAAAAGACCCTCACTTCATGACTTGTGGCTGGGTCGTGGAGGCAGGCCCTGGGCTCGTTGTACATGGTATCCTCCGACGCCGCACACCGCTCCAGGAATACCACTACCATGGAGTTCATCCACATGATATAGGGATATAAACAAGCATCTTGCAGAGATTAGATTTACTGGCTGAAAAATAAAATCAAGAAAGCTAACATTAACCAACTGTTGAGAATTTCGTCTAAGAATGGAACACCTTGAATGCAAGAAAGGTTGATCCAGTAACTTGAAAATCATGAAAAGCTATGAGAATTCGACAAAAGATGTCCGGTCAATTTGACAGCGAAACTATGCATATGGGATTGCTAGATAAGGTCAAAATATAAGCTCTTTTGTACCTTTTCCTGCAGGTTCAGTATCAGCTGTGATGTATGAAGTATCAACATCTGGGCACTAAATATGAGCTGCCAACAATATAAGCATGTGTGTGACATACCTTTCTACTCTATTTTAGAACCTTCAAGAGCCTGAATGCACCACTAGCGGCAGTGATAAAACACCTTCTGGGTTGATTACTGCTTGTAAGTGGCGAGATTCTCCGTTCTGGACCAAGTTTAGGATTTGGAGTTGGAGTAGATCCATTGACTATTGAGTTACTCAGTGATAGACCTGAGCTTGCATAGGCTGGATACACCTTCAAAGGAATCCGATCTTGTAAGACCGATCTCCAGTATGGGAAGAAACTTCTCTTTGTATATGTGGGATCCCATCCTCCGCCTACTTTCTTTCTCACAGCCTGTCACATAGTTCATTAGAGGTACACAACATTGGTGTTTCAATAGAAACATCCATACTTCCAGCCAGCACCTCTCGCTTGAGATGTATTATGTTGACCAATACACAACATTGGTGTTTCATTAGATATGAATGATGTTACTGCAGCCTGACTTGTATATGTGGGATCCCAATGTTGATGTTACTTGGAACCTACATAGTTCAGCTATGTTGTTAAACTAACTAAGACTATTTTTATTGCATTTACCCCTTTTCTTTGGTAAAAAAAACCTGATAGGAAACACATGGATGGCAGAGATGAACCAGAGTTGGAATGCCATGGCATTGCAATAGGTGATATGTATTTGGAGGCAACTCAAAGCTAGAATTTAGTTTCTTATGTGTGTGAAAACACACTGGGTATTCTAGGCTAGAATTCAGATGTTTTGTAGCTCATTTAATAAGGCAATAGAAGCAGCTTAAACCTGCCCAGGTTCAGTAGCCAAAGTACATTAGAACACGAATGCTTGTACTGCCACAAGGTGTAGGTAAAGCTGCTTGGTACTGCTGCACAAAAATAAGTATTAAGATATAATGGGTTACCTGTGTTTGTTTGGTGTGCTGTCGTGCGGTAAGGGAGAGACTGTCAATTCCAACAGTTGTGACCTGAACTCAAGATTAGGGCAAGATGAGTACAGTCAGAAGTCAAGAAAACACAGCTTAAAACAAAGATTCTATTATGTATCTGACAGCGTTCATGGGATTTGCCAATTTGAGAAATTTTAACTTCTTTACACATTCTTAAAAAAATTGATGTAATATAAAATAAAAAAGAACAAGGAAAGGGAAGATATTCTTATAGCTTTGTTTCTTTTTGCTGCAACAATATCACTACTCGTTACCAAACACCGTCAGTCTATCCAAAACTAGATCAACCCCAGATTTGATTATCTTTACCTTTTCCTCTGCAGCATCCAGATTGGCCGATTCCATAAATGCCATGTTTGCATCTGTAAGCCCTATTATCAATTTTAAAAAGAAGGATTAAGACTCAGTTTGTTAAATGTAAAAGGATTAACTTGATCCCGACACACCTCTGCATGACTCTCCGTTTGACTTTCTGCAGTCGTAAGGCTGGCTTCAAGAAGTGGCCGACAAAATAAAATAATCAGCAAAACAACCATTTATTCACATAGAAAATTATTGTGTGAAGCAATACAAAGAGTAGTACAGGTTTACAGTGTCCATGGGATCTCCAGTAGGGCAAAATCCATACTCCTTGAGGATAGATGAAACATGTTGAAAGACCTCTACATGGGGCACCTACATGACATACAAGCTGCTGTATAAGGCAATATATGGCTAACATTGATCTACTGTATATAAAATGTAGCAACTATGTAACCAATTGTAAGCAGTGAGATGATGGAAAGATTTGTTTGGAGGAGAAAACTGTGATTGTGCAATATGAGTTGGAACTTGGAAGGCAATAAGTGTGCAAAAAGAGTCATCGCATTCAATTCGCTAGGTTTTAGAAACTAGATAATATATTCCCTCCGTCCCAAAATAAGTGACTCAAAAGTGACTCAACTTTGTACTAAAGTTAGTACAAAGTTGAGTCACTTGTACAAAGTTGAGTCACTTTTGAGTCACTTATTTTGGGACGGAGGGAGTACATAATAGCGCCAGAAATTTTCAATGAGTCTTGGTCCTAGCATTTTGGCCCCCCGACCCAGTAAACACAGGCAAAGCAAATATAACATTTTTATTTTCAGTTGAGGTGAGAACTATCTTCTTGCTAAGACTAGGGCATGTTCTTTTTAACATGACTGCCAATAGTAAAAATACAAATATTAAGTAAATAGCCTCTGAGGCACTGCAGCCACAATATACAAAAATGCTTACCTCGGAATGTGCTTGAATGTATGCAGAAAGATTTTCACCGGCATAGGAAATTACATCAACAAGCAGCCATGCGCAATCAGTAAGTGTCTTCCTTTCCTCCAGAACCTCCGGTACCATTCCATGTGAACCTTTCTCCCATCTCAAGGAAAACGAAAGCCTCATTATACAGTTACTGATAAGGTCAAACCCATTTTTCTTACTACTGCCATTTATCTTGGAAGAGCTGCCCCCACGGATCTGTTCTTGAGCAGCCAGTAGTAGAACAGCACACTGGATAATTTTTCCATCCTCAATGTAATTCCAGAGCTCTTGAAGTAGATTATTTGTTTTACCTGCAAGCAGTCTAGTAGTGTCCAAGAAGATCTTCTGTAAAACAACAAGGAACAAAAATATAAGTCCATTTATAGCATTCATATGCAAGCAAGCAAGTAACTATGGTCTATGGTATGACCATAGTTACTCTTTATGTCATACTGGAAAAGTAGTAATTCGTATAGGGAGGGAGGTGAAACAGACCATTTCAGGTAGACATAGCAGATGAATAAGCTTGTAGATATAATCCAGATGATTCTGGCTGCGAGAAAGATTGTCCTTTAGATTGTCCTCAATATACTTATGCAGGCAAGTATTCTCAACTGCGACATGGAGCGGGAGTATTTTTTTTTTGAAACGGAGGCAAAAGCTTTGCCTCATCTCATTAATAAAGCAGAAGAGAATTGCCCGGTTAATAAACGGAAAACCGGGCGAAAACCGTCACATGGAGCGGGAGTAGATTCTCAATGACATCATTGCCAACTGTGCGCACATTGGGCGATGCACCATGGCGTAACAGCAGCTTGATCATGTCCACAGAGAACCTTTCAGCAGCTTCGTGGAGCGCAAAGTATCCATATTTGTTTATGCAGTTGGGATTAGCGTGCATCCCATAGAGCTCAGGTGCCATGCCCTCCAATACGACTTTTGCACATCGCAGGGCATTGAAACTGACAATGGAAGTTAAGGTTTGTGCGGTGATGGTAAGATCCGATGACATGCCCCGGCCTTTACAGTTCTGGAAGAGTCGGAGGAAGCACCGGGCACTATCCTTTACAAGGATGGGATCCAATTCGGCATATTTGTCCAAGAAGTTATCAGCCACCCACTAGATGAGTCCGTCACAATTGAAAAAGGTGAAAGTCATCAGTTATCAGATTAAAAGCACAACAAAATAAATTGTCTTGTGGTCTATGGAGGGTGCATGTATGACAACAACAATGAAAACAACAAAACCTTGTAACCCAAGCATAAAGATAAAACCAAACATGAGGCACCAACAAGGAGGGAGGAGAAAGTAAGGGGATCTAAAGCTAGCATGGTTCAGGCATGTGTAGAAATCCACGTGTCCCAATCCAAGGTTCATATATGAGAATAACAAACATACTGTTTCAGTAGACTTAGGTACCCTATAATATTACCGGGGTTAAACAAGATAACATATGTAATGGAATGAGCCATCAATCAAATTATGTAAATGAAGGCAACACAAACCTGGGGAGCAGGGTCTGGTATGATTATGTCGTTTGCTATGGACTTGGCGATCTTAACATCCCTTTCTAGCATAAGCTGAAGAGAGAATGTCAAGGGTCAGCACTGGGAAAGAAAAAATATAAGGGGAGAGGAATATCACACAGATGGATAGTTATCATACCTTCTTAACCTTTTGCAAATCAAAATCCTCGGTAACTTCAAAATAAGGGACAGGGTACTCCGGATAATCATTTCTTACTTCAATTGCTTTATCTTTACCATTAACGTTATGTTTGCTCAGGGCAAGTAAGTCCCTTTTCCACGGTGCATCAAAATTCAATTCCATCCTTTTGTTTTCCTGAAACATGGAAGTTTAATCTCAAATTACGTTCATGTTAAATGCGAGAAAAAGGGCCGCACAAAAAGTTTCTGAAATACAAGTTGAACCGGGAGCTGAAAACTCTGTTGCATATGTAGACATTATGGAAATCCAGAAACCAAAGGCTAAATTTGATGTTACAGTTCAACAAGTATAAACAATAGTCATCAATGGTTAATGACCCCCCACGAATAACTGAATTGCCCTTGCTGACGCCACCTGAAGCACAACGAGACATCTTCACACGCAAGGATACCAAGTACCAACTAAACAAAAAACAGCAGTCGCATTTGAGGTATCATCATATTTACTTTCATATAAGCTTTCAGACCAATGTTCAGATTAGATAACGGTGGTCTTATATACAACTCGCAGAGTACGTACACACGGCGAGCAACTCAGACTAAATACTGCGCCGACAAAACGAGGTGCAGGAAAATTAAGCTTTCAGTCAAGTGTTCAGATTAGAGAACCGTCACAGAGAGTTTTACATTCAGATCGGAAACTAGATCGATCAAGAACGACGCGACAGCGATGATAATTCATCTAGGGCTTTGCAATCAGCTTTGGTCGACTAACAGCTTTGCAATCAACTAGATCAATCCGCAAACGTATCAGAGAAGGCCCGACTAACAGTTCCATCAGTACTCCTCCAGGGCAAGATTCGGCACACAGAGAAGCCATACATACCAGATCAGATATATCACACGAGAAGGAAGAGCGGTGCGCGTGTGGCGCGTGCGGCGGGAAGAGCGGTACCTCGTTCGCGGCCACTCGCCTCGCGCCGGCACACTGTATCTGACGGCTGGGAACGGGGGAGTTTTTTTTTT
>LR738712.1:18811167-18824009 GCA_902687465.1 Secale cereale
CGCTGCAGAACTGTATGTAGTTGTTCTCCCACTTCTGGAATGAACCAGAGCACGTAGATAGGGTGACACTCGAGGCAGTGTATGAGAGGAAGAGATGCAACTTGATTGGGAAATGGCGTGAGATGAAGGTGGTGGAGAGATAGCCTCGGACATGGGTGAACACATGGTTGTGAAAGGGGTCGATTCGATGCTGGAAAGTGTGTGTGAAAGAGAAAGAGCAAATAGTATAAGCAAATTGGGCAAAGGAAGAAGAAGGCCCGAGTGATTTAAAGAGGGAGCAGCGTGGTACAGGCAAGAAGAGGAGTATGCTGCAGCTAGCCGTTCTAATGGGTGACTGATTAATTTCATGTTGGGCCGTTCCATGCGACTGGCGTGTGGGACTTACAGCTGCCCCCTCTGATTTAATACAAAGACTATACGTATGCTTACATGTGCCAGGAATATCATTATACAAGCTGGCCGTATAATAAGTGCACGAATCACGTGGGAGTGGACGGAGCTGATTTCCTCCTCGCGTGGCCGCATGTCCACTCGCGATTTATCGATATACAACATCCTTATAATGTACTAAGTCTTTGGTCAGATAAGCTACTTAGCAACTCAGCTTTCCATGTCGCTTGCTTTCCACGTCGCTTCGCCGGCATCGCCGTTAACACAAAAGACAACGAGCCATCAGAATTTATCCTTGGCCAGCATCAGCGCTGACAGTGAAGACAACAAATCAACGGGTGAGTTCGTCATTATCTCCTTCCACCTGCCTTGTGTGAATTAAAAAATAATATATTGATTCTAAAAAAATACTCAATGTAACTTTATTTCTGATGTTTGCTAAAATTGGATTAAAAAAAAGTGCATAATGGCACATGGAGCAGGTTTTCATGTTTCGCCCGGTGCAACGCACGGGCATTTGTACTAGTGTATAAAAAAGTGAAGAAAAAAAATCGACGGCGGACTGCATGCCGTCGGCGAGGAGGACGGACGGCAGGGCAGGCACCGCGGCGAAGGGCAAGGCGGGCAAGGTCAGGATGCATGGTGGGACGAGGAAGGAGAGAGAGACACGGCGACGGCGGAAGACGGACGAAGCAAGAGAGAAAAAGGTCCCCTCCCAGCGAGCGTACGTGCACCTCTTTTCTTTTGGAAAATATATAGAAGAAGAAAAAACTCGCTAATAAACGAGGAGACGGCGTTTGTCGTTTTATTAACTGATGATGACTCGTCAATTGGTTTTGCGATCCTGATTCCTGAACCAACGACTTTTCTCTTCTTGTTCAAATTCAACCTCGTCAACTGGTGGAGCAGTCCGACTGGCCGTTGGGCGTGGCCATGGACGACAAGACTTGCTTGCAACAGCGCACCTGCAGACGATTTGGCGACCGACCGACCGACTCGGTTTGGTTCCGGAAAGGCCGCCCACGATTGAGTCATCGGTCAGGTGTCGCCTGCAGTCTAGTCCGTTCTCAGGGGCTGAACCGCCCGCGAGAGGCTTAACCAGAATAAGCTTTGAATATACAAGTCTTCTGCATGCTGCCGAGAATTATTACAAATCCACTAGCATGCATGCATGCATATCACGAATCACTTAGTATTCTCCAAGAGACAAAGACCCACCGGCGAACCTGGACTTGAGAAGTTCGACGATCTGGGCGTCCACCCGGAGCGCCCTGGTGAGCACCGGCGTGGGGATGGGCGGGTCGGAGCCCAAGAGCGTGAGCGGCACGAAGACGATGCCGGGGTTCTGGCTGTTGAAGGAGACGAACATGGTGGCCTCCGTGTCGCCGACGTTGAACTGGAAGTGCATGAGGCCGCGCGGGATGAGGAAGTTCTCGCCGGCGCGCACCACCCTGGAGTAGAGCCTGTTCCCGGACTCGTTGCTGCCGATTATGCCCACGAGGAGCTCGCCTTTCACCACGAGGCCGATCTCGGTGGCGCGCGGGTGGACGTGCGGCGGGTTGGTGCCCCCGGGCGCGAAGTCCACGCGGTTCATGGAGATACCCTGCGTGTTCTCGCCGGGGAACTCCGTCACGTCCAGCCTCGTCACGGCCGAGCCGTTCGGGGTGGACGTGTTGCCGCCCCTTGCCAGCTTGGTCGAGAAGAGGAAGTCGTCGCCAGCCTCCGACAATGGCACACACGGGTACCCGTTCACCCGGATCGCGTTGTCGTCGAGGTCGGCCACGCAGAAGTCCTGAAGAGGATCAGGGTCGGCCGCCATGATGGCCGGAGTAAGGAGTAGCACGGTGAACATGCAAGCTATGGTTTTGGAGTAAGCCATTGCTTGCTATGGTTGCTCAAGATCAAGGGTGTCTAAGGCACTGGTAGTAGCTGAGCTAAGCGATGGTAGATGAGTGAGTGGTAAGGCAGGCATATGGAGTCCTTTATATAGAGGATCAGTGCACGCATGCATGCTTCTGCCGCATGTGTGAACACGAGAAGCAGAGTTAGTTCATTAAAAAGTAGAGTATATTACTGGGCGTTTGATAATTCTCAGATGCCTAAAAAGTTTGGAAGGGTCAGTCCATTTTAGTAGGAAGAAAAGTGTAGCCCCGAGGGCGAGAAGGGGACGCCGCCGACTGTACAGTGAGTGCAGCCATTGAAAGTCAAATATAGAGTTTTAAACCAGGAGGTCGAGACCCGTTACTCGACGAGCACCACTTAGGCAAAGTCACATTGTATCGCCACCATCACTTGCCGAAGAAGACGATACTACAATGAGGGGCACACAAACACCATTGTCATGGAAAATTGGAATCTGAACCGTTTCATGGTATACATGCTTGGAGAGAGCCGCTTGCATGCGTATGCCAGAGTTGTTGCAAGTTGAGGGGGTTTAGAGGGATGGTCGGAGTGATGGGCAGGACGACAGTGCTAAAGGTAAAGGAGAGAGTGGGGCGGCGAGGCGGTGTGTGGTAGCACCGTCCGGACACCAAGACAGGTGGTTAGTGCTGGGTAGGCCGTGGAAGAAGAGAGAGAAGATGGACAATGGAAGGTGATCTTGCCGCTCATTCCTGATCGAACGGCTGCGAGGAAAACTAGCTAATGCTAAAAACAATTTTCAGGTGCCTGTTAAATACTACTCCGTTTCATAATGTAAGACGTTTTTTGACACTACATTAGTAGAGTAAAAAATGTCTTACATTATGGGACGGACGGAGTAGATGGCTACGGAATGATCAATACACCTTTCCTTTGCGGGGAATGAGCAGTACACTTGTTAGAGATATGGTTGACGGCGGCACGGAAGCAACGCGGATCCCTGAAGCGGCCGGTGGACGTTGACGCTGCACAGGTTGCAGACACCCGGTAGAAATCTTCTTCCTCTCGAGTTGACACGGCCGGGTGATGGTTGATGATGGGTGGGTGACATGCGGGACGTGGGGTGCTGTCTGCCTCTGGAGAGCGGGGGCTGAAGACGGAACAGAGACGGGCCGCTAGCTGGATCGATCGCGGTCAGAAAATCAAAATCCAACTTGAAAGTTGAGACCATGCATGCATGCATGCTCTCGTCGTCTCGCTGGCGTCTCCGTTCCGTTACATGAATCCGTTCTCTCGCTGGGACTGGGATGATTGGCAAGTCAGGAAGAGGAGAAACAAAACCAAGAAACCATTGATGTCATGATGATGTGCCTCTTGAGCGAGAGTCCAGGCTCAGGGCAGGCAAAGCTATTTTCAGCTTTCCATTCCCGGCGATCGACGAGTCGAGCACATTTTGGCCATATATAAACGTTAGCCGATGTCTCTTCAGCGAGCACTCAACGTTCCGTCGGGGACACCAATTACCAAGGTTGAAACAGCAGCACACGTCGCCCTCTCGCCCAACCGTATGTGGACATGTGATCAACCGATTTACGCGCGCAAATCCTCGCTCCCTTTTTTTTTTTGCATCGAAAATTGGACTTTATTCAGAATAACAAGAGTCGGTTACAATCTGCCCGTAGGCTAGTACGGAGGAAGTCTGGGCTAACAGCTAGCCAACTGTTCGTTCCATCAAGCGTACAGGCACGCTGGGCACAAAGATGGGCCGGCACATTTAAATCCCTACCGACATGTCGAACCGAGAAAGAGATGAAATGCGGCACAATGTCCAATAATTCTCTAAAGATAGGCGAAGCAATTGACGATGGATGGATCACTAGAATTCTTGCAAAACAACCTCTTATAATTTATAGATTATTATAGATCAAATGACCGTTGGATCTTCATAAGAATACGTAAACAGATCACGCCCGCTAGATCTTCATCGTTGTACCCGGATAGATCACACGATTACTTATGTATATTCTTGATTACTTATGCACGCGTGCATCTCAGCTCAACCTGATCACGATTGAGTCTTTCCGGAACCAACTACCAACGTCTATCAACGTGGCGAAACGCATGGGACCTACTGACGGTTCTTGCGCTATCTGCGGGCTGCCCGAAGACGCTAATCATGTCTTCTTCCAGTGCGTGCTGGCAAAGTTTGCGTGGAGTGCGATCCGCGGGACCTTTGCCAAAACATGGAACCCCCAATCTTCGGCAGACCTCGTTTCTATAATCCACGCCCAGACTGGGACGAACGCGCGTATTCTATGGTGTTGCGCTGGGGCGCTTCTTTGGTCCCTCGGGACGGTTCGGAACAAAATCACCATCGAACACAAGTTCCCAACCCATCCTACTGACATTTTTTTCAAATGCCATCTCTTCCTTCAGGTGTGGATGCCGTTGGGGAAAGCGCGTGATAAGGAGGACATGCTCGCAGTAATGGAGAAAATCAAGGCGGTGTCAAGGCTGTCGCGACAAAATGAAGGAGCCCCCACCACTGCTACTTAGACATTGCGGTCTTTTATTTTGGGTCTTTTGCCTCTTTTGTGCGCCTTGGTTAAGATACTTGTCGGATGCGCTTTCAGTGTTTTATTCGCGCGAGTCTAGATGGATTGTAATATTGAACTATGTGACTGTGGTTTTCGTTGCCTTGTTGGCTTTATTAATTTAAAGCCGGACGCCTCTAGCGTCTACGTTCCAAAAAATCACGATTGAGTGGCATGGAGTTGGCTGTCAGCCGGCGTGAGCGAATGCAACAGCATGGAGCAGCTCAATGCATCTTGGCGTGCGGCCGCCGTCGAGGAGGAGTTGGTCCTGCCACCGCCGCCGAGTCTTGCCGCGTGCCCGCCGTCGAAAAGGAGTCCGGCAGTCCACCCGGCCAGCAAAAAATAAAGTCTGGCGAGGGCTCCCTCACGTGGTGGCCGCGAGAAGCGAAATTTTGGGAGCGGAAATTAAGAGAAACGTGATTTACGGCCGGGATTCACCTGCAGTCTAGACTAGAAAAAAGATCCCACAGCTTTAAAAAAAAAAAAACAGATCCCACGATGGTAAATCACACGGCGTCCCAGAAAAATCGTGCTCCCTCCGTCCAGGTGTATTGGGCATCTTAGCGATTTTAGAATTTCCAAATGAGTAAGACACGAAGGAATTAAATCAGCCTCGTATCACTCCCATGCCTCGTTCGCTTCACCCTCATGCACAAGTTTTCAATCTTATGGGCAATAACTCTGGTTGCATGCGTTTCGTGCTGCATGTTGATTGGTAAGGCTGCCCATAGTGGGAGTAACATAGCTAGTAACATCACACATCCCAACACAGTTTTGCTTATGTGGCATGTAATTAATGAGGAGAGAAGTGCTTGTGGTAACTAGCTATGTTACTGTAACATCACACATACCAATGCAAATTGAGTCTATAGACTAATAAATGAACTCTTGCATGACACCACATCTATGTTTCTACCCACTATGGAGGTAGTAACATAGTCTAGTAATACGTGTATGTTACTAGTGTAAGTTACTCCCCACTATGACTAGTCTAAGGCAAAGAAATTGCAATCAATTAGCTCAACTTACAAGATTTTTAATGCTAATTATATCTAATATTACGACCAATCCCATCACATCTAGATCATGGTGCAGCTCCTTAAGCGCCCAATACACTTGGACGGAGGGAGTACCGAGTCGGTTTGGTTCCGGAAAGGCCGGCCACGATTGAGTATATATGCGATGCGACGATGACGTATTGACGTTCACGATCGAGTCGTCTTCCTTCCTTGGATTCGATTGGAAAGTAGCGACCATGTCTTCGATCTCAGAAGAGAAATCGATCGTGCGAGAGATCCTTGTGAAGCTGCCGACGAGGGACGTCGCCCGCTGCCGCTGCGTCTGCCGACGGTGGCGCCGCATAGTCGCCGACCCCTCCTTCCGCGCCCTCCACGGCTCCGTCGGCGACGGCGGCGACGGCGACGTGCAAGCAGAGACATTGCTCGTGTACGAGATCCGCCTGAGTGCCACCGTTGACATGCTCGTCCTTGACAGCCCGTCGTCGCGGAGGCTCATGTGCCGCGTCACCGACCTGTTCGCGGTCGCCGGGTACATCACGGCCAACGCCTGCAACGGCTTCCTCCTCTTCGCGCCGCGCGTCCATGACTGGCCCCTTTGCGTCTGCAACCCCGTCACCGGCGAGAAGCTGCTTCTCACGGAGGCGCCCTCGGTCCAACACGAGGTCAGCTACGCCCTGGGATTCAGCCCTTCCACCCGCCGGTACAAGCTCTTCCGCCTCTCCTTCCCGCCCGATGGCTGCTACATGGACGTGTGCACCTTAGGCGGCGGCGACCAGCTGTGGCGCAGGCACCCGGACCTTCTCCCATGTCGAGCGGTCTCAGCACCGTCTCCGGCGCTCGTAGACGGCAAGATGATCTACTTAACATGTGGCGAGGGGATATTGGTGATGGACGTGGCAACCGAGGCGCACTGCACCTACCCCCTCCCCATGCACGAGGGGGAGAAGCTCGTCTTCGAGCTGCGCGGCCGGCTCTGCGTCGCGGTGCACGTCATCGCCCAACGCAAGCTCCACTTCTGGGTATTGCATCTCGACCAAGACAAGACCTTGCTTGACTGGGAACTACGCTACACCTTCCACATGGTCCACGACGGCGACAAGAATGACGACGGTGAAGACCAGCCGAGGGGCGCTGGATTCAACGACCGTAACGGGATGCTATGCTACAGGATGAGTGGCCGTCTCTACAGGTACAACACCACCAAGAAGGACCGTCGTCGTAAGGTTGGTGCTTTGTTGGAATGGGACAACATAACCCAACTGCCCAGCAAAGATTGGTGGAACGTCTATGGCGGTTACCGTCCCACCCTAGTCTCGCCACGTACCCTCTTTGTTGACCCCCTTGCTGAGCACCGCCGCAAAGAATTTGAGGACTCTCTGTTAGCTGCTTTGCGTCATCGATAAGACTAGCCACAATGGGTAGTAACATAAAGTAGTAACATGCCCATGTTACTACTCTATGTTACTACCTATATAATGGGGAGTAACATATGTGTGGTAACATGAAAGACTTCATTTATTAGGCTATAGACTCATTTTATCTTGATATATGTGATGTTACTCATAGTAGTAGTAACTAGCTATGTTACCACATGACTCTCTTTCTTCATTTATTGCTTGCCACATCATCTATTTTATCTAGATATGTGTGATGTTACTACCTATGTTACTCCCATTGTGGGTAGTCTAAGTTCCTTGTATCCACAAATAGGTATTTATAATGTTCCTTGAACAGTGTGGTTTGTATTCAACTACGTACTATTGAATAGCACACTAGTATTAAGGCTGGTCACAATGGGCAGGAACATAAGATAGTAACATACACACTTATCTAGACTATGTTACTACCTCCACAGTGGATAGAACATGTAGGTAGTGTCATGCAACGATGCATTTATTAGTTTATAGACTCGTTGTTTCTTGAAGTGTGTGATGTTCCGGTAACTTAGCTAGTTACCACAAGCACCTCACTCTTCATTAAATATGTGCCACATAAGCAACGTTGTATTAAAATATGTGATGTTACTCCTAAGTTCCACCCCATTGGGACCAGCCTAAAGGACTTACAAAAGTGAACAGAGGAAGTATTGTATATTACTTGCGTCGGGATGAGCTAGCTTGTGATGAAAATGGAGATGGGGGCAAAGGGCAGAGTCAAGGCCACTGCCGGCTGCTAAGGAAATGGGACCAACGAACAGAGACAAGGAGGAGATGTATCTCAATGGAGTATTGCACTTGCAAACGGCTCGTTCATAATATTCTTGCACACCTCTAGTCGTCAATCATATGAGTTTCAAGGGCGTGCTGAGGGCGAAATACCAGGGTGTTCAGCAACAAACGTGCACGCTATTCTGCTCTCCAAAAAAAAAATGTGCACGTTATTCTGGATCCGCGACGCAGCCGTTGGATGATCCACCGGTTTATCTGTACTATAAAATTAATACAAACTTGAGCCACTTATTTTGAGACGGAAAGAGTACTTCTGTACTCGCTGAGGAGACCTCTGCTAGTTACATTTACTAGCATAAAGCATGATCCATCGTTACAAAAGGGAAGGTTCTGGCCGCGGCGTACCTACCCTGGCTCCGGTCTCTCTCAAATAGTTCTCTTCTTGTTTTGTTTCTCTTCTCGATCGATGACTTATTTCCAATAATAGCACGTTGGCACAGAGAAGGGATTCTAATTGCCTACTACTGATCGATCAGTGAGCAAATAAAGTGCAGAGATATTGGGCCCTGCCTGTCTCCTTGCAGTTTAAATATCAGTTTTGCTAAGTCTTAGTCGACCTAGACTTCGTTATGTCCCAGTCAATACTATACTCCTTTGATCTTGCATGAAGATTCGTACAATTTTTTTCAGTTTTTCTTATTTCTTTTTATATATTATATCACTCGACTGAGACTTCTCAGCCGACTGAAACCTAGACACACTCTTTAAATATTCGATTGGCCAAGAAGATATGGTGCCAGCGAAACAACGCAAACATGATTGGCAGTGGCAATCAATGGGGATGTTGCGCGTCAGACTTTCTGACCCTCATCCATCACTGTCTCCAGTCTCCGGAGTAACCCCGGGTTGGCATGCCTCGCACATCTGCATGGCCGCATATCACAGACCCATCTGCCGTCAGCGATCGAGGCCTTCCGCTTCTCGCCTTCCCGTGTCAACTCAGCTCAGAAGGAAGAACATTTCTACCGATTGTTGTTGCGAGCTGCGCCGCCATCTTCAGCGCCCAGAGCCATGTTTCCAAGTAAGAATGTCAATTTTACCCATGAACACGTAAACACCCGATCCATATGGATTGGGTATGGGCACATTTTCGTGCCAAGGGCAGTATCCAAACCCGATTAATCAAGGGTAGGGCATGTGTATGATTTTGTATCCATAGGCATGTTCAGTCCCTATCCAACTATCTTACCGGCGGGTCACGTGTGTTGTAAACTCTAAGCTACCGCGTCATTTCATCTAAGCTCTGTACCCCCACCCTCACCCGTCTCCCAACAACCAATTTCAATCTATGGTTGGATTGTGAGGAGGACAATGATATCTTCAACCCACCAGGGGTCAAGCACCATACAAAGTACGTGTGTATAGAAAATATTGATCCTGAAGGCTCCCATTTAAAAAAAAGTAATTTAAAATACAAATTTTGGAAGTCCATGTCAAAATTAAGCATCATTCCGGATTGGTTTCCTATTTGTAGGCATTTAAATGAATTTATAGGTATTGAAGGGATATAATTCAAATTGGAACTACACGTATATTTAAAAGTGGCTACAAGTTAAAAGTGGAAAAAAAATATTTTAATTATGAAGTTCCTTTGGAGATGTTATCCGAGAAATGTGCGGAAAAAAAACCAAACATCAATTTAAAACCGCCTTGAGTACACAATCCCCCCCCCCCCCACCGCGCGCTGTGGGTGAGCATGGGGGGCCACCATATAAGTAAGCGGTCAACCACTTGACTGAAATATGATGATACACTTCTCATCAAGAAAAAAAGGAATGAAATATTATGTACGAAGATAAATTGTTAGAACAAAACAAAGTAGCATGCATGAATCTCAAAGCAACAACGGACGGTGCATCTATGTTCGGGATATTCCGTGCATTGTAGAAAAAACACTCTCAAGTTTTATTCACGTTCTGGAGATTGCTACAACGCATGACGCATTTTCCATTCTGACAATGTATTCACGTAATTTTGAAAGCCTTTTTTTTTCTGAATGATTACGAGATCGCTCAACATATGCCGTATCACGACGTAAACTTTAGAACATGTTTGACTTATAAAAGGTAATCAGACATATATACAAAAAGGCTAATTATATATTCCGTTCAATGAAAAGAACAAAGACGACAATAAAAAGCAGTACATTCAATTCCTCATATTGGTTCTGAAGGCTAAACCGTGAGGCTAACTTATTCAATCTTATTACAATACAACTGCATGCGAGATTAACCCGAAGGTTGAATACATGTCTTCTGTTTGCTAGCGTGCAATTATTTAAGGGAAGGCTCCCAGGAATTAAAACCCTCCGGCGAACTTGGACTTGAGAAGTTCCACGACCCCGGCCTCCACCCGGAGCGCCTTGGTGAGCACCGGCGTCGGGATGGGCGGGTTGGAGCCGAAGAGCGTGAGCGGCACGAAGACGATGCCAGGGTTCTGGCTGTTGAAGGAGACGACCATGGAGGCCTCGGTCTTACCGACATTGAATTGGAAATGCATGAGGCCCCGCGGGATGAGGAACGTCTCTCCGGCGCGCACCACCCTCGAGTAGAGTTTGTTCCCGGAGTCAAGGCTGCCGAGGATTCCCACGAGGAGCTCACCTTTCATCACGATGCCGATCTCGGTGGCACGTGGGTGGATGTGTGGCGGGTTGGTGCCTCCGGGTGCAAAATCCACGCGGTTCATGGACACACCCAGTGTGTTCGTACCGGGCCACTCGGCCACGTCGAGCTCCGTCACGGCCGAGCCGTTCGGTGTGGACGTGTTGCCGGCCTTGGCCAGCTTGGACGAGAAGAGGAAGTCGTCGCCGGCCTCCGACATGGGCTTGCACGTGTGCCCGTTCACCGAGACCGCCTTGCCGTCGAGGTCGGCGACGCAGAAGTCTTGGAGAGGGTCTGGGTCGGTGGCTAGGACGGCTGGAGCTAGGAAAAGCATGACGAACAGGCCAGCCGCTAGAGATTTGGAGTACCCCATTGCTTGCTATGCAACAAGCTTAGCTAGGACTAATGAGCTAGAGTTTGTTGATGGAGACTGTCTAAGACACTGGTTGTTGCTAAGTTGTGGTGGATGGAGTGAGTGGTGAGGCGTATGGAGTCCTTTATATAGGGCCGGGGATCGGTGCACGCGATGGATGCATGGAGCTAATTAAGCTATGCATGTGCATGTCGTCATTGCATGCATGTGCAAATGGAGACACGAGGCAAGGCAGAGAGTTTATTGAAGATATATTACTTGTGTGGCATCAGCTAGCTTGTGATGAAAATGGAGATGGGGAAAAGGTCAGAGTCAAGGCCACTCCCGGCTGCTATGAAAATGGGACCAACGAACAGAGACAAGGAGGAGGTGTATCTGAATGGAGTATTGCTCTTGGAAACGGGTTCACAATATTCGTGCACACCATTACTCTTCTAGGCTTATCAAGTTGAGGGGCGTGCTGATATAATGAAAAGTCAGGGTCTCATTCAACAGCAAAAGAGAGAACGGGTTTGCTATTTCACATCTAGATGCATCTAATTCACTCACCCTTGATTTTAAGGATGAGTGAGTTAAATGTGAGATAATATCTCACATCTAGATGTGATATAGACATACCCAAAAAAGAAATGTCAGTGTCCAGGGGCTGCATATGGCATGATCGTCAGAAATGGGAGGCTTCGCGCCGCGGCGTACCTACCCTAAACCTGGCTACGGTCTCTCTCTCAAATAGAGTAGTTGTTTTCTTGTTTTCTTTCTCTTCTTGATCGATGACTTGTTGCCAATAATAACACGTTGGCTCAGAGAAGGGATTCTCATTGGCTACTACTGATCGGTGAGCAAATCAAGTGCAAATATTGGGGCCTGCCTGTCTCCTCGCAGTTTAAATATTCGATTGGCCAAGAAGATATGGCGCCAGCGAAACAACGAAAACATGATTGTCACTGGCAATCAACGTGGGGATGTTGCGACTTTATGACCCTGTCCCTGTCTCCAGTCTCGCCGCGCACCTGCATGGCCGCATGTCACCGACCCATCAGTCGTCATCGATCGAGGCCGTTCGCTTCTCGCCTTCCCATGTCAACTCAGCTCAGAAGGAAGATCATTTCTACCGACTGTTGCTGCGAGCTGCGCCGCCATCTATAGCATCTGGCCGGAGCCTCGTTTGCAAGTAAGGATGTCAATTTTACCCGTATCGATTGGGTATGGACACATTTTCGTGCCATGGCCAGTATCCAAACCCTTGCCGATTAATCATGGGTAGGGCATATGTATGATCTTGTGTCAACATGTACGTCAAACCCAATCCAATTATCTTACTGGTGGGTCACGTGTGTTATAAACTCTAAGCTACCACATCATTTCATGTAAGCTCTGTACCCCCACCCTCACCCGTCTCCCAAGAACCAATTTCAATCTATGGTTGGATGGTCAGGAAGACAATGATAGCCTCAACCCACCAGGGTTCAAGCACCCTACAGAGTTTGTATGTATAGAAAATATTGATCCCGAAGGCTCCTGATTTTTCAAAATAAATATTAAAATACAAATTTTGAAAGTCCATGTCAAAATTAAGTATCATTCTGGATTGGTTTCCTCTATTTAGGCATTCAAATGTATTTATAGGTATTGAAGGGGTATAATTAAAATTCGAACTACAAGTATACTTAAAAGTGCCAACAATTTAAAAGTTAAAAAAACATAATTAAGTTCTGAAATTCCTTGGGAGATGTTATCCGAGAAATGTATAAAAAAAATTCAAACATCAATTTAACCCC
>LR738712.1:18824092-18844731 GCA_902687465.1 Secale cereale
CCCCCCCCCCCCACTGTGGGTGAGCATGGAGGTCCACCATATAACTAAGCGGTGGACCACTTGACTGAAATATGATGATACACTTCTCAACAAGAAAAAAAAAAGAATGGAATATTATGAAACAAGATAAATTTTTAGAACAAAACAAAGTAGCATGAATCTCAAAGCAACAACAGATGGTGGATCCATGTTTGGGATATTCCGTGCATGGTAGAAAAAACACTCTCAAGTTTTATTCACGTTTTGGAGATTGCTACAATGCATGAGTGCATGACGCATTTTGCATTCTGACAATGTATTCACGTAATTGTGAGAGCATTATTTCTGAATGATTTCGAGATCGCTCAACATATGCCGTCTCGTCACGTAAACTTTAGAGCATGTTTGACTTATAAAAGGTAATCCGACAAATATACGAAAATGCTAATTATATATTCCGTTCAATGAAAAGAACAAAGACGACAATAAAAAGTAGTACATTCAATTCCTCATATTGGTTTTGAGGCTAAACCATGAGGCTAACTTATTCAATCTTATTACAACTACATGCGAGATTAACCTCAAACTTGAATACATGTCTTCCGCTGAGAATTATTAATTTTGATAGCATACATATATCAAATTATATACTGATCATTTCAGGGAAGACTCCCTGGAATTAAAACCCATCGGCGAACTTGGACTTGAGAAGTTCCACAACCCCGGCCTCCACCCGGAGCGCCTTGGTGAGCACCGGTGTGGGGATGGGCGGGTTGGAGCCGAAGAGCGTGAGCGGCACGAAGACGATGCCTGGGTTCTGGCTGTTGAAGGATACGACCATGGAGGCCTCTGTCTTGCCGACGTTGAACTGGAAGTGCATGAGCCCGCGTGGGATGAGGAACGTCTCTCCGGCGCGGACCACCCTGGAGTAGAGCTTGTTCCCGGAGTCAAGGCTGCCTAGTATTCCAACAAGGAGCTCACCTTTCATCACGATGCCGATCTCAGTGGCGCGGGGGTGGATGTGGGGCGGGTTGGTGCCTCCCGGCGCGAAGTCCACGCGGTTCATGGACACGCCCAGCGTGTTGGTACCGGGCCACTCAGCCACGTCGAGCTCCGTCACGGCTGAGCCGTTCGGGGTCGACGTGTTACCAGCCTTAGCCAGCTTGGACGAGAAGAGGAAGTCATCGCCGGCCTCCGACATGGGCTTGCACGCGTGCCCGTTCACCGAGACCGCCTTGCCATCGAGGTCGGCGACGCAGAAGTCTTGGAGAGGGTCTGGGTCGGTGGCTAGGACGGCTGGAGCTAGGAAAAGCATGGCGAACAGGCCAGCCGCTAGAGATTTGGAGTACCCCATTGCTTGATGACTGGTAGTTGGTGGAGAGTGTCTAAGGCACTGGTAGTTGCTGTTGCTAAGCTGCGGTGGATGAGTGAGTGGTGAGGCGCATGGAGTCCTTTATATAGGACCGTGGATGCATGGAGCTAATTAAGCTATGCATGTGCACGTCGTCACTGCATGCATGTGCAAATGGAGACGCGTGGAAAGGCAGAGAGTTTATTAAAGATATATTACTTGTGTGGCATCAGCTAGCTTGTGTTGAAAATGGAGATGGGGGCAAGGTCAGAGTCAAGGCCACTGCCGGCTGCTACGGAAATGGGACCAACGAACATATACAAGGAGGAGGTGTATCTGAATGGAGTATTGCACTAGGAAACGGCTGGTTCCTAATATTGGTGCATGCCATTACTAGTCAGAGCATCTCCAACGGCCGCGTTACGCGCCGCGCCCAAAAAATGCATTTGCCGCGCGCGCTTCGACTGGTTTAGCGCGGGGATAGGCGCCAGCTCCAACAGCCGCGCTATAATGCAGCGCGCGCGCCGCTCCAGCAGTGCCCAAAAATGCAGCGCACGCAGCAAGCACAAACCATATATACAATTCATAAAATAGAAGAAAAACGATCAAACAAACAAAATAAATCAACAATAAATAGTTATTACAACTCAAACAAATAGTTTATCATTCAGTACAACAAATAATGCAATAAACACAACCAATAGTTCATGAACAATACAATACAAATAATGCAATGAAATCATGCTCTTTGTCGTCCATGCCATGTCCACCACTCTTCAATCAGATCCTTCTGAAGATCATTGTACGTTGTAGGAGGCAACAAAACGGGCTACCCTTTCAGCCCTCCGCCGCACTCGCACGGGATGTCCCAAGAGCTCATACTGTGAGTAGTCTAAATCTTGGCCACGCTCATTCTCGATGATCATGTTGTGCATGATCACACAAGCGTGCATGATGTACCAAAGCATTTTTTGATCCCAAAATCTAGCCGGTACTCTCACAATAGCAAATTGGGCTTGCAAAATCCCAAATGCTCTCTCCACATCTTTTCTAGCAGCCGCCTGAGCATTGTGGAAATCAAGATTTTTCTTACCTTCTGGCTTTTTCAACGGCTTCACGAAGGTTTGCCACTTTGGATAGATGCCATCCGCTAGATAATAGCCATAGTTGTACGTATGGTCATTTGCTACAAACTGCACCGGTGGCAACTCACCATTCGCAATCTTATTCATCAGTGGTGACCGGTTGACAACATTGATGTCATTCAAAGATCCAGGCATTCCAAAGAATGCATGCCAAATCCAAGTCTCCTGATTGGCCACCGCTTCAAGGATTATAGTGGAACCTTTTTTTGGTCGTGGAATTGCCCATGCCATGCCTTTGGACAATTCTTCCAACTCCAATGCATGCAATCTATTGAGCCAAGCATGCCAGGAAAGCCGCGAGATTTGTTCATCGCCAATAGCCTTGCGGCGTCTTCAGCAGTGGGAGATCTCAAATACTCCTCGCCAAACACTTGAACAATTCCCACTGCAAAGCGCTTGACACACATGTTGGCTTGGCTCTCACCCATAGCCAAGTGATCATCAACTAGATCGGCCGGGATACCGTATGCCAACATACGCAAAGCGGCTGTCACCTTCAGAAAGGTGCTATGCCCGAGCTCTCCGGCGGCATTCCTCCTTTGCTGGAAAAACCGGTCATGGCTCGCTAGTTTCTCTGCAATGCGCTTGAACAAGTCTGTGCTCATCCTAAACCGGCGACGAAAATACGACTCCGGTTATGTGGGATTCTCCACGAAATAGTTCTTCATCAATCTGTTATGGGCATCAATCCTATCTCTCCAAATTTTATCCCGACCCATAACCGAACCACCGTGCTTCGGTTTTTTATTGATATGCATAGCTATGATCATTGCAAGATCCTCCTCCTCTTCCATATCAAATTCTTCTTCGAAAGAATCATACGACGAACTCATCTACAATGTTCAATACTATACTATCAAAACTACAATTCAAAATATGCACCAAATTCATAAGTTTGGAGCAATACATACCTTGTAGGCGTTTTGTCGAACACCTTGCGGGCGCGGCACGGCAGCGAGCCCTCGGGCGCTGTTCCTCGGACGTCGGAGGCGCGCGAGGTCCGGCCGGACTAGGAGGGGGTGGGGCGGAAGCGCGGCGGCGCGGGGAGGCCGGCGAAGCGCCTGAACGGTCGCCGGGGGGCGCGGGCGGCGGCCGCAGCGGAGACAGACCAGGGAAGCGCTTGAGTGGTCGCCAGCGGGCGCGGGCTGTGACGGCGGCGCGGGGATAGACCGGGGAAGCGCTGAACGGTCGCCGGGGGCGCAAGCGGCGGCGGCGGTGCGGTCGGATGGGGGCGGCGGCGCGGTCGCGAGAGTGGAGGAGCGAGCGAGCGAGCGCGGGAGAGAGCAGTGGCGAGCGCGGGAGAGTCGCGCGCGCGCGAGCTGGCGCGGCAAATAACGGACGCGGGATTGCGTCTCCGCCGCGTTGCACGCGCGCTAAAACTGTCTTTTTTACGACGCGGCGCTTGTATAGCGCGGCTGTTGGAGATGCTCTCAATCATGCATATGGGTTTCGTCTAGGCTTATCAAGTTGAGGGGCGTGATGGTGAAAGGTCAGGGTCTTCATTCAACAGCAAAAGAGAGAAATGTCAGGGTCCATGGGCTGCCTGACGGCTGACGACATGCAAAATGTAAAAGGAGGCTTCTCGCCGCGGCGCACCAACTCTGAACTGAACCTGGCTAAGGTCAGTTCTCTTCTTGCTTTCTTTCTCTTCTTGATCGATGACTTTTGCCAATAATAGCACGTTGGTGCAGAGAAGGGATTCTCATTGGCTACGACTGATCGATCAGTGAGCAAATCAGTTGCAGATATGGCGCCCAGCTTACCCGTCTCCTCGCAGTTTAAATATTCAATCGCGGAAAATATGGCGCCACCGAAACAAGGAAAACATTTTTTTAGGGGCAAGCAACGAAAAACATGGTTGTCAGTGGCAATCAACGGTGCCTGTGGCGAGTCAGACTTTCTGACCGTGATCCATCCAGCGCACCGGCCCGCCTCTCCCTGGCTCCAGGCTCTGAATGTATCATTTTTATTACAGTATAGTAATAACTTAATTCTTTTAGAACGAGTATTTTTTTGGATAAAATTTTCAATATATTCATCTTCTATCATGACAGTACAACGAACACTAGAAATAACCGCAAAAAAGAAAACGAATACTAGAAATAATAAAAATTAGATCCAGATCCGTAGACTACCTAGCGACGACTACAATCACTGAACATGCAAGAAGGCAAAGGGCAACCAACTAGAAGGCTCCTCCTAGTTCGGCCGAAATAGGGAGGGAGGACTCGTACCAATTCGTCCCATCCCTGCCATATATGGGGGTGGTGTCTCAGGCTGGCAATGGGGATTACCCACGCGGGTATTGGACTCCCATCCCCGTCCCCGCGACAACCTTACCATGCCCGTCCCCGTCCCCATACCCGTCTGCGGGGATAAAAATATTCCCATCCCCATCCCCGTCGGTTTTTTATACCCGTGGGGAAACCCATATACGCTATCAGCAATAACTTCATATAGCATTTTAGTAGGAAAAATAGCATTTCAGCACAATAAATAGTATGTTGTGTATAGGTTAGGGTTTTCCTCGGGCTTTTTGGCCAAAGGGGTGGGATGGGTGAAAAAAATCAGTTGGTAAGGGCATGAATTACATGGGGTCTTCTAATTTTTGAGCATGCATGTAAGGCCTACACGGGTAAGGCGGGTAACGGGCATGGGTAATGCTATCCCACCCCCATCCCCGTCATACACGCTGGGTAAGGTAGTTGACCCACAAGCTTCCCCGTGGGTATTAAAGCTGGCACATCCCCGTCCCCTAATAGAGTAATTACCCACGGGGACACGGGTAACGGTTAACCATTGCCAGCTTGAGTGGTGTCCCCTTTAGGGCCCATTTACCCCGTTAGGGGCTGCCTTCGGGTCAACCCAAGAGGGACTTTTCTCCCAAAATATATTCTGATTTTTTCTTTGAAGTTTCTAGAACTTCACTCCTTCCATATATTGACCCAATTTTTTTGGACATATTATATCTTTCCGGAATTCCTAAAACACTTTTAGGACCATCTGAAATACTACTTTGATGCTCATTCTCTCAAACTTTAGTTTCCATAATATTACTAGTCATTGAGCATGTGACTCTACAGGTTAGGGAATAAACGAACATTACCCGGAACACCTACAGATCAATAGAGCAGATCTGCACACCCTTGATTTAACTCCCACATATTCACAAAATTCTCGAGTGAACCTTTTGTTCCTGAATACTATTCCATCTACTTCGGGGGATGTTACAAAACTCTAAGTGAGATATTATTGGTATCCCTGTGATCAAGTCCTTGATCACTATACTGGTTATCATCATAACCGGTTTTGTTCTGTTTACTCGTATTTGTATTTCGGTATCCATGTGATCTTCATCACATGTGTCTAGCCAGACGACGATGACCCGGTAATACCGAGTGGGTTGAGAGAGTATCTCTCCATCGTCAGAGGAGCAAATCCCGGTCTTGAACTATCGATACCGATACATACGTTTACAGTATACCCGCACATTACTTTTATTGTCAACTAGTTACGGAGTGACGCCGTGTGACCAAAAAGTAACCATCTTGTATATTTGTTATACGGCATTCTCATGATCTAAGGAACTAACTAATCATAATGGTTTATGAAAATACCGACAGCATAATATTGAAGTAATCTCTCAATAATTCATAGGGTCTATCCAACCCCATTGTTCCGATGATAATGGGTTACCATTATTGATAGCATCCATGTTATTATAACAATGCTCATGATATGGAAAACAAGATCATCATCAATACATGAGCTAGTCTTAGAGGCATGACTAGGGAACATATTGGTGTTTATATTACCACACATGCAATTGATTTTTCCTCCGAATCTCATATTCGAGAATCAATGCTATTATAGTAGAGAAATATAAACTTAATTATGAACATGGAATTATAATAATACATTTATTATTCCCTATAGGGAATATTTCCAACAAATCCATAGAAAGCATGTGATAAATGGTCATGGCTGAGAGCACCGCCTTGAACAACACAATCATCCCACTTTGGGTGACCATGGAGGTCCGCTAGGTAGCTAAATCGCGAGCCACTTCATCGACTAGCGTTTGTAGGTCTGCCTTTGTAAGGGGCACCAATGAGAGAGGGAGGTCGAGGTAGTAACAGAGGAATGGCGCCACTTCACAAGGGAAAAACAATGAGCCTTTGCACCTCAGCGAACTCACATCGGATTGGAGCAGTAGATGTCTTATTCAAATTCTCCACAAGGACATACGCTTCCCCGAGAAAACCAAGCATCTCCTTCATCCCAGTGAGCACATTTGGTAAAGGCTTGATAAGCATAGCCGCATCATCAGCGGAAAGAGACAATCAATGAAGAACACCCTACTATTCCAAACCTGCCAATATCACAATATGTCACTACTCTCAAATTTCAACACCATGGCATTCATGAGATCCGTAATCATAAGAAAAAGGAGACGCGACAGTGGCTCACCGCAGCTGAGCCCAAAATGTACTCTTCGAAAAAAGAATTGGGCACAATTTTTGGTTGGTGTTAACAACTGAAAATCAATTGGGTACATTTTGCATTCTGCCCGTAACTTGAGGACATGTTTTCTGAATGAATTGGCTGCCCGTAGTAGTCTTGATAAATACTGCAAGACTTTGTTCCCTAGCGTAGTCTATATCCACAGTTGAGTTACTCCGTACCAATACCTTTCCCTTTGTTGATGTTGACTTGAGAGCATGTCTAACTTATAAAAGGGTAATCGGACAAATATGCGAAAATGATAATTATATATTCTGTACAATGAAAAGAACAATGAAGATAATAAAAGGTACAACATTTCAATTCCTCGTATTGGCTCTAATGACTGAACCAGGAGGCTAACTTATTCAATCTTATTACACTGCATACGAGCTTAACCAGAAGCTTGAATAGATATCTTCTGCTGAGAATTATTATATTTGGCTAGCATGCATATACCGAATGATATATGATCATTTATGGGCCCTGGAATTAAAACCCAGCAGCAAACTTGGACTTGAGAAGTTCCACGACCCCGGCCTCCACCCGGAGCGCCTTGGTGAGCACCGGCGTCGGGATGGGTGGGTTGGAGCCGAAGAGCGTGAGCGGTACGAAGACGATGCCGGGGTTCTGGCTGTTGAAGGAGACGACCATGGAGGCCTCGGTCTTACCGACATTGAACTGAAAGTGCATGAGGCCCCGCGGGATGAGGAACGTCTCCCCGGCGCGCACCACCCTGGAGTAGAGCTTGTTCCCAAAGTCAAGGCTGCCAAGGATTCCAACGAGGAGCTCACCTTTCATCACAATGCCGATCTCAGTGGCGCGGGGGTGGATGTGGGGCGGGTTGGTGCCCCCGGACGCGAAATCCACGCGGTTCATGGACACACCCAGCGTGTTTGTACCGGGCCACTCGGCCACGTCAAGCTCCGTCACGGCTGAGCCGTTCGGGGTGGACCGTGTTGCCGGCCTTGGCCAGTTTGGATGAGAAGAGGAAGTCGTCGCCGGCGTCCGACATGGGCTTGCATGTGTGTCCGTTCACTGAGACCGCCTTGCCGTCGAGGTCGGCGACGCAGAAGTCCTGGAGAGGGTCAGGGTCGGTGGCCAGGACAGCCGGTGCAAGGAGCAGTATGGCGAACAAACCAACCACTAGGGTTTTAGAGTACCCCATTGCTTGCTCAGCAACAAGCTTAGCAGCTAGAGTTTGTTGATTGCAACTTGCAAGTGTCTATGGCACTGGTGGTTGCTGCTAAGCTGTGGTGGATGAGTGAATGGTGAGGCATATGGAGTCCTTTATATAGGGGTTGGTGCGGCAATGGATGCATGCATGGAGCTAATTAAGCTATGCATGTGCATGTCGTCACTGCATGCATGTGCAAATGGAGACGCGTGGTAAGGCAGAGAGTTTATTAAAGATATATAATACTACAATCTGAGATGTCTCTCTCCCCCGCGTCGCCCCTCCCGCGGGGGACACGGGCGGCGCCGCCACCCTCTGCCGCTAGCCCTCCCCCTCCTCTCCTTCCCCGCCGCCGCCGGCCAAAGCCGCCAGGGCAAAGCCCCCCGCGGTGGCTGGCGGCGGGGGTCTTCTCCCCTCCTCGCGTTCGTGGCCTGCGGGAGCGGCCAGGTCGAGCAGAGGCGCCGGGGCGCGCGGATCCTGGCGGCACGGCGGCGAAGATCTTGATGGCGGCGGGCCCATGGTGCGGCTGCAGATGGGTCGACGCCTAGCTGTGTGGCGGCTGTGTGCGGGTCTCCTCGTGGTGGCGGCCTTCGCCGCCGGCGGGGCGGCACGTGCGCGGCATCCGGCGAGGGGTGGGGGCGCGGCCACGGTGGCTTCCCGTGCGAGTACGCTGAGAAGAGGTTGTGGCGTGTGCTCTCGGGGAGGATGGCTATCCTCGCCTAGATCCGTCAGCGGCATGGCGGCGGAGGTCACAGTGGCCGGTCGGCGGCAGCGGAACAAGGCCTGTGGCAGCGGCGATGATCTGTCTGGATCCCGGGGCAGTGGCCCTGGACGGTGGTGGCGGGTGAAGCTCGGGCTTCCCGCGGCGGCATGGCGTGGTGTTGTCCCTGTCTAAGGCGGATCTGTGACGGCGATCTGTTTGCGGATTGGTTCGGATCAGAGACGATGACGAGCGCGCGGGATCTTTCTCGGCGGCATTCGCGGTTTGGCGAGGCGGGGTGGGAGCCCTCCTCCTAGGCTCCAGCGGTGGCACACTCAGGCAGTGGCCGGTGCGCCAGGGATCCCACGGTGGCACTGCTGCTGCGGTTTGTCGCCGGATCTAGGCGACTGGATCTGGGGCTTTGAAGGCAGTCGAGACGGTGCACAGGTTGTTGGGTCGATTTCTTGGGACGGATCCGGGTGAAAACCTGGTCTTCGGTCGATGACCGGAGCCGGTGATGACGATGCTCTTATCATTGTTTTCTTCATGAAGGCATCACCGAGGTGAAGCTCCCAACTCCACTCAGTACATCCGGGGGAAACCCTAGATCAGCTGATCGGATGTTGGCGGCAATCATGTGTCGTAACCCCCTTGGGAGCGGCATTCTTGGAGGTGCACTCGGCTTCGCGGGATCAGCGGACGGCTTCTTTGGTGGAGCGGTGCTTCATCCATACATTGATGGCGATGAATCTTGACGGCGTGGCGCAGTGCATATTCGGAGTTCGATGTGGGAGGATGGACTCGCGTAGGAGGACGACGTTGTCTGGCGTCGTGGTGGTGTCGATGGCAGAGAGACCTGGCACGGTAGATGCAACAGTACAACTCTGAAGATGGACTCGTGGCAGGTGGTTGCGGCGGCCTCACACCCGGCATGCGTCTTGGTTGAGGAGTGCGCCGGACTGGTAGGTGCCCCATACCAGGCAGGCGTCCTGATTAGGACCTTAGGTCTTAGATGTTTAGGTTTGGCTGCGATGTCTGTTTGGTAGTATTAGGCCGAGGCTATCAGCGTCCCTTCATCAATTGGACAGGTGTATCGACAGTTGTTGCTTAGACGGTGACTTTAGTCTTGCTGTTGTATGACTTTGTAAGGTGTTGTGAGAATAATTAATAAAGTGGTCGCATGCATCACCCAGATGCAGAGGCCGGGGGTCATCCTCCTTTTCTAAAAAAATATTACTTGCGTGGCATCAGCTAGCTTATGATGAAAATGGAGATGGGGGCAGGGGCAGAGTCAAGGCCACTGCCGGCTGCTAAGAAAATGGGACCAACGAACAGTTACAAGGAGGAGGTGTATCTGAATGGAGTATTACGCTAGGAAACGGGTTCATAATATTCGCGCACACAATTACTCGTCAATCATGCATATGGGTTTTGTCTAGGCTTATCAAGTTGAGGGGCGTGCTGATGGTGATGAGTCAGGGTCTTCATTCAACAGCAAAAGAGAGAAATGTCAGGGTCCAGGGGCTGCCTGACGACATGCAAAATGTAAAAGGAGGCTTCTCGCCGCGGCGCACCAACTCTGAACTACGGTCTCTCTCAAATATATAGTTCTCTTCTTGTTTTCTTTCTCTTCTTGATCGATGACTTGTTGCCAATAATAGCACGTTGGCTCAGAGAAGGGATTCTCATTGGCTACGACTGATCAATCGGTGAGCAAATCAAGTGCAGATATGGCGCCCAGCTTGCCCGTCTCCTTTTGCAGTTTAATATTCGATCGCCGAAAATATGGCGCCACCGAAACAAGGAAAGCATTTTTTTAGGGGCAAGCAACGAAAAACATGGTTGTCAGTGGCAATCAACGGGTCAGACTTCCTGATCGTGATCCATCCAGCGCATATTCAGTGGGCGATATTCAGTAATCTATTTCTCTCAACATGTACATGTGTCACATGAACATGCAAACATGCTTTTTGAGGAAATGATATTATACCATGCATGAATCCAACGTCAGTGATTGCTTTGAGTTTCATCCTACTTTTTTTGGTTGGTGTTAAAAAACTAAAATATATCTTTTTTTGAAGAGTCGCAAGGTTTTTTCCTCTCGTTTAAAAGTGCATCCTAGTGGTTTGTTGTCTATCATCATTTATCAACAAATCTGATTTAAAACAAGTGCTCTTTATTATTGGTACATACCAAAATATGATGATACACATTGAAAGAAAAAAAAAAGGAACATCAGGAAACAAAATTTGACATTAACAAAAAATATAACACAAATCTCAAAGCAAAGACAAACAGTGGATCCATGTATGGGTATCGCAACCATGGTAGAAAAATCATTCTCGTGTTCTTTTTGTACATTTTGGATATTGCAATAATGCATTGACTGGTACATTTTGCATTTTGCCCGTAACTTGAGGACATGTTATGATTGGGACATTACTAGTCTTGATAAATACTTTAAGACTTCGTTCTTAGCCTGCTCTATATCCGCAGACCGCAGTTGACGTTACTCCATACCGATACATTTCCCTTTGTTGATGTAGACTTTAGACTTGAGAGCATGTTTAACTTATAAAAGGGTAATCAAACAAATATACGACAATGATAATTATTTATTCCGTTCAATTAAAAGAACAATGAAGACAATAAAAAGTACTCCATCCGTCCCATAATGTAAGATGTTTTTTAACACTACACTAGAGTAAAAAAACGTCTTACATTATGGGACGGAGGGAGTAGTATATTTTAATTCCTCCTATTGGCTATGAAGACTGAACCTTGACGCTAACTTATTATTCAATCTTATTACAACTGGACGCAAGCTTAACCAGAAGGTTGAATAGATATCTTCTGCTGAAAATTATCAAATTATGCTAGCATGCATATATTGAATTATATATTGATCGTTTCAGGGAAGGCTCCAGGGAATTAAAACCCAGCAACGAACTTGGACTTGAGAAGTTCCACGACCCCGGCCTCTACCCGGAGCGCCTTGGTGAGCACCGGCGTTGGGATGGGTGGGTTGGAGCCGAAGAGCGTGAGAGGCACGAAGACGATGCCGGGGTTCTGGCTGTTGAATGAGACGACCATGGAGGCCTCGGTCTTACCGACGTTGAACTGGAAGTGCATGAGGCCCCGTGGGATGAGGAACGTCTCTCCAGCGCGCACCACCCTTGAGTATAGCTTGTTACCGGAGTCGAGGCTGCCGAGGATTCCCACGAGGAGCTCACCTTTCATCACGATGCCGATCTCGGTGGCACGTGGGTGGATGTGGGGCGGGTTGGTCCCACCGGGCGCGAAATCCACGCGGTTCATGGACACACCCAGTGTGTTTGTACCCGGCCACTCGGCCACGTCGAGCTCCGTCACTGCTGAGCCGTTTGGAGTGGACGTGTTGCCGGCCTTGGCCAGCTTGGATGAGAAGAGGAAGTCGTCGCCGGCCTCCGACATGGGTTTGCACGTGTGCCCGTTAACCGAGACCGCCTTGCCGTCGAGGTCGGCGACACAGAAGTCCTGAAGAGGATCAGGGTCGGTGGCTAGGATGGTCGGAGCTAGGAACAGCATGGCGAAGAGGCCAGCTACTAGGGTTTTAGAGCACCCCATTGCTTGCTATGCAACTGATCAGCTAGAGTTTGTTGATCGAGAGTGTCTAAGGCAATGTTGGTTGCTGCTAAGCTGTGATGGATGAGTGAGTGGTGAGGCATATGGAGTCCTTTATATAGGGGATCGGTGCACGCAATGGATGCATGGAGCTAGCTATGCATGTGCATGTCGTCATTGCATGCATGTGCAAATGGACACACGAGGCAAGGCAGAGAGTTTATTAAACATGTAGTATTACTTGCGTCGACATCTCATCTTGTGATGAAAATGAAGATCTCAGGGTCAGAGTCAAGGCCACTGCCGGCTGCTAAGGAAATGGGACCGACGAACAGAGGCAAGGAGGAGGTGTATCTCAGTGGAGTATTGCGCTTGGAAACGGCGGGTTCATAATATTCGTGCACACCATTACTAGTTAATCATGCATATGGGATTCGTCTAGGCTTATCAAGTTCAGGGGTGTGCTAGCTGATGGTGAAATGCCAGTGTGTTCAACCACCAAGTCCTCTGCTCCGTTGATGTGATGGCCTTTTGGTACTCCCTCGGTCGCTCTGTTCTATAATACTCTCTCTGTCCCAAAATAAATGACTTAACTTTGTACTAGAGTACGTAGTACATCTTCTTAGTGAACAAGTTAGCATGGTGCGACGAATAATTCTGCAAGTACGTAGGAACTACCTACGTCCCCATCAACACGGATACCATTACTAGCCAGAACATCGCGGCCACCTTCGGTTGTGACCCCTCCTCCTTCCCCCAAATATACCTCGGCCTACCGCTCTCCACCACGCGCATGCCCTCTTCCGCTTTCGAACCTATCGTCCAACGCTTCCTAAAGTACCTATCCGGTTGGGCAGCAAAACTGCTCTCCCGCAAAGCCAGACTAACACTTATTTCCTCTACTCTCTGACGTCCTTGCCACTCACTTCATGTCTGTTTTTAGGCTCCCCAAGAAGATCATCAAAAGATTAGACGCCATCCGTAGATCTTTTTTTGGGCTGCCGACGAAACTTGCTCCGGGGCCGAGTGCCTTATTGCTTAGAAAAATGTATGCACATCGAAAAATGCTGGGGGTCTTGGTATCAAAAACCAGCTTCTCCAAAACAATTGCCTCCTCATGAAATTTGCCTTCAAACTTCTCCAAAAACAAGACTTACCATGGGTCAACTGGTTTTTCCAACACTACTCTCTAGACTTCGAAAACAAACCTCACAAACCCTCCTACCTATGGAGAATCGTAAACGAACAAATTCAAGCCCTTTGTAAAATCTCCTTTGTCCTTACCAACAATGGCACATCCACTTTCTTCTGGCTCGACGCTTGGCTTCTTCCGACTCCGCTAGCTGACACCTACCCACACCTTTTCTCCCACTCCACCTCACCCTCAGTCCTGGTTTCACATGTCATGCATAATGGTTTACTCGCTACTCTGCGGAACCGCCTAACCAATGTTGCTTCTGTAGAGCTTGCGTCTGTTTTGTCTCTGTTGCAGGATGTTACTACCAACGACACGCCCGGCGACAGGTTCTCAACCACGGCTCGTCCTTCTCCTCGAGGTGCGCCTACTCGTTGCTCTCCTCCGACCATGAGATCGATCTCAACGCAGGGTACATCCGGAGTTCCAAGGCACCTATCAAGGTCAAGATTTTCGGCTGGCTTCTCTGTCGTGACAGGTTGAGTACGATGGCGAACTTACATCGTAAGACCATCACCTCTGATTCGGATTGTCCGCGGTGCGCCCTCACTCACGAGAATGCAACGCACGTCGCCATCCTTTGCCCATGCGCGGCACATGTTTGGTCCCTCATAGGGCTACAACCCCCTCACTCCATCGACCTTCTTTGGGATAGTACTACACCGGTCGGCCTCGACATCAACATTTGGCCTACCGTGGCCCTCGTCATCCTATGGAAGCTGTGGGACTCCAGGAATGCTCGTGTCTTCCGCAATGAGCTACACACACCCCTAGATACTCTTCGAAACATTATTTTAGATTTTACGCTTTGGGCCTTCAGATTTAAGGACCCCGTCAGTAGGGAGGCTGACGTGCCTTGGCGCCTATACCTATCCTCTCGCTGTAACCCTTGATATAACTTGCCGATGGGCCTTTGAGTAATATATTCAGGTGGGGACCCTCCCCCCGCGGTGATTGTTCAAAAAAAACATTTTTTTTTGCATTTCTCGATCGGCTATATCAACCTGTTTTATGTGTCGTTGGGCTTGAGGGCGACTGCGACGTGTGTTGTCATTAATTTCAACTGTGCCAACTGGTCTCGCCGAAGCAACGTGCGGCCACGAAAAGTGGCTGCAGCTACCGGGCTCCAGGGCTCCTGGTATTTGAATTTTTTAAAACACATTTTCATCGCTTAAAAAAAACTTATATCAAATACGTGAATACATACACACATTCCTAAAACTTAACATTGAGCGTGTGGCATGAAGGTCAGAAATGGGAAGCTTCTCCGGTCTCAGATAGTTTCTTGTTTTGTTTCTCTTCTTTTTTTTTTTTTTTTTTGCGGGGGTGTTTTGTTTCTCTTCTTGGTGGCTGCGAGCCTGCGATCGACGACTTGCCAATAATAGCACGTCCAGCAGAGAACGGATTCTCATTGGCTAGGAAACTGGAAAGGCACGTACGTGCCTGATGACTGATGAGTGAGCAAATCAACGGCAGATCGATATCTCCACACAGTTTAAATATTCGCGAGACGCCAGCGAAACAACGAAAACATGCTTGTCAGCGACAATCAACGAGCCTGTGTTGCAGGTCAGACTTTGTGACCGTATGTGTTCGATCCATCCAGCCCATGCACCGGCGGCCCGCCTCTCCCTTTCTCCAAGTCTCCGGCTGGCCCCTCCCCCAGTTCACGTCCCACCCGCATGACACCCACCCATCAATCATGCATCCCGATTGAGGCCTTCCCACTTCTCGCCATATCTCATGCCAACTCGAAAGGAACAGCATTTCTACCCAGTGTTGCAAGGCACCCTCAATTTTTTTTTCGTGGGAAAGGAACTTTCATTAATCAACCGTAACGATTACATTCAGACTTTAATATGCTAGCTATCTCATCAGGCGAGTTCCGAAGCCAACAGGCGGTTCGTTGCTGCGAACGCCCCATGCTTACTAGGGTATGGCTCGCCATATTAGCATGGCGGCTTATTTTAGCTAGACTTGTGTTCCTTTCGTGAGACCGAATCTCTCTGATCTCACTAATGTGATACGTATACCTGGATCTATCAACTCCTCTTGCGTGGATCATGTGCAGCATTTCGACGCAGTCCGTCTCCACAATCAGCGGCATCTCCGACCAGTGAAGGGCAAGCAGCAGACCTTCCTTCATGGCAGCTAACTCAGCTTCAAGAGTATCAGCACAATTAAATAGAGCTTGTGTGGCGGCAAAGATGACTGAACCATCGTGATCACGCAGAATCATCCCGGCCCCAGCCATACACTCTCATTTTACTAGCTCATACTTTGACTAGCATATGAACATTGTATAGAGGTTGCCTCAATTAATTCAGATTGAAGGGAGTGTCAAATTTGAGTTCAAAAGAAAGGTTTTTAAATACTCTTACAAATTTGATTCATACTTTATTTTAGTAGCCAAAAGTTCAACCCACAATACTACAATGCCTTACAAACCATGATAGATGTCATGTAGGCTAGACTGCACTTTACTCGCAAAATCGCTAAAAACAAAACTGCATTTTACCCCCAAAATTGCCCATGGCTTTTACACATCTAGCCTAAGCGCCATTACATTTGGTGTTTAGCAAATGCGCCGGATCATGCTAAAATTTAGAACACAGTTTCCTGTTTACAAATTTCAAATATTAGGCTACACATTGCTATTGTTTCAAACACCAACGGCTAGCCCTGATTCAGCTCTCATCCTTTAAGCACAACTGAGTCACGGCCTGGTCCGTCGAGCTATCTCAATCTCTTCTTAGACCCTGGAACGAACATGTGGTTGTATTTCTATTCCACCAGTCACCGCGTTGATAGGGAAGTCATCGCGAAGCTCCACGACAGAATCGTAGCACGCTTACACCCTCACTTATCCTTTTCACCTTGCCATTTTTCGAACATATTGCCCACCCCTCCAAGGACCTCTCTTAATCTTCATAAAACACTAACCAATTATTTATAATATCTGCACAAAGATTGCTTGAACTGATATTTTTCCGTGAGTCCCTCCGTTTTCAAAGTACAAGTGTATTGGGCATTTGAAAACTCAAACTTCTTAATCTTTGAAAAAGTCAACAAAATATAAGGTGTATTAATTTCTAAAAGTCAAACTTCTTAAACTTTCTTAAAAATAAAATATCTTCAATATTTTGAAACGGCGGGAGTATGAATTAATAGTTATGGGCACTAATGTGACATTTTTGTATGAGCAATAATATCGAAAATTGCTTTTGGAGCTCTGCCTCTATGGATGCCAGTTTTTTTTTAAAAATAAAATTCAACAAAATTGATATTTTTACATTTCAAAAAATTCTGACAAAAATGCGGACATACATGGAAGCATAACACATGTGTTTGTAAATTTTCAGGACGAAATACGTTGAAATGAGGGTTGTGAAAAAAAATCTGAAGCTTTTCAACACATGATACTATTCATCCTAAAAGTCCATGAATTTATTCTGTTTGCACATATCGCATCTCAAGATATTTCATTCTGAAAATTTACACACATACACATCACATTCTTGTGTAGTTGTACATTTTTCCAGATTTTTTTAAACCAAAAAGTATGAATTTTGAATTTTCCCAAAAAATCGGCCTTCATGGAGGCCGAGTTCCAAAATGCCGTTCTCGAATAATGTGATATTTTTGCATGAGTACTTATATGAACTAATAGTGGTGGACTGGTGGTTACTAATAGTTGTGTTTAACCTTCTACCTTGCCTTTTCTGCCTGAATTTCCGAAGCCTGGACGAAACCAAGATCATCGATGAGTAGAGGTGTGCACAAATCTTGTGAACATCTGTTTCCAAGCGCAATACTCCATTGAGATACACCTCCGTGTTGTCTCCGTTCGCAGGTCCCATTTTCCTTAGCAGCCGGTATGGCCTTGACTTCTGACCTTGGGCCATCTTCATTTTGATCACAAGGTGAGATCTCGACGCCAATAATATCAATAATATACTCTATCCTTCCAGTGTTCCCACATGCGGCACATGCATGCGGTGAAGACATGCATAGCGAGCACCATGCATACATGGATGGCCCTATATAAAGGACACCATATGCCTCATCGCTAACTCATCCACCACAGCTTAGCAGCAACCACCTGTGCCTTAAAGACCCTTGCTCAACAAGGTATAGCTGATCGGTGCTAGCTAAGCTTGCTGTATAGCAAGCAATGGGGTACACTAAAAAACTAGCGGCTGGCCTGTTCGCCATGCTGTTCCTAGCTCCGTCCGTCCTGGCTACCGACCCTGATCCTCTCCAGGACTTCTGCGTCGCCGACCTCGACGGCAAGGCGGTCTCGGTGAACGGGCACACTTGCAAGCCAATGTCGGAGGCCGGCGACGACTTCCTCTTCTCTTCCAGGTTGGCCAAGGCCGGCAACACGTCTACCCCGAATGGCTCAGCCGTGACGGAGCTCGACGTGGCCGAGTGGCCTGGTACCAACACGCTAGGTGTGTCCATGAACCGCGTGGACTTCGCGCCTGGGGGCACCAACCCTCCACACATCCACCCCCGTGCCACCGAGATCGGCATCGTGATGAAAGGTGAGCTCCTCGTTGGAATTCTTGGCAGCCTCGACTCCGGGAACAAGCTCTACTCAAGGGTGGTGCACGCCGGAGAGACCTTCCTCATCCCGCGCGGCCTCATGCACTTCCAGTTCAACATTGGTAAGACCGAGGCCTCCATGGTTGTCTCCTTCAACAGCCAGAACCCCGGCATCGTCTTCGTGCCGCTCACGCTCTTCGGCTCCAACCCGCCCATCCCCACGTCGGTGCTCACCAAGGCGCTCCGGGTGGAGGCCGGGGTGGTGGAACTTCTCAAGTCCAAGTTCGCCGCTGGGTTTTAATTCCTTGGAGCCTACCATGTATGCTAGCGTAATTTAATAATTCTCAACAGAAGACATGTATTCAAGCTTCGGGTTAAGCTCTTATGCAGTTGCAATAAGATTTAATAAGTTAGCCTCATGGTTCAGCCTTCAGAACCATTGGGAGGAATTATAGAAATATACTACTTTTTATGTAAGATTGAATTGAATATATAAATTTTTGCATTTTTCTTATATTTGCTTTGTATTTCATTCCCCATCAGCCTTTTTAGGGTAAATTGGGTGTTTAAATTCAATCAACAACATTAGAGATACAAAGGTGATAAGCACAAAAAATTATTGTTCTACGGTTGGTGCCTCAAAAAAAGGTGATAAGCGCACACCCAATATCTGTTGGGAAACGTAGTAGAAAAAAAATGCCCTGCGATCACCCAGGAACAATATGAAGATGCAAATAGGATTTTGATCAACTATCATTACCGACTCCGGAGTGCAGCGAAAGAAGACGAGTCGGTGTAGATCGTACTTGGAGTCCCTCGAACGGTTGACGATCTAGAAGACCGAAAGCACGGCCTCTCTACTTGGTTGCAAGCGTACGGTCTTCACGATCCGGCAACGCTTCGCCATCCAGAGCTAATCGTCGCCGGAGAATTAGAAGGAGAAGATTAGAATCACATTGGGCTTCTAATTGTGACGATTAGAGAAACTAGGTCTAGCTCTAATTAGTCAACTTGGACCAACTAGTACTAGAACTGAATGAACTAGAGGAGGTTTCTAAACTTGTGTCTAGAAAAGGGCTTCCAAGAGAAGGGGAAGGTGATGGGCCTCTAACCCCTCGTTGGTTACCCCAAGTGGAAGGTGTAAGATGCAGTGTTGTGGAAGTTTTTCCCTTAGCAAAGATGCCAAGGATCGAATCCCCAGAGACTCCTAGGTTCAACAAGTAGGTGTCAACTGCTAACGGCGCCAGATATTAGCAATCAACGTGGACCTGCACACAAATACAAATAACTTTGCTCCCAACGAGTACAGAGAGGTTGTCAATCCCTCCGGCCTTATAGTTCACAAAGGATTAAACGCAAATGGTAGTAGTGATAGATAGTGTTTGCAATAGTAAGTAATAACGAAAAGTAAATAGCGGATGTGATCAATGACGGTGATATGGACCGGAGTCTCATGATGTTCACTAGTGATGTCTCTCTCCCAAAAGACGATAAAACAGCTATGTGAGGTAAACGAATTACAGTTGGGCAATTGACAGGACCACGAACGCAAACCAATGCTGACTACATTGCAAGAAAGGTTGAGGTTCAAAGCATGGGCGGTACGCCAAAGTAAGTAGACCGAAATCCATCAATATCTACTACTAATCATCCACCTTGAGATATCTATCCAGAACATCTCGCTGGTATTAAGTTGCGAGTCCCACCCATAGTGTAAACTCAAAGCAACAGACAACTGCATTAAAAGAACTTTGCGTAAAGTAAACAATCCTTGCACCCGCGGGCACAAGCACCGTTGTTTTCCCCCTTGTGGCAACAGCACATCCCCTAGACTCATGTTTCTGTCACTCAAGCTAGTCATCGAGGGGCATGAACCCACAATCGAGCATAACGTTCCCTCTTGGAGTCACTACGAATTACTTGGCCAAAGCAATAAATAACAACGGAGAACATGCAAGAATTACTTATGAACATAAATATAAAAGAGGTAGATCAAATATATTACTCAAGATCAATCTGAACATAATCTCATAATCCATCGGATCCCAGCAAACTCAACATAGCAACAGCATAAGGATTACATATGTGCCTCGATCATGTAGGGCAGCTCACGAGGACTAATTAGTGAAGCACAAGAACGGGAGGAGAACATCACATAGCTACTGGTCATGGACTCATGGTCCAAGGGAGACTACTCACAACTCATCCGGGAGGCGTCCATGGTGGTGGAGAGGCTCCCGATGATGATCCTCCCCTCCGGCAGGGTGCCGGGAAGAGTTCTCCTGGTGCTCCCGATCTTGGAAGCGGCGGCGGCGGCGGAACAGAGATGAGATCGCGAAAAAGAGTTCCCGTCCCGAGGGTTTCTAAGAAAGCTCTAAATATATGCCAAAGGGGGGCACCAGACGGGGCTCGGGGGGCCCAGGCAGCCCCCCCCCCCC
>LR738712.1:18844797-18870013 GCA_902687465.1 Secale cereale
CCCCCCCCCCCCGGCTGTCCTTCGGGCGCAAGGAAGTTTCCGGAACGCTGATTTTTTATATAATTTTTCTGGATTTTTCCTGGCAGTTCTCGTAACGTGAAAACCTGAAATACAAAAACAGCCGAAAACAGAAACTGGCACTGGGGTGCACTGGATTAGTAAGTTAGTCCAAATATGATCAAAAGTGTATGGAAGTGTATAAATATCATAGCAATATCACCCAAAAGTGGCATGGAGCAAGCAGAAATTATAGATACTTTTTGGACGTATCAGAAGGACCCCCCCTCCCCTTGCGCCGGCCAAGAGGGAAGGAGGAGTCAGCACCCCAATTCGGCCTCCTCTAGAGGGGAAGGGGGGCGCCTCCCCACTTGGGCCCTTCTGGACCAAGTTGCATTCCACCTCTAGGCCTTTTAAGACCCGTTAATATTTAAATTAATATAAAAGCCTTCTAATAACTACTGGACACTTTTATATAATTTGATATCACCAGAAATATTTTCCACCTATATATTAATTATCGAGAATATCCGGTGTTGCCCGATAGACTCCGAACCCCTTTCGGTGACCCCGAAACACTTTCGGTTCCTCTCAAAACTATTTCGAATATTAATAAAACAATTCCACAAATAAATCCTCGATACTCTCGTCCTACTAACACTCAGCAGATCGTGAATACTTTAATCTTGTGACGCTGTAGGTTCGGTAAATCATAGACATGGACGGAAACACTTCGTTCAATGACCGATAGCGGAACCGTGGACGTCCATATCGATCCCTATGATTACACGAATGACATTAGGGTGAACTTTTGGTTATCATGTGATGTTACATTTGCTTCATGATAGTTTACAACACCCGGGATGTATCAGCATCCTCCTAAGTCATGTGCATGCTCATTATACCGTTGATCCCGTTGTCAGTATTATTCTTCTTTCTCGTTGAAATGTTCTGGCATCCCCCTGACGTAGTCACCTGTGTCTGGCTAGACGATGATGGATGCCGTCACACTGAGAGGTCCCTAAGATTATCTCTCTATCGTCGGAGAAGCAAATCACACTCTTGTAATGCCCAGGATGGAGTTATACCTCCTACGGGTCGAGGCCCGACTTAAAGGCATAATTCCATCCTAGAATGATCTCAAGTCTGGTAAACTTTGCACAACTCATGTAAAAGAGGGGATAGTAAACTGAAAATAGTTGGCTTACAAGTAGGAGGCTGACAAGAAGAACATGGGCATCGAGGCAAAACTATAGATCGAGACTACTAGCAAAAGACAAAGATAGTAATGTTATCGGGGTTCGGTCATCTTGCCTGAAGAGAAGACGTTCGGATCAAAAGAAGGGTCCTCGTGCTCAAACTCGTTGGAAACCTCGTGCTCAACCTCGTTGGAAAACTCGTGCTCAACTTCCGGCTCTAAACAAGACAAACACACCAAGAACCAATCAACACGATGCAATGCGCACTCGAAAAACATGAATGCATGATGGATGCACTAAAAATGCCCATGGAGCACGAAAAACATCACTCAAGCAAAACACCTCAAAACAAGATAACAAGCTGATATTATTAATCTACACAGAAAAAACACCCAAGTTTGGTATAAGATTCGCTGAAATCGGAGTTACGGGCTAAAAGTTATGCCCGAAACAAGATTTGAGCGAAAACTGCAAATTACAGCAACATAGCAACTTGGGAGCTCACAAAAATTAATCTACAGCACCCAAAAAGCATGGCAAAGGACTTGAACATAAACTAGATATAATGTACAGCAACTAGGTCCAAAGTGCACCCCCAACGGAGTCACGGATCACTAGCAATGATCTTGGACATATTGAACTTTGAAATAAAATTCTGGCAGCAGAATTTTATTGAAAGTTTGGAGCAAAAGATAACCATGCTACAGCCACTCAAATGGACATGTGAGGACATGGATGGAAAGACAACAATATATACTACAAGGAACAATCAAAATCCACCCCAAAACTATCATGCTTTGTCCTAGAACAACACACGAACATGGCATCGGAACGTTACAGATTTCAGACTTAGTGAAATTTCACTAAGTCCTAAAACAGCAACATTATCATAGCACACAAAATAGCATGTTTAAGACACCTCGAAACTAAACATGGCAAAGGGTAAGCACCTCATCAAAGTACATATGACGGTGATCCCGAAACACACAAGCATGCATCATTGTGGTGAACACACCGATTACAACGAGCTCAACAAGATGGCATTTCATAACAAGTGAAAACACAACATGTGAACATGGCATCTTGCAACGATGATAACAAGGAAACAATAAATCTACCATGCAACCTATCACACACAACACGTAGTTCGTGGCAAGACGAACACGTGGACATGTCATTTGCATCGTTTGGACAAACGAGCTAAAAGATATCACATGTCAAAGGTGGCACAAAAATAACACATAACAGCAGTTTATATCATCATACACTCTTGCAACAGCAAAACAAGTGTCAAGATGACATCTAACATGCATGACTACAACAGGTAAAACGTAGAGGACATCTCCACGAACATCTGGACATGCTACACGCGCAAAACGGAGCACCACAGTAGAAGATACAGCAGGTCAAAGTAGGCATCTCAGGCTGACAGATCTGGGACTAAGAGGGGAAAAGTCAACCTCGATGAACAGTACGAAGACGGGCCCGGTGCTACAGTGACGGCGGCCCGATCCGGCGCGGGGCGGCCCAGGCGCGCGGAGACGAGCAGGCGGCGGTGAAGCGGAGGCCCGCGGGGCGGCCTGCGGTGTACGGGCCGGCCTGGCTGGCCCGCAGCGCGCGGCGAGGAGGTGCGGCCCAGGCGCTGGGGCGGGAGGCCCGGCTGGAGGGCGCTGGGAGGCGGCGCGGCGGCGCGGCCCGGCGGCCCAGGCGCGGCTGGCTGGTGCGGGGGAAGGGCGATCCCGCGAGGCGAGGCGATGGACGGGCCGTGGAGGGAGGAAGGCCCAGGGAGGGCGCTGGCGAAGTGGGGACCTCCCCTGGGCTGGCGGCGGCGATCTGGGCCCCGACCAGATCGATCGCTGGAGCGGGAAGGGGCCGATCGGGTCGATCGATCCGCTGGGGTGGCGCTGCGGCAGGTCGAGGAACAGGCGCGCCTCGCGTTGACTTCGGCGCTGAGCTGCTTCGAGCCAGCCGGCAGCTGCGGCGGCGGATGGATCCGATGGATCCCTCGGGATCCTTCGGGATCCGAGATTTTTGGAAACTGAGATCTGAAATAAAAGAAAGAAAAAAAAAGATAGAGGGAAGGAGGAAGAAGAAGGGGACATGCCAAATAGACTAGGGGTCTATATATAGCAGTTTTAGACTAGGGTTTGGAGACTAGGGTTGTTTAGGAGCCCTCCGATCGTGATCCAACGGATCCGATCGCGGGGATAGAATAAAAGGCCTAGACGGAGATAAAAGAAAGCAGTAGGGGTATTTCCGGGATACGAAGTAAGGGCACTTCGGACCCACACGGCAACGGAGGGAAAAGTCAACGGAGTCCAAACGAGACGAGATTGAGGGGCGGGTTGCACACAACAAAACAATAACACACAACACAACCTCGCGGCACACCGGTAACGGAAAACGCCCGAACAACAAAGTAGGCCTACGGAACGTCACGGACACGTGAGGGAGCTCCGGAACACGAAACGGACAACGGGAAGAAACACACGGAACCGGATGCAACCCACAACACAAAAGCAATGCAATGCACATGTCTACATGATATGAATGAATGCCACACACTCACACAACAAAACGACGAAAGCCCGAAAGACAAAGAACCCGAAATGGAAATAGATGAAGCCGGAGATTTATTATAAGCCCAAAAGGGAAAGTATTACATCCGGGGCATTACAAACTCCCCTCTACTACAAAAAGATCTCGTCCCGAGATCTAGGACTGGAAAAAGGAAGGGTACTCGGAACGAAGATGATCTTCTCGTTCCCAGGTAGCTTCTCGGTCTGTGTGATGTGACCACTTGACTTTCAGAAACTTGATGGACTTGTTGCGAGTCTTGCGTTCGGTTTCTTCGAGAATTGCAACTGGATGCTCTCGGTAGGAAAGGTCTTGTTGAAGATCAATCTCCTCAAACGGAATCATGCGCTCAGGTGCCTTGAAGCATTTGCGAAGCTGAGACACATGGAAGACATCATGAACATTTGCAAAGTTGGAAGGGAGCTCGAGCTGATAGGCTAGATCGCCTCTTTTGCCAAGAATTTTGAAAGGCCCGACGTATCTAGGAGCAAGCTTTCCTTTGATACCGAATCTCTGGGTTCCTTTCATCGGAGAAACTCGGAGATAGACATGATCACCGATGTCGAAAGCCAAATCACGATGCTTTCCATCATAGTAGCTCTTCTGACGCGACTGAGCGGCCTTGAGATTCTCACGTATGACTTTGCACATTTCTTCGGCTTCAGAGATCAAATCATTGCCAAGAAGTTGGCGTTCACCTGTTTCAGACCAGTTGAGAGGGGTACGGCACTTCCTGCCATAGAGGATTTCAAACGGTGCTTTGCCTGCACTTGCTTGAAAGCTGTTGTTGTAAGAGAATTCTGCAAATGGAAGACAGTCCTCCCATTTCATGCCGAAGGAGATGACACAGGCTCTGAGCATATCTTCAAGGATCTGATTCACACGCTCGACTTGACCACTAGTCTGAGGGTGAAAGGCAGTGCTGAACCTGATCTTCGTGCCCATGGCGGACTGAAAAGAGTCCCAGAACCTTGATGTGAACAAGCTGCCACGGTCTGAGGATATCACTTGAGGAATGCCATGTAGGGACACAATTCTGGAAGTGTACAGCTCTGCAAGTTGAGCTGCATTGATTGATTCTTTGACTGGAAGAAAGTGAGCGACTTTCGTAAGCTTGTCAATCACCACAAAGATAGCATCATTGCCTCGCTTGGATTTAGGAAAGCCAGTGACGAAGTCCATTTCAATGTGGTCGAACTTCCACTCAGGAATAGGAAGAGGTTGGAGAAGACCGGCTGGACGTTGATGTTCTGCTTTCACTCTTCTGCATACATCACATTCATTCACGAACTGGGCAATTTCCCTTTTCATGCGTGTCCACCAGTAAGATTGCTTGAGGTCTTGATACATCTTGGAACTGCCAGGATGAATGGAAAGGAGAGAAACATGAGCTTCTTCCATTATGAGCTTCCTGAGATCACCTTTGGGAACAACGACTCTGTCCTCGAAGAACAAGGTATCTCTCTCATCAACACGGAAGCACTTATATTTTGGAGTGCCCTTTGCAATGCCATGTTTCACCTTCTTCACCATGGTATCACTGAGCTGGGCCTCACGGACTTGATCTTCCAAGGTAGGAGCAATCTGGAGATTTGCAAGAAAACCCTGCGGAACAACTTGGAGGTTGAGCTTCCTGAAAGCTTCACAAAGCTCAGGCTGGTGTGGCTTGATAAGAAGGCTGTTGCAATATGCCTTTCTGCTCAAAGCATCTGCAATCACATTCGCCTTGCCTGGAGTGTACTCAATGCTGGGGTTGTACTCTTGGATCATCTCGACCCAACGAGTCTGGCGGAGGTTCAGATGCGGCTGTGTGAAGATGTACTTCAAGCTCTTGTGATCAGTGAAGATGTCGACCTTTCTGCCCAACAACAGATGTCTCCACGTAATCAGAGCATGTACCACAGCTGCTAGCTCGAGATCATGTGTGGGATAGTTCTTCTCAGCTGGCTTTAGCTGACGTGAAGTGTATGCCACAATTCTCTTCTCTTGCATAAGCACACCACCAAGACCTTGAAGAGAATCGTCACAGAACACTTCATAGGGCTTGGATTCATCTGGAGGAATCAGAACTGGAGCTGAGACAAGCTTCTCTTTGAGGGTTTTGAAAGCCACTTCACATTCGGGAGACCAAAAGTATTTGACATTCTTCTGAAGGAGGTTGGAAAGAGGCTTGGCAATCTTGGAGAAGTTCTCCACAAACCTTCTGCAATAGCTGGCAAGACCCAGAAAACTGCGGAGCTGCTTGACGTTCTGAGGAGCTTCCCAGTTGACAATTGCTTCAACTTTCTCGGGATTAACCGCAATACCGTCAGCTGAGATAATGTGGCCCAGGTACAAAACCTTATCGAGCCAAAACTCGCACTTGGAGAACTTGGCATAGAATTTATGCTCTCGGAGTCGATCAAGAACCAGACGCAAGTGCTTTTCGTGATCTTCTTCATTCTTGGAAAACACCAGAATATCATCCAGATACACAAGCACAAACTCGCCAGTATAGGGGTTGAAGATGTAATGCATCATCCTTGAAAAGGTAGGAGGAGCATTGGCGAGGCCGAAGGACATGACGGTATACTCATATGAACCGTAGCTCGTTCTGAAGGCCGTCTTGGGAATGTCTTCCTCGCGAATGCGAATTTGATGATAGCCCATTCGGAGGTCAAGCTTAGAGAATACTTTAGCTCCTTTGAGCTGCTCAAAGAGTTCGTTGATGTTGGGGAGCGGATACTTGTTCTTAATCGTCTTCTTGTTCAGTGGCCGATAGTCAACACAGAGACGCTCCGTGCCATCTTTCTTCTTGACAAATAAGACACCACAGCCCCACGGAGATGTACTCGGTCTGATGAGACCCATACGCTCCTGTTCATCCAACTGTTTCTTCAATTCCTTCAATTCATCTGAAGAGAGCTTGTAAGGACGCCGGCAAACAGGTTCGGTGCCCGGCTCGAGTTCAATGACAAACTCCACCTGACGGTGTGGAGGCATGCCTGGAAGTTCTTCTGGAAAGACGTCTTGATATTCATTCACCACTGGAATTTGCTCTATGGCATTAATTTCACCCTTATCATTAAGAGAGAAAAGCCGAATAGTATTATCCCTGGAGGCGAAGATAATCACGTCATCATCAGAATGAGTCAATTTGACTTCCTTTTGAGCGCAATCAATGTGAGCATCATGCTGAGAAAGCCAATCCATTCCGAGAATGAGGTCGATGTCAGAATGACCAAGAATCACCGGAGAAGCCAAAAATCGATAATCACCCATGCGAATAGAAACATCCGGAGCATATAATCTAGAAGTCATGCATCTTCCCGGAGAAATCACTTGCAACTCCCTTGGCAAAGGCATAGTGCCCACATTATACTTGGATGCAAATGGGAATGACATGAAAGAATGTGAAGCACCCGAATCAAATAACACTTTAGCTGGAAAAGAGTTCACTGGAAGGTTACCCGGAATGACATCAGAAGAAGCCTCTGCTTGTGCTGCGTTCATCAGATTAACCCTTGCAGACTTTGGATCATGCTTGACAATAGCTGAACTCATAGGTGGAGGAGGTGGAAGACGCTTCGGATTCGGACATCTGTTGGCATAATGACCCTTCTGGCCACACTTGTTGCACACCACTTCAGAGAGAGGACGGAAATGAGAGCCACTGGACTTAGAGCCTTGAGACTGAAACTGCTTCTTCGACTGGTTGCTTGGGTTGGGTGGGTGGGAGAAACCACGACCACTAGAGTTCTTGTTGTTGGGGTTGTTGAAGTTGCTGGAGTTGTTGTATGGAGCTCGAATCATTGGAGGAGGAGGAAGCCAGAATTTCTGTTGTTTCGCAGCCAACTGAGACGATGAGGTAGAGTGAACAGCATCTCGAATTCTCTTCTTAGAAGCGTCCATCTTGAGCTGAGCTGCTTCTTGTTTCAAAGCCATATTATAGAATTTATCGAATTCGTCTGGCTCGAACAGAGTGAGAGCAAGCTGAAGTTCATCTTTGAGACCTCCACGGAACTGATAGATTTTGCTCTTTGCATCAGGAATGTCTTGCTTTGCATAGCGAGCGAGGTTTTGAAACTTGACATTATACTGATAGACTGTCATGGAGCCCTGCTTGAGGTTGCGGAATTGCTCACGCATACCCTCGATAACACTTGTAGGAATGTGATGCGAGCGGAAATCCTTGCAGAAATTCTCCCAAGAGATCACTTGACCCGGCCTTGAGTCTTTGTACTACTGCCACCAGTCAGCTGCTTGATCTTTCAGTTGGAAGGCTGCAAACTTCACATAGTCATCTTCTTTCACGTTACTGCACTCAAAATGCTTCTTTATGTCGGTCAACCAATCCTCAGCATCAAGAGGGTCGACACAGTAACTGAAAGCTTTAGGATTGTTAGCCAGGAACTGGTTGAGGGTAGCATGGTGCTGCTGGAAGAAGTTGCCTTGGTTCATAGGAACACCCTGATTAGCTTGCATAGCTTGCATAGCTTGCATTTGCTGCATCATCTGCATCATCAACTGAGTGTTCTGAGCTGTAGTCTGCATAATTGCTCTCCAAGCCTCAGGCGGAGGAGGAGGTGAAGGAGGACGTTCTGGAACCTCTTCACCCTCTGGGTTGGCATTCGGAACCTTTTTCGGAGCCATCCTGTAAGAGATGACCACGAATCAGCAATTGATTGACAAAAGGAATAAGCTGAATCAATGGAATGAATTGCAACAAGTCTTCACAATAATCATTCGAACAATAAGAACGAATGAAATCATCCGAACAAGAGGAACGAATGAATTTCTCAGTTAATTGATAACATCAGTCTTCACGAGAAGCCACATAGGGATAAAAAGGATAAAATAATAAAACAACAAGGTACGGAAAAGGAACAAACACAAGAGAGGAGTTTCGTTCTAACATCTTTGTGCTGAAAGCATATGAACGCGTTACGAAAAGGTTTTGCAATCCCCGGATCAGCATAGCCAAGGACCCTTTAAGATGCAACTCCTGATAGTAACCTCGGTCATATAACTCCTTCACTCAATGTCGAACCCCGAACTCACTAACCTGCATTCGTTGGAAGAATGCCTACGATCTACTGGATAAAACCCACCTATAGTTTTCCGAAAGATTCCAGTTATGCAATCAGGTGTTGGGGATACACGGGAAGCACCGCGCAATCAACTCTAACCTACATCCAGGTGTATCCATCCTTCAACACATAACCAGTCTTTCTCGGAAACTGTGTACCTCGGACCTTCGAAAAGCATCCACTATAACAAGCTATGGCAATACTCCCGAACTACCTCCCCAGTACTGGGTGATGTCGGGGTTATCTTGCCACTGGCCGTATAGGGGAGATTTTCGATGTCGGCCGTCTTAAGTATTTAGTACTGCCGCGATATGTTTGTTACAATGATACCCCGAAGCTCAACTCCTCGGTAACAGGAGGCATCGAGAACAATATCCTTGTCACAAGAACATCGAAACAATCCCAGAATACTCGCGGGATTCCTAAAAAAAAATTGTGCAAATTTTGAAGATAGGAGAGACAAGAGTAGACGTCAGGAGTCCTCACCAGAGAGAAAAGGGATGGGAAGCAAAGAAATCCTACTCTCCGATATAATATAGGACTCAAAAAGTTTTCAGTGTGTGCCTAGACTCAACCGTCAACGGTTCGATCAAACAGTGGGGGCTCCTAGGTCGGAGAAGGCTCTGAATACCAACTTGTAATGCCCAGGATGGAGTTATACCTCCTACGGGTCGAGGCCCGACTTAAAGGCATAATTCCATCCTAGAATGATCTCAAGTCTGGTAAACTTTGCACAACTCATGTAAAAGAGGGGATAGTAAACTGAAAATAGTTGGCTTACAAGTAGGAGGCTGACAAGAAGAACATGGGCATCGAGGGAAAACTATAGATCGAGACTACTAGCAAAAGACAAAGATAGTAAAGTTATCGGGGTTCGGTCATCTTGCCTGAAGAGAAGACGTTCGGATCAAAAGAAGGGTCCTCGTGCTCAAACTCGTTGGAAACCTCGTGCTCAACCTCGTTGGAAAACTCGTGCTCAACTTCCGGCTCTAAACAAGACAAACACACCAAGCACCAATCAACACGATGCAATGCGCACTCGAAAAACATGAATGCATGATGGATGCACTAAAAATGCCCATGGAGCACGAAAAACATCACTCAAGCAAAACACCTCAAAACAAGATAACAAGCTGATATTATTAATCTACACAGAAAAAACACCCAAGTTTGGTATAAGATTCGCTGAAATCGGAGTTACGGGCTAAAAGTTATGCCCGAAACAAGATTTGAGCGAAAACTGCAAATTACAGCAACATAGCAACTTGGGAGCTCACAAAAATTAATCTACAGCACCCAAAAAGCATGGCAAAGGACTTGAACATAAACTAGATATAATGTACAACAACTAGGTCCAAAGTGCACCCCCAACGGAGTCACGGATCACTAGCAATGATCTTGGACATATTGAACTTTGAAATAAAATTCTGGCAGCAGAATTTTATTGAAATTTTGGAGCAAAAGATAACCATGCTACAGCCACTCAAATGGACATGTGAGGACATGGATGGAAAGACAACAATATATACTACAAGGAACAATCAAAATCCACCCCAAAACTATCATGCTTTGTCCTAGAACAACACACGAACATGGCATCGGAACGTTACAGATTTCAGACTTAGTGAAATTTCACTAAGTCCTAAAACAGCAACATTATCATAGCACACAAAATAGCATGTTTAAGACACCTCGAAACTAAACATGGCAAAGGGTAAGCACCTCATCAAAGTACATATGACGGTGATCCCGAAACACACAAGCATGCATCATTGTGGTGAACACACCGATTACAACGAGCTCAACAAGATGGCATTTCATAACAAGTGAAAACACAACATGTGAATATGGCATCTTGCAACGATGATAACAAGGAAACAATAAATCTACCATGCAACCTATCACACACAACACGTAGTTCGTGGCAAGACGAACACGTGGACATGTCATTTGCATCGTTTGGACAAACGAGCTAAAAGATATCACATGTCAAAGGTGGCACAAAAATAACACATATCAGCAGTTTATATCATCATACACTCTTGCAACAGCAAAACAAGTGTCAAGATGACATCTAACATGCATGACTATAACAGGTAAAACGTAGAGGACATCTCCACGAACATCTGGACATGCTACACGCGCAAAACGGAGCACCACAGTAGAAGATACAGCAGGTCAAAGTAGGCATCTCAGGATGACAGATCTGGGACTAAGAGGGGAAAAGTCAACCTCGATGAACAGTACGAAGACGGGCCCGGTGCTACAGTGACGGCGGCCCGATCCGGCGCGGGGCGGCCCAGGCGCGCGGAGACGAGCAGGCGGCGGTGAAGCGGAGGCCCGCGGGGCGGCCTGCGGTGTACGGGCCGGCCTGGCTGGCCCGCAGCGCGCGGCGAGGAGGTGCGGCCCAGGCGCTGGGGCGGGAGGCCCGGCTGGAGGGCGCTGGGAGGCGGCGCGGCGGCGCGGCCCGGCGGCCCAGGCGCGGCTGGCTGGTGCGGGGGAAGGGCGATCCCGCGAGGCGAGGCGATGGACGGGCCGTGGAGGGAGGAAGGCCCAGGGAGGGCGCTGGCGAAGTGGGGACCTCCCCTGGGCTGGCGGCGGCGATCTGGGCCCCGACCAGATCGATCGCTGGAGCGGGAAGGGGCCGATCGGGTCGATCGATCCGCTGGGGTGGCGCTGCGGCCGGTCGAGGAACAGGCGCCTCGCGTTGACTTCGGCGCTGAGCTGCTTCGAGCCAGCCGGCAGCTGCGGCGGCGGATGGATCCGATGGATCCCTCGGGATCCTTCGGGATCCGAGATTTTTGGAAACTGAGATCTGAAATAAAAGAAAGAAAAAAAAAGATAGAGGGAAGGAGGAAGAAGAAGGGGACATGCCAAATAGACTAGGGGTCTATATATAGCAGTTTTAGACTAGGGTTTGGAGACTAGGGTTGTTTAGGAGCCCTCCGATCGTGATCCAACGGATCCGATCGCGGGGATAGAATAAAAGGCCTAGACGGAGATAAAAGAAAGCAGTAGGGGTATTTCCGGGACACGAAGTAAGGGCACTTCGGACCCACACGGCAACGGAGGGAAAAGTCAACGGAGTCCAAACGAGACGAGATTGAGGGGCGGGTTGCACACAACAAAACAACAACACACAACACAACCTCGCGGCACACCGGTAACGGAAAACGCCCGAACAACAAAGTAGGCCTACGGAACGTCACGGACACGTGAGGGAGCTTCGGAACACGAAACGGACAACGGGAAGAAACACACGGAACCGGATGCAACCCACAACACAAAAGCAATGCAATGCACATGTCTACATGATATGAATGAATGCCACACACTCACACAACAAAACGACGAAAGCCCGAAAGACAAAGAACCCGAAATGGAAATAGATGAAGCCGGAGATTTATTATAAGCCCAAAAGGGAAAGTATTACATCCGGGGCATTACAACTCTCAAGTTATCAAGTCCCTTAACAAACTTTCTGATGAACCCGTAAGTTGTCGTTATTATCACCTACTTACAGATGACGTTTGAGCAGCCCCGCAGTCTACCGTATGGTGTGAAGTGACTAAGATACTCTCATGGTCCGAGGAACTAAAACGCATGCTAACACTTCGTGTTATAACAATTGATTTCAAACGATATTATGTCAAAGTATAACAAACAAGATTGGGTTGATTCAGTATGACCGTTCTTCTAACGTCAAACTCTCAATGTTGTTTCAGGACTATTGTTACACTTAACGATATCCTGAAATCCGGAAAATATGATCACCAACAACACTTGAGCCAGTCTTAGAGGCAAGACCAAGAACCTATATTTTACCGTATATCATCTCACACGTGCATATGAGTTTTTTTGTTGAATCATATATTTTAGAATCATAGCAGTTATAGCATGAAATATAATCTCTTAATTATGAAAATAGAAATATAATAATACGATATTATTGCCTCGAAGGCATATTTCCAACAATAGCTTGCTTATAGCGAGAGTACCTCTATCTCGCTTGAAGTTTTTTCAAGTGTTGTACATTATTCGGCAGGTTCATTCTCAGCGCTCTCTCGCTAGCACGTTCACTGGTTTGTGTACAATGCATTCTTCTCTGTTTTTTTTTGTCATTTCATTTTTGTATTTTCTTCTTCTTTTGTTTCTTCATGGGTTTCAATGAATTTTTTTTACCATTGTTTTTTCACCGAGTTTCTTTGTTTTATTCCTGCTTTTATTGGTTTATTTATTTATTTGTTTCTTTCTCGGATTTTCTCCAGTTTTTCTTGTCGTCTTTGTTTCCTTTTCCTTTTTTTGCACTGCTTTTCTCCTAATTTCTTGTTTTTGCCCTTCGGTTTTCTTTTATTTCTTCCCTGTTTTTTTCTTTGTTATGACGGATCTTTTCTCCATTTCCTTTATGTTTGTTTCCCGGTTTTCATCATTTTTTATTTTACTTCAACACACACACATATATATATATTAGTGCTCATAGTACATTTTCAGCATAGACCTAAAACATTTTTCAGATACATGTTGTACATTTCTTAGTTACATTATGTCCATTTTTTTTCTTAAAACATGTTAGGGTAACTTTTTTTTGGGATAAATGGTCAACATTTTTAAAGATACACGTTGAACATTTCTTTATGGTAATAAACATTTTGTCAAAACTACGCATAACTATTTGTAATACATGATTAAAAAAATTCAAACATTATTTTTTGGTGTCTACTTCCTTCATGCATATTTATACTTTTTTTGTATACATCACGGACATTGTTTATGCAAATTTAATATTTTTTTAATAAATTTTAAAAAATTTAATATGCTTGATTTAAGTTGTATCAATAGTTTTTCAAATTTTTGATTCACATTTCAAAAAATATGATCAATGTTTTCCATACACATTTTATTTTATTTTGTATTTTTCGTATACATGAGAAACATATTTTTGTACCCATTTGACATTTTTCAAATGCTTGGTTAACATTTTTCATATGTTTTGTGTAAAGTGTTTTTTATAATACACATTTAGAATATTTATAAGTATAAAGAAAGAGAGCAAAATACAAAAACAAAAAAGTGAATAAAACAAAACAAAAACGAGGTGTAGTGGCCTCCCGCGTTGGATCGACCCAATCCAAAGTTCAGTTCAGGCAAGGCTGCCTACGTCGCGGCGACAATGTCTTCCTTAGTGCGAGTGCTCATTTCTTTTTGCTGAATTCCCTTCCACCAATATGACGCATATTCAATGTTCTTTTTTTCGTTCGCTGGATGTCAATTGCATTCGATGTCTTCGTTCGCCGGGTTGGTCAATTGTAAACTATGAATGTTTACACACTAGTTTTGGAGCTGTCAAATTAAATTATAAAAGCTTTGGCACAATGAAAGCTTACATTTTGACACTAGGTAGTTTTAGTTTGGCACATTCAAAGCTTACATTTTGGCGTTGTCAAAGTTAACATTTTGGCACTGTCAAAGTTTTCAGTTTGGCACATTCCAAGCTTACATTTCGGCATTGTCAAAGTTTACATTTTAGCACTATCAATGTTTTTTCTAGCCATTTTTTGGCACTGACAAAGCCCATTAATTGAAAGTAGAATTAACCCTAGCTAATCTTCGGCACTGCAAAGATTCAAGCAAACAAATCGAGAGGGAGATGCTCACCAAGGATTGGAGCCGTTGTACGTCGTCTCCCGCTTGCGTCTCCATCGCCGTCGCCTACCGTCATCCTTGAAACACTAAAATTTTGGTTCAAATAAAAAGATTCAGAAAATGTCCGGCAATGTCACCGAGAAGGGAGATGTAGATGCATGGCAATAAGAGGGGAAGGGCTAGAAGAATACTAGAGTAACATAGATGCTGAAAATGGCCAAATTGTAAAAACTTCAAAATAAGAATAATACACAAAATTGCAAAGACTCAAAATATAAAAGATTCAAAATAAGAAAAGACTCAAAATAATAAAAGACTCAAAACGATAAAAGACTCAAAGTAATAACATACAAGAATAATAAAAGAATCAAAATTTTAAAATATTCAAAATAATAAAAATCCACAAAATAATAAAAAAGACTCAAAATAATAAAAAAAACTAAAATAAGAGAAATTCTCAAAATTATAATATATTCAAAATGATAAATAATCCAGAGTAACAAAAGACTCAAAATTATAAATGATTCAAAATAATAAAGATTCAAAATAATAATAAATACTCCAAATAATAATAAAACAATATAATAAAAAGACTCAAAATTATTTCTGGCATGCCAGAAATTAGCATGACAACACTCAACATTTTCTAATTTTGCAACTATTTTATCTTAAATTTGTTTTTTCATTTGCAGGTTTGACCGGAAAAAGAATCAGAAAATCCCGCATTTTATTCTTTATTATAAGATAAAAAGTCCCTATTTTGTTTTATTTTGCCATGTATTTTTGAAAAATTCCAAAAGTTGACATTTCGTAGAGGACAACTTTTAAAATACTTGTCATGTTTTTGGAGGTAGCATATCATTTTTTAATTAATACCATGATATTTTATTGTTTAGATGATGGCAATTTTAATACCAAGACGATGGCATTTGTATCATTGAGAGGACACCAACTATATTGTCAATCATATGGCAGTTTTATGGAGAGTATGGCAGTTTTATTATAGATAGAATGGCATTTTTATTATTATTGGCATGGATTTTTTATTTATACCTGGTAATTTTAGTGTATGCAGCATACTAGTTTTAGTTAGGTAGGATGGCATGACATTTTTATTATAAAGAAGATGGCATTTTTATTAATAAGACGTGGAGTTTTATTACGAAGAACATGGTAATTTAATAATAAGAGGATTGCGTTATTATCAATAAGAGGAGACAGTTTTATTAAGGAAACATCATTTTAAATAATTAAGAGCATGGCAATTTTATTTATAATAAAATGACGTTTTAATTGAATCTGTGCACAGAAGACCAAATAAAGTTAAGTTTTACAGGATGGTATTTTTTCTTTGTTGGTCCATGGCAAAAAAATGTTCTCTGTTTATACAGCATGACAATTTCAATTTTCTTCTTCTTCTTCATATCATTGCATTTTAATAAAATAATAATACTCATGGCATTTTTAAAATGAAACAATTCAATGGGCCTCTGGGCCATTTGGAGGCCCATGGACTCCAGCACAACGAACAATGGGGAAAGGACAAAACATTCGCCTGACCAACCCTCCCTCTGGCCAACATCATCTTTTGATGGCATCGTGCTCCTGATGAAAGGCAACCAACCATTGGGGTCTAAAATCTAAGCACTCGTTAGTATTGCCCATTTACCAGTACCGCTCTGTTCTCTGTAGATGTAGCATATCGTTTCATTTCCGGGAAAGAAGAAGAGGACAATATCATTTGTTTCGCGCAAAAGAGTGTTCATCCATAAGGTCATCTTACTAATATGATTGTGGTCAAATTCGATGACTATGGTCATCTTGCTACTCCCTCCCGGTTCATATTAATTGTCGCTCAAACCGATGTATCCCCTCCGTTCCTAAACATATAAGTCTTTCTAGAGATTCCAATGCAGACTACGTAGAGAGCAAACTGAATGAATCTACACTCTAAAATACGTTTATATACACATGTGTATGTAGTCTTTAGTGAAATCTCTAAATATACTAATATTTAGAAACGGAGGAGTATCTGTTTAGGGAGTAATATAAATTGACAAAGGTACCCCAGAACACATGTGAATGAAACCGAAACATGCTGATTTGCACATATTTCCCACGTTTTTCATAAGCAGAATGGCATAAGTCCGATCCATGCATGGATAAACTCTTTGTTTGTCAATACATGGCCTCGTGTTTTCTTTTCTAAAAAAGAAGGGAGTTACCCTTTTTTTTTTTAAAGAAGGGAGTTATTGGAATTAATGGTGCCAGAAACAGAGCAATAATACTCCTCCATTTTTCACCATATGCACGTTTATAATCAGGCATACCTCCCTGATCGGATCCGCAGTAACATTGTCAATTTAGCACAAGATTGCGCACGTTCTATTATCCCTGCAACCAACCAAGAACCAACCATGTCCATGGCCAACGTCCTGCTCATGCCCTACCCGTGCCAGGGCCACATAAACCCCATGCTGCACTTCGCCAAGAGGCTGGCGTCCAAGGGCGTGCCCGCCACCCTCGTCGTCACCCGCTTCATCGCCAGAACGGCCCGGTTCGACCCCGGCCCGGTGCGCCTCGAGTCCATCTCCGATGGCCATGACGAAGGGGGCCTTTCGTCGGCGGCGAGCGTCGACGAGTATGTAGAGAGGCTGGAGTCTTGTGGGTCGGCGTCCCTCGCCGCGCTCATCGAGGAAGGCCATTTTACGCACGTGGTGTACGACTCATTCATGCACTGGGTGGCGCGCACGGCGCGGAGGCTTGGTCTGTCGACCGTCCCCTTCTCCACCCAGTCGTGCGCGGCGAGCGCTGTGTACTACTACGTCAACTCCGGGCTGTTGGACGCGCCTTCGCCAGGAGACGCGGGGGCCAGGAGCGAGCCGTTCGCCGGGTTGCCGGGGCTGGAGAGGTGGGAGTTCCCGTCCTTCGTGTTCCACGATGACGGGCCATACCCGGTGCTCACCGCGCCCGCGCTCGCCCAGTTCGCTGATCGGGGCGCGGGTGAATGGGTTCTCGTCAACTCGTTCGATGAGTTGGAGTTCGAGGTAGTAAGATCGAGAAACTTTTTTGGTTTCAAATGCTGATGTTTTTATCCAAACCAAAAGATATTCATTAGCTGCATATTTAAGTTCAGAAGAAACATCATCAACTTGATCCCTGAAAAATAAACTTTCGATTTGTGAGATTTCATTTCTAGCCCCATATTAAGTTGAGCCACCCTGAAAAAGTTTCCGAAAAGAGCGAAACCTTCGGTAAGAAAGAAACTGCACGTCCTACAGGTTCAGCCGTGTACTCTTGTGTGGTTGCTTTATATATAAAGCGGAGCGAAAGACTATTTCGAGAAAGAAACTGTACGTGAGGAAATTTCGAATGAAAAATTAGAAAGTTCTAGAGGTTCCATCTGTGTATTTATTCTGGGTTTTCCTTTTTGAGTTTCCCCCCTTTTTTAGAAACTTTTGAGTTTATTTTTTCCTTTTTGAGATGGATCTTACACACCTTTGATGGGCTTAAAATGAGTCACATGAGTTGGGCTTAAAGTTGGTGTTTCTGTTGTCAGGTTCTGGATGGGCTGAAGCGCCACTTCAAGGTCCGAGCCATAGGGCCGTGCGTTCCACTGCCGGCCGCTGATGATTCCGGCGACGCCACCGGCTTTACCTACGGTGCCAATCTGCTCGACCCGGAGGACACCTGCATCAAATGGTTGGACGCCAAGTCCCCGCGCTCCGTGGCCTATGTCTCCTTTGGCAGCAACGCGTCCCTCGGCGCCGCCCAGATGGAGGAGCTGGCCCGCGGCCTCCTCGCCGCCGGCAAGCCGTTCCTGTGGGTCGTCCGGGCCAGTGAGGAGGCGCAGTTCCCACGCCACCTCCTGTCCACGGCGACGGCGTCGGGCGACGTGCTCGTCGTGCGCTGGAGCCCGCAGCTGGACGTCCTGGCGCACCGCGCCGTGGGCTGCTTCGTCACGCACTGCGGGTGGAACTCCACCCTAGAGGCGCTCGGCTTCGGGGTGCCGATGGTGGCGTTGCCGCTCTGGACCGACCAGCCGATCAACGCCCGACTCGTCGAGGAGGCGTGGGGCGCCGGCGTGAGCGCGCGCCGCGACACGTCTGCGGGGGTGTTCCCGCGCGGCGAGATCGAGCAGTGCGTGCGTGCCGTCATGGACGACGTTGACGGCAGGGTGGCTTCCACCCGCGCGGCGGCACGGCGTCTGAGAGACGCGGCGAGGGCGGTGCTCGCGCTCGGCGGCGCCTCCGACGAGAAGCTGGGAGAGTTCTTGGAGTTCGCGCGCGCCGTCATGGACGATGGCGCCACCGAGTCCGAACCTTCCCCGCGCGAGGCGGCACGTCGGTGGAGCGAGGCTGCGCGCGCCGCGGTCGCCCCCGGCGGTAGCTCCGACCAGAACCTGGACGAGTTCGTGGACTATCTACGGGCAAGCACCGGGGAGAAGTGAAGACAGGCTCTCACCGGATCTCAGGTCCTCTCGTCGATCTGCATTTCTTCGTCGTGGTGTGGTTTCGCTGGAGCTTTTGCATGCATCCTTGCTTCGTTCTGGGCTTGTTTATTTTAGAGAAAAGTCATACGCCCGACTTTATAAATAAAATCATCGGGCAGAGTATCACAATCAACAAGCCAACAAAGTAGCCGTCAGCATAAAAAAAGGTACGCGTACATGGCTATCAAGCCGATCATGGCACGCAGGCCAGCAGTCAAAAGACAGGATAAAAGGAGCCAGAGCCACGGCGCCGACCGATTCCGCCGCGTCAAGGAGGAAGCCGTGAGCCGAATCTTGAAAACCAAAGCCAAAATTTTAAGGCGAAAGAAACCCAAAGTTTTGGTTTCGTTACAAACAAGGCCAAAATTTCAACAAGTTTTAAGGCGAAAGAACCCCAAAGTTTTGGTTTCGTTACAAACAAGGCCAAAATTTGAACAAGTTGTGCGCTTTTTCACTAGAAATTTCGGCAGCATAACACGTTGGCGGAGAATCAATATCACTGTGTCGTTCATTGCAAAATACATTCATGCACTCCCAAGTCAATTTGTTACACTGGACTGGACTGGATGAAACATTCCGTAACATCATCCACCCAAATCATTTCCTCAACAAAAGACAAACTCAACTAACTTAACAAGCTAACCCAACGCTACCACAAACCAAATAAGCTTTCCCTTCTCGCAGTTGGGCCTTCCTTGTGTTGCCGTTCTTCTGTTTGAATGAATGAATGGTCACCCCAAGACCAAGACGAAGATAGACCTTCCTTGTGTTGAACACAAAAGCATAGCCAATCTTCATACCTCCCGTAGCCTCGCCCGGAGATCAGAATCGTCGGTGGCAGCAAAGTAGCGCCCCTGATTCTTTTCCGTAGCCTCCCGAAGTCACTGCACCGACTAGTTTTTCATCGTCGCAACTGAACACACAAATAAAATTCCAGAGAAAAAACAATCAGCGCTTCAACAAGTCTCGATACCATCAAACTACTGAATGTAGTGGTAGCATGAATAAACCCTGACACATCAACAGAAGTCCGTTGAACAATCAATGCTTAAAACTCGTGTAAAACTACAGTAAAACTACCATTCCTGGATGACTGAACGTAGTAGTAGCAGCACTTCATACCATCAAACCGACCAAAGAGCAACTGCTAAGCTCTACTACCTCCGTCCGGAATCACTTGGAGTATGATTTAGGAATAAACATGCCCTCTATCATGTAACAAGGCAAAAAACAATACAAATTCAGTTTCACAAAAGCATCAAGTCTGAACCTTTGATACATCCTGGCATGTGATCTATATATCTTCAGGTAAGGGGCAAATTTAGTAAACCAAACGCCCTGTATCTCAATAGCCTGTGAATTTTCCGTGTTTTTTATCGAGTAACTTTGGTAGTAAATTAGCTAACTTTGTAAACACCAGTTAAAGCAACACACAATAGCGAATAGCGTCACCTCAGTAACAGGAAACACAATTCATTTGTCTTCTCAAAACTTCAGCGATGTGTGACACAGGGTGGGTGGCTTACCACTCCGGTGGCGGGCATGATAGCCTTGATGGTGGCAGCCTCCATGACCCATATGAGACCACAAGGGCGACCACCAAGTCAAGATCCGCAGGTCTGCATGCATGCCAAGAACAACCTGTTCAATACATCAAGATTAGTTGCTAAAACATCACAGAGAAATCTTTCCACAAATTCCCAAATTCTGACATAAATAGAGATGATAATAGTGCTATCCAGTTAACATGAGCATCATGTCGACTCCCGGAGCAAACCGAAAGACAACCAACAGTATGGAAAAGATTATCATCGCTAAAAGCATGACAATTCACATCACAGAATCAAACATGGCTCCATGGCCGGCACAAAGAGGGGCCATAACTCGAAAGATAGGACAGAGAGCTAAGAAAACCAGGAAACTATCAGAATGATGTAGCCGTGGCTGTATGGCAAACACGACTTTGACTATTTGGATAGTATCTAATTTAGAAACGATGAAAGGCATTGGCTTGGCAAGTAACCAATAGGACACCATCTTGGGTACCATGATTGATTCCACATAAGACATCAGGTCAAACATAATTCCACGTAGAGTAGACGATGTCCTTGGTACAAGGGCATCCTTTCAGCAGAACAAGCCATATGTGTGGAGATAAAATGCGACCCCATTCAGTTAGAATGCGAGAAAACTTGACGTTTGGAGAGACACAGATGCGAAACGAGAGAAAACTGGACTAATCCTTGGTCCTAATAAGACCTTAAATAACATGCCAATCAAGTGTTCTAGTGTTTTAGCCAATTACTGTATTATTTTTCAAGCATCGCAAGAAAGCTTGTTTTCTATCCTACAATTTTTCTGTACTGAAGTAACCCATGGACCTAAGAAGTCTTAAGAAAAGATATTTGTGCAGTAGGAAGAGGAACCATCCAATTTGTAGGATTTGACACGAGAATCGAGACTTGCAGGCATGAGGAAAACAATGATAGACACCAATCCATTCCATTCTATCTACACAACAATACTCATCTGGGTACTCATGTTCACTTGGCAGAATTCCATTATTAAACTATCAGCACTCAATGATTACTGTTGTAACCAGATAAGTAGGTCCGGGGAACAAAGGAACTCACAAGGTCCATGTCGTAGAGCAGGAAGGAGAAGAAGCAAGCAGAAGACGGCGATAGTCCAGCGCTTGGGGAACTGATGCCACCAGGAAGGAGAAGAAGCTTCATCTCTCCTGAAACAAAGCGGTGATCAATTATCTTCTAAGGCCGTCTCTTCTCGCTCTTTGAAGGCGCTCCTTCAGCAGCGATATCTTTGCTTCATCTCGCATCCAACCAGTTACTCATGCGCAACAAAAAATAGAATCAATATGAGCACATCAAGGATGTTTTTGGGATGAATAAAGTGTTATAAGCAAGAAATGAACTTCTTTATGTCATGGTCAAGACATACTACTTTCACTATTTGCATTTGCCAAGGATCATACTACTAGACATGACAAGTCAAAGCATCGTTCGTACCAACACATGTATGGTCATCCTAATTTCGAATGATATATGTATGCACCTCCCACTCCTAGTCCCAGGGTAACAATATAATAGATTAAGATTTGGTGGGGATGAATACTGTGGGGTACCTGTGCTTCAGTGTTGGGTCGTGGTTGCTCTTGGTGTTGACGTAGAGAAGAGGTCTTCCTCCGATGAACCCATCAACTCATAGAGATCGCCATCTTCTTTCTTCCTCTTGGAGACAAATGGATGGATCAACTGCATCCAGGGGCTTCATATGTCTTGGACAGTTGGTGATGGGGGCCTCAAAAAGTTGTAGCAGGCGCTGTACAGTGCCATTGAGGAGCCATGCATCAGACTAGAAAATCACTGAATTACCCATATTCACTTTAACTGTAGTAAAACTCATGTATCCATCACTCAGATTCATGACATCTCCCCACCAGAATAAGCTACACATGACTGCCGCAAGTGGCACATTAAGGAGACCCAGGGAACATCAACTTTAGCATACAACTTGTGTAGTTCTTGCTTATTGTAGCTGGAACACCAAAACTGTTTACATCGATGCTAAATAAGCGTGCTGAAGCATAAGGCTACTATTCCACGGTAAGTAGAATGATGTTATTGCATTAGTGGATTGAGCTTGCAAAGGCTGACGAGTAGTAAGGTCTTGGTTAACTGGAAATTGGAGCATGCGAGAAAAGCAATGTGTCAGTTACACTGAAACAAGCTTTGACAGTTTGAGAGAAAATGGATTTATTGACAGTACGACAATCAGCCGTCAGCCCATGGCTCGTTGAGGGCATAAAACAATAAAAGTTGATAACTTTAATTGTTTCAAGACTATTTAATAAAAAGATCCAAGCTTTAAGGTACTACAAAAAAGATACGTATATGGCCTTTATTCATTTAATTAACCACGGCTCGATCGCCGTGGGCACATAGAGCATGAGGGAGAGAGCAAAGGAGAGGAACGAACATCTTACCTATGCCGGAACCGAAGAGGAAGCAGCCACTGGAGGAGTGATCATCAGAGCAGGCAGAGCTGCTTCGCTGGCCAAACTTGTGGCAAACAGCACCCGTGGCGGAGTTGGAGAAGAATCAGCCACCAGAAAAGTAGGGCAGGAGGCGGCGGAGTGGAAGAAGAATCTTGTGCACCTGGCATGAGGAAACCAAACCACGTAAGGGGAAATCAGACAAGTAGAACAACAACACATCACCTGGCATATGACCTACATGTGACACAGCTAGCTCTATGGCCTACCACTAAGATCATGCTGATCACCACCAAAGTAAACTATGCAGTTAGGTTTAAAAATGCTACCAATCAGAATTCATCACCAAAGGAAAAAATGAAACAAGTACCTGTTGCCAGTTTCCTAGATTCTCCTTGCTGCATGAATAACCCTGAGAAGGTTGGAGGACAAAAGCTCAGTCATTACAGAGAACCGGTGGAAAGAAATTCCATTAACATTTATAATGAGTGCCCGATGACACCTCCAACAGAAATCCTATTGTACTTTGAGGTTTAAGCAACTCCACTTCTTCCTTACATGGGCAGAACCTTATCATGTATCTACTTGATCACCACCAACGATGGAATCATCAAGGTACCTGTGTGAGGAAACCACATCACGACAAAATCGGACTAGAACAACAGTGCAGTGCATGAAAAAAATATTATGTTACAGCCAACCACCATGCTAGAAAGAGTTCAGATCCGGATAGTTCCCTAAACTTTAATGTACGACCAGGCCGCTATCAATATCTCAAACAATTCATAACACACTATTTCATAGGAGCAGTTTTAGCATGGTCCCTCTTACCCCCTCTTTTCACATGAGAGGTAAGAGTATGTAGTAGATCTGAGCCGTTGATCACATTAATTAGTGGTCGGATTAACTCTTACCTTCTTACCTCATATGTAAAAATAAGGGGTAAGAGGGACCATGCTAAAATTTGCCATTTCATAGTAATAGCGAGAAGCACACTGGTCCGCATAAGGGATCCAGTTTTGCAAACATTTAACCAGATCGAGTCCAAAATCATTTCTAATTACATATGAAACATTTAGTTGCAGTGCACATTGCTATTACTTGCACCGGAATCATAAATATAATGATTACCTGTTAATGACAGTAAATGGTAAACCAGAATTCTTATTGTTCGTCTCTAAGCATAAAAAGTGTGGTCCATGGACTAGACACCCGTCCTAGGGTGCTTGCTTGTGGGAAGAAAAACAAAACCTTGTATGGATGAACGGATAACTTAATGGCTGCTTATGTCCAGCTAGATTGCTGGCGACACTCATCCCGGTTATGTCTTTTAGGCATGAAGAACAACCTACGCGATTTCTTCTATCTCTAGTCAACTTGTGGCTGAACAGATCAACACTTATATAGCCTTGATATATTGTCTTGAAAATCTATACGGGATCAGCTTTGGCCAAGCCTAGTTTCTAAATTACTTAGTATCGACAAGGGTAATACAAAGTTCAATATCTTCACCGTTATAAACATAACAATATCCTAGACATTTTGTCCTTTTTGGTCTTCTGCCAGACTACATGTGCATGACGTACCATGCACTACAATAAACAATTAAGAAATCAATCTACTAGTACAAATAGAAGGCCATGCAGGGAGGATATTGACATCTAGTTTAGTTCAATTTTGGCAACAATAGACGTCAATTTTTTTTCTAATTAACAAGAACACTTCTCATTTACGTACGGAATAGGTAAACATACGTCCAAGATACCATTATCAGGTCAGTTCTCTGGTAAATACAGTTTTTGCCAACTGGTTGCCATGAAAGAGAACAATGTTAGTTCAACCTATTTAACAGATTGATATCTAAGCAAGTTACCTTAAGAATGATGTCGAAATCGAGGCAACCATCTTGGTCTTTCATTCTTTCTTTGATCACAGGGACATAGGTAGACAGGTGCACATAAGTGATACGTCCAAAACGTATCTATAATTTCTGCTTGCTCCATGCCTCTTTTGGGTGATATTGCTATGATATTTATACACTTCCATACACTTTTGATCATATTTGGACTAACCTATTAACTCAGTGCACCCCAGTGCCAGTTTCTGTTTTCGGCTGTTTTTGTATTTCAGGTTTTCACGTTACGAGAACTGCCAGGAAAAATCCAGAAAAATTATATATAAAATCAGCGTTCCAGAACCTACCGTGCGCCCGAAGGACAGCCGGGGG
>LR738712.1:18883793-18899956 GCA_902687465.1 Secale cereale
AAGTAGTTAGTCACGGGATGATGGATTACGGATCGAGTAAAGAGACTTGCCATGACGAGATTGAACAAGGTATCGGGAATACCGACGATCGAATCTCGGGCAAGTACCGTACCGATGGACAAAGGGAATAACATACGGGATTGAGTGAATCCTTGACACGGTGGTTCATCCGATGAAGATCATCGAGGAACACGTGGGAACCAACATGGGTATCCAGATCCCGCTGTTGGTTATTGACCGGAGAGTCGTCTCGGTCATGTCTACGTGTCTCCCGAACCCGTAGGGTCTACACACTTAAGGTTCGGTAACGCTAGGGTCGTAGAGATAAATGCACGTGGAAACCCGAAAGTTGTTCGGAGTCCCGGATGAGATCCCGGACGTCACGAGGAGTTCCGGAATGGTCCGGAGGTAAAGATTGATATATAGGAAGTCCAGTTTCGGCCAACGGGTGATCTCCGGGGGTCACCGGGAGCGTCCCGGGACCACCGGGGGGGGGGCGGGGGTCCACCGGGTGGGGCCACCCATCCCGGTGGGGCCCCTAGGCCGTGAGGGGAAGTGTCCAGCCCTCTGGGCTGGCGCACCACTAGGAGGCCCACCTCCCCATGCGCCTAGGGTTAAAACCCTAAGGGGAGGGGGGCCACCACTTGCCTTGGGGGGCAAGAACTCCCCCCTGGCCGCCGCCCCCTTGCAGATTGGATCTGCAGGGGGCCCTGGCGCACCCCCATGGTCCCTATATATATGTGGGAGGGTAGAGGGCTGCCGCACCCTTGCCCTGGCGCCTCTCCCCCTCCCGTCACACCTCCATACTCCAACGCAGGGCGCCCGGCGAAGCCCTGCTGCGATCTCCACTGCATCCGTCATCACGCCGTCGTGCTGCCGGATCTCTGACGACTTCTCCTCCCCCCTTGCTGGATCAAGAAGGAGGTGACGTTGCTGCACCGTACGTGTGTTGAACGCGGAGGTGCCGTCCGTTCGGTGCTAGATCATCGGTGACAAAGAACGTGAAGAGTACGACTACTTCATCCACGCTTCGTTGAAAGCTTCCGCTCGCAATCTCCATAACGGTATGTAGATGCACTCTTACTTGCTCGTTGCTAGATGTCTCCATAGTTGGATCTTGGTGAAAGCGTAGAAATTTTTTGAATTATGCTACGTTCCCCAACAGTGGCATCTGAGCTAGGTTTTATGCGTAGCATCTTGCACGAGTAGAACACAAAGCAGTTGTGGGCGTTTGGTTTTGTTCAACTTTCTTACCGTTACTAGTAAATCTTGATTCGGCGGTATTGTGGGATGAAGCGGCCCGGACCGACTTTACACGTACGCTTACGTGAGACTGGTTCCACCGACAGACATGCTCTAGATGCATAAGGTGGCTGGCGGATGTCTGTCTCTCCTACTTTAGTCGGATCGGATTCGATGAAAAGGGTCCTTATGAAGGGTAAATAGAAGTTGACAAATCACGTTGTGGTTTTGGCGTAGGTAAGAAACGTTCTTGCTAGAAATCCTATAGAAGCCACGTAAAACTTGCAACAACAATTAGAGGACGTCTAACTTGTTTTTGCAGCATGTGCTATGTGACGTGGTATGGCCAAGAACGAAGATGTGATGAATGATATATGTGATGTATGAGATTGATCATGTTTTTGTAATAGGGAATCACGACTTGCATGTCGATGAACTTGACAACCGGCAGGAGCCATAGGAGTTGTCTTAATTATTGTATGACCTGCGTGTCACTGAATAACGCCATGTAATTACTTTACTTCATTGCTAAACGTTAGCTATAGTAGTAGAAGTAATAGTTGGCGTGACGACTTCTTCAAGACACGATGATGGAGATCATGATGATGAAGATCATGGTGTTGAGCCGGTGACAAGATGATCATGGTGCCCCGAAGATGGAGATCCAAGGAGCAAGATGATATTGGACATATCATGTCACTTTAATTGATTGCATGTGATGTTTATCATGTTTATGCATCTTGTTTACTTAGAACGACGGTAGTAAATAAGATGATCTCTCACTAAAATTTCAAGTATTGTGTTTCCCCTAACTGTGCACCGTTGCTAAAGCTCGTTGCTCCGAAGCACCACGTGATGATCGGGTGTGATAGGTCCTAACGTTCGCATACAACGGGTGTAAGACAGATTTACACACGCGATACACTTAGGGTTCACTTGACGAGCCTAGCATGTACAGACATGGCCTCGGAACACGGAAGACCGAAAGGTCGAACACGAGTCGTATAGAAGATACGATCAACATGAAGATGTTCACCATTGATGACTAGTCCGTCTCACGTGATGATCGGACACGGACTACTCGATTCGGATCGTGTATCACTTAGATGACTAGAGAGATGTCATTCTGAGTGGGAGTTCATTAAAATTTGATTGAAATGAACTTAATTATCATGAACTTAGTCTAAATTCTTTACAATATCTCTTGTAGATCAAATGGCCCACGCTCCAGTTTCCCTCAACTTCAACGCGTTCCTAGAGAAAACCAAGCTGAAAGACGATGGTAGCAACTATACGGATTGGGTCCGTAACCTGAGGATTATCCTCATAGCTGCCAAGAGATCATATGTCCTAGAAGCACCGCTAGGTGATGCACCTGCTCCCGATGCGGCCCAAGACGTTTTGAACGTCTGGCAGTCGCATAGTGATGATTACTCCCTGGTTCAGTGCGGCATGCTTTACAGTTTAGAATCGGGGCTCCAAAAGCGTTTTGAGCACCACGGAGCATATGAGATGTTCGAAGAGCTGAAAATGGTTTTCCAAGCTCATGCCCGAGTCGAGAGATATGATGTCTCCGACGCATTCTACAGCTGTAAGATGGAGGAGAACAGTTCTGTCAGTGAGCACATCCTCAAGATTTCAGGATTGCACAATCGCTTGTCTCAGCTGGGAATGAATCTCCCAGATGAAGCGGTCGTTGACAGAATCCTCCAGTCGCTCCCACCAAGATTCAAGAGCTTCGTGTTGAACTTCAATATGCAGGGGATGGAGAAGTCCATTCCCGAGGTGTATTCGATGCTGAAATCAGCGGAGGTTGACATCAAGAAAGAACATCAAGTGTTGATGGTCAATAAAACCACTAAGTTCAAGAAAGGCAAGGGTAAGAAGAACTTCAAGAAGGACGGCAAGGGAGTTGCCGCGCCCGGTAAGCCAGTTACCAGGAAGAAGCCAAAGTATGGACCCAAGCCTAAAACAGAGTGCTTTTATTGCAAGGGAACGGGTCACTGGAAGCGGAACTGCCCCAAATACTTAGCAGACAAGAAGGCCGGCAACGTCAAAGGTATATATGATATACATGTTATTGATGTGTACCTTACCAGCACTCGTAGTAGCTCATGGGTATTCGATACCGGTGCAGTTGCTCACATTTGTAACTCAAAACAGGAGCTGCGGAATAAACGAAGACTGGCAAAGGATGAGGTGACGATGCGCGTCGGGAATGGTTCTAAGGTCGATGTGATCGCCGTCGGCACGCTACCTCTACATCTACCCTCGGGATTAGTTTTAAACCTCAATAATTGTTATTTAGTACCAGCTTTGAGCATGAACATTGTTTCTGGATCTCGTCTTATGCGAGATGGCTACTCTTTCAAATCGGAGAATAATGGTTGTTCTATTTATTTGAGAGATATGTTTTATGGTCATGCCCCGCTGGTCAATGGTTTATTTTTGATGAATCTCGAACGTAGTGATACACATATTCATAGTGTAGATGCCAAAAGATGTAAAGTTGATAATGATAGTCCCACATACTTGTGGCATTGCCGCCTTGGTCATATTGGTGTCAAACGTATGAAGAAGCTCCATTCAGATGGACTTCTAGAGTCTCTTGATTATGAATCATTTGACACGTGCGAACCATGCCTCTTGGGCAAGATGACCAAGACTCCGTTCTCCGGAACAATGGAGCGAGCAACCGACTTGTTGGAAATCATACATACCGATGTATGCGGTCCAATGAGTGTTGAGGCTCGCGGAGGCTACCGTTATGTTCTCACCCTCACGGATGACTTGAGTAGATACGGGTATATCTATTTGATGAAACACAAGTCTGAGACCTTTGAAAAGTTCAAGGAATTTCAGAATGAGGTTGAGAATCAACGTGACAGAAAAATAAAGTTCTTGCGATCGGATCGTGGGGGTGAATATTTAAGTCATGAATTTGGCACACACCTTAGGAGCTGTGAAATTGTTTCACAATTGACACCGCCCGGAACACCTCAACGTAACGGTGTGTCCGAACGTCGAAATCGTACTCTGTTGGACATGGTGCGATCTATGATGTCCCTCACCGATTTACCGCTATCTTTTTGGGGTTATGCTTTAGAGACTGCCGCATTCACTTTAAATAGGGCTCCGTCGAAATCCGTTGAGACGACTCCGTATGAACTTTGGTTTGGCAAGAAACCGAAGCTGTCGTTTCTGAAAGTTTGGGGTTGTGATGCTTATGTCAAGAAACTTCAACCTGAAAAGCTCGAACCCAAATCAGAAAAATGCGTCTTCATAGGATACCCAAAGGAAACGATTGGGTACACCTTCTACCACATATCCGAAGGCAAAGTCTTTGTCACCAAGAATGGATGCTTTCTGGAGAAAGAGTTTCTCTCGAAAGAAGTGAGTGGGAGGAAAGTAGAACTTGATGAGGTGACAGTCACCACTCCTGTACCGGAAAGTAGCGCAGCGCAGGAAACTGTTCCTGAGGTGCCTGCACCGACAAGGGAGGAAGTTAATGATAATGATCATGAAGAAACTGATCAAGTTACTACTGAACTTCGAAGGTCCACAAGGGCACGTTCCGCACCAGAGTGGTACGGCAACCCTGTCTTGGAAATCATGTTGTTAGACAATGGTGAACCTTCGAACTATGAAGAAGCGATGGCGGGCCCGGATTCCAATAAATGGCTTGGAGCCATGAAATCCGAGATAGAATCCATGTATGAAAACAAAGTATGGACTTTGGTGGACTTGCCTGATGATAGGCACGCCATAGAAAACAAATGGATATTTAAGAAGAAGACAGACGCGGATGGTAATGTGACCATCTATAAGGCTCGGCTTGTCGCTAAGGGTTATCGACAAGTTCAAGGGATTGACTACGACGAGACTTTCTCTCCCGTAGCGATGCTGAAGTCAGTCAGAATCATGTTAGCTATTGCCGCATTCTATGATTATGAGATATGGCAAATGGACGTCAAAACAGCATTCCTTAACGGCTTCCTCAAGGAAGAATTGTATATGATGCAACCGGAAGGTTTTTTCGATCCAGAGAACGCTAACAAGGTATGCAAGCTCCAGCGCTCGATTTACGGGCTGGTGCAAGCATCTCGGAGTTGGAATATTCGCTTTGATGAAGTGATCAAGGCGTTTGGATTTATACAGACTTATGGAGAAGGATGTATTTACAAGAAAGTGAGTGGGAGCTCTGTGGCATTTCTCATATTATATGTGGATGACATATTGCTGATGGGAAATGATATAGAATTCTTGGAAAATGTAAAGGCCTACTTGAATAAAAGTTTTTCAATGAGGACCTTGGAGAAGCTGCTTACATATTAGGCATCAAAATCTATAGAGATAGATCGAGACGCCTCATTGGTCTTTCACAAAGTACATACTTTGACAAGATATTGAAAAAGTTCAATATGGATCAGTCCAAGAAGGGATTCTTGCCTGTTTTACAAGGTATGAGATTGAGCAAGACTCAGTCGCCGACCACGGCAGAAGATAGAGAAAAGATGAGTGTCATTCCCTATGCCTCGGCCATAGGTTCTATCATGTATGCCATGTTGTGTACCAGACCCGATGTGAACCTTGCCATAAGTTTGGTAGGGAGGTACCAAAGTGATCCCAGAACGGAACACTTGACAGCGGTCAAGAACATCCTGAAGTACCTAAAAAGGACTAAGGATATGTTTCTCGTTTATGGAGGTGACGAAGAGCTCGTCGTAAAGGGTTACGTCGATGCTAGCTTCGACACAGATCTGGATGACTCTAAGTCACAAACCGGATACGTGTATATTTTGAACGGAGGGGCAGTCAGCTGGTGCAGTTGCAAACAGAGCGTGGTGGCAGCGTCTACATGTGAAGCAGAGTACATAGCTGCTTCTGAAGCAGCGCAGGAAGGAGTCTGGATGAAGGAGTTCATCACCGACCTAGGAGTTATTCCAAGCGCGTCAAGCCCGATGACTCTCTTCTGTGACAACACTGGTGCTATTGCTATTACCAAGGAGCCCAGGTTTCACAAGAAGACCAAGCACATCAAGCGCCGTTTCAACTCCATCCGGAATTATGTTCAGGATGGAGACATAGATATTTGTAAAGTGCATTCGGATCTGAATGTCGCAGACCCATTGACTAAACCTCTTTCACGAGCAAAACATGATCAACACCAGAACTCTATGGGTGTTCGATTCATCACAATGTAACTAGATTATTGACTCTAGTGCAAGTGGGAGACTGTTGGAGATATGCCCTAGAGGCAATAATAAAAGCATTATTATTATATCTCCTTGTTCATGATAATTGTCTGTTATTCATGCTTGAATTGTATTGTACGGAAACAGCGATACATGTGTGAATACATAGACCACAATGAGTCCCTGGTAGGCCTCTAGTTGCCAGCTCGTTGATCAACAGATGGTCACGGTTTCCTGACCATGGACATGGGATGTCAGTGATAACGGGATCACATCATTAGGAGAATGATGTGATGGACAAGACCCAATCCTGAGCATAGCACGAGATCGTATAGTTCGTAATGCATAAGCTTTTTGGTGTCAAGTATTTATTCCTTAGACCATGAGGTTGTACAACTCCCAGATGCCGTGGGAATACTTTGGGTGTGCCAAACGTCACAACGTAACTGGGTGGCTATAAAGGTACGCATCGGGTATCTCCGAAAGTGTCTGTTGAGTTGGTACGAACCGAGACTGGGATGTTGTCACTCCGTATGACGGAGAGGTACCTCTGGGCCCACTCGGTAAGACATCATCATAATGAGCTCAATGTGACTAAGTAGTTAGTCACGGGATGATGGATTACGGATCGAGTAAAGAGACTTGCCATGACGAGATTGAACAAGGTATCGGGAATACCGACGATCGAATCTCGGGCAAGTACCATACCGATGGACAAAGGGAATAACATACGGGATTGAGTGAATCCTTGACACGGTGGTTCATCCGATGAAGATCATCGAGGAACACGTGGGAACCAACATGGGTATCCAGATCCCGCTGTTGGTTATTGACCGGAGAGTCGTCTCGGTCATGTCTACATGTCTCCCGAACCCGTAGGGTCTACACACTTAAGGTTCGGTAACGCTAGGGTCGTAGAGATAAATGCACGTGGAAACCCGAAAGTTGTTCGGAGTCCCGGATGAGATCCCGGACGTCACGAGGAGTTCCGGAGGTAAAGATTGATATATAGGAAGTCCAGTTTCGGCCAACGGGTGATCTCCGGGGGTCACCGGGAGCGTCCCGGGACCACCGGGGGGGGGGGGCGGGGGTCCACCGGGTGGGGCCACTGTGACGCCCGAAGACCGACGTCCCAGAAGATTCCAGAAGATTCCAGAAGATTCCAGATGTTCCGGGTTCTCCCGTGTGTTTCATTGTGCTTGTGTTATTTATTTTGCATTGCATCATGCCATCATGCCATCATGTCTTTAATTTTTGCTTCTCAACTTAAATAAATTGTGTGGACCTTCGGTCATTTAAATCGAGGGATGGATGTCTTCTCTTTATAACATATAAAATCCTCTCAATATTATTAGGGAGCTATATAATAATATTCCATTTGTTGGAATTAACCAACACACGTGCATAATTTTCCCCATGCTTTTCCTACTTCGAGTTTCACCTTTAAAACCTTGCCAATATTTTCTTTCCGTTGTTTCGAGGTTCCTCCAAAACCCCCCCAACTATTTTATTTAAATTCCTGACATTTTTTTTGTGAGCCCAGGGATATTGACCTCATGTCCTAAATCCATCCCTAACCTCTTTTTACTTTCTTTCTCTTCTTTGTTTTTTTTTCTAATAAAGAAGAGAACCCAGCAGCCCTCAGCCTTCCCAACCGCCGCGGCCCATCTTCCCTCCGCGCCAGGCCTCTCCTCCCTGGCCCATCTCCAGGCCGCAGCCGGCCCAACTTCTCTAGCCTCCAGCCCGCGCCCGGCCTAACCTAGCGCACCCCCCCCCCCGACCGCATCGCTCCTCCTCTCTTCCCTCAGCGCCGCCAGCTTCTTTCCTCGCCTCTTCTCCCCATCACGCGAGCCCCGCACTCCCGTTCCCCTTCGCTCGTTCCCGCACCCTCGAGCTGCGCCCTCCATCTCCCATCGTCGCGCGCATAGGCCGCAGCTCCCTCCGCCGCCAGGAGCGCCGCTCGCCTCCTTCTTCTGCGCCGTCAAGGCCGACCGCCAGGGCAGCCACCCGCCGCGCTCGCCTCCAGGAGCCCCAAGGCCAGGCTCCCGCGCCCCTCCAGCCCGCGACCTTCGCCGCCGTCGCCTCCAGGCCCGCCGGCCGGATCCCGCGGCCGCATCGACCCTCCAGCGGCCTGCCTCCGCGACAGCGCCGTCCTCCAGCACCGGCGTCGCCAGCGACCCCAGTGCCAGCGCCCTCGCCAAGGAGCTCCCTGCCTCGCCCCGCCTCGGTTCTCTTCCTTCGCGAGCTGGTCGCCCCGACGCCTCTTCTCCAGGAGCGCGCCCCAGGCGTCCGCGCCGTGGCCCCTCCTCGCAAGCCGTGATGGCTCCCTCGTCCCTCAGCGCCGTGCCCTCCGTGCTGCCTCCTCGCCGCTTCCTCGCCAAGCAGCACGAGCAGCACCTCCTCGCCATGGCGCACAGCCAGCCGCTGCCATGGCCGCGTCGCCCTCCCGTGTTGTTTTTTTTTGTTTTGTTTTTGTTTGTTTTGTGTGTTACCTTGTACTGTGGAATTGACAGTGGACCCGTGTATGACGACTGGAGCATCTACATGACCCGACCAAGTACCCCTACACGTCGATGCGGCAAGTACCTCGACGACATGTACAACTACGACTCGAGACGAGACCGGCAAGACCGAACGGAACGAGTACATCTACCGATGCCAAGTACCACGACCAAGTACCACGACGACCGAATGGCTACGATGGCGAGTACCTCTCCGATGAACGTGAACGACTACTTCCTCTTCGGAAACGTGAACGACTACTTCCTCTTCGGAAACGTGAACGCCTACTTCCTCTACGACCCGCGAGAACGCCTACTCCCTCTACGATCTCGAACCGCCCCGAAAAGAACGCTTCGAAGGTATAACCCCGAGACGACGCCCGTGAACGAATGCATGTGTTGTATGAAATGTTTGCCCTTGTGTGCTCCGTGCCCGTTGTGCCTCTTTTGTCATGTTCCTCGGTTGACTCGTCGCCGACTCGTGGGAACCCGGTGACGGGATCACCCCACCTTCCATCTTGTTCGACTCGCTCGCCACCTTTCTTTTGCTCCGGTCTCTCAACGGGTTACCGGAACCGATATGTTGCCGTGGCATCATTTTCGGAATTGTTGCCGTGGCACCCTTTTCCTTCCACCATGGTGACGATGCTTCATATCATCTTCTTGTCAACCTTTAAATATAATTGCATAAACTTGATCATGTCATCCGCATCATTTAACAACATGAGATTGTTTAATTGTTGTTGCTTTAAATATAACTAAACATGCATATGAGGTTTTTACCGGATTTGTTGTTGTTTTCCGGCCTCATTTAAAATGTCTTAATAGTGTAGTTTTATTATGCTTCACCTCTTGCCATGTTAACAAACTTTTAATCTTGTCTTGTAAATAAACGGGAGTCAACGAAATAAATAACATGTGGTGTTTCGTCAATATGCAACTCGTTGCATATTGAGCTCCACTTAACTTGTAGTGTTGTTTGTGCACTTTGCCATGACATGCATATTTAAACCGGACATGCATCATGCTTGCTTGTGCATCGTATGCCATGTTTATGTTTGTGTGTTTACCGTGTTGTTTCTTTCTTTCCGGTTGCTTCTCTTGTTAGCTTCGGTTTCGTTCCGGAGTTGTGAGGATTCGCTCGACTGTTGCTCCGTCTACTTCATGGAACCGTTCTTCTCCCTTGTGGATTCCAGGCAAGATGATCATACCTTGGATACCTTTACTACCATTGCCATGCTTAGTTGTCTCGATGCTATCGTTACATGTCGCGCTTCCCATCTTTTATGTCAGCCTCTCCTTGTTGCCATGAAACCTGTAACTTTTGAAACCTTCCTAGCAAAACCCACTGTTTGGCTATGTTACCCGCTTGCTCAGCCCCGCTTGCTCAGCCCCTCTTATAGCGTTGTTAGTTGCAGATGAAGATGAAGTTCGTTCCAGGAGGGAACTGTTGTTGGATATATCACAATATCAATTATTATTATTATTAACACACCTATATACTGGGCATGGGTGGAAGGCTTGGCCTTTTGCTCGGTGTTTTGTTCCACTCATGCCACCTTAGGCGCCGATAAACCGGCATTATGTTCCTTGATTTTGCGTTCCTTACACGATGGGTGAAATGGGGACCCCTTGACAGTTCGACTTTGAATAAAACTCCTCCAGCAAGGCCCAACATGGGTTTTAATTTGCTCATAATAACAACTTAATTAATTAATTAAATTGCATAGGGAGTTAGCGCTACCCGAGGATTCTTAATTCTACATAGCAGGGGGGGCCAGTGCTGATGGTGTTGGTCCCAAACGGGGGTCCTGCGGGGCCACCACGGGGAAACTCGAGGATTGGTTTTACCTGTAGCATCGCCCATCCGGTCGTGGCCTGAGACGAGATACGCGCGGCTACTATCAGGGTGTCGGCACGCCGGGAGGTCTTGCTGGACTTGTTTTACCATTATCGAAATGACTTGTGCTACCGGGAAGCCGAGCCTGATCGGATTTCCCTAAGATAAGGGGTGATGATATTATATTTATCACTTCAGCTAATCGTGAGAGCTTGTGATGGGCTAAGTTGGAACACCCCTGCAGGGTTATGATCTTTCGAAAGCCGTGCCCGCGGTTATGTGGCAGATTGGAATTTGTTAATGTCCGGTTGTAGAAAACTTGACAGAGGATCCGAAGTAAAACACACAACTGTGTGAGTAACCGTGACTGTCTCTTTTCACTTTGAGAAGAGAACACGGTGGGGTTATGTTTGATTCGTATGTAGTTCAGGATCTTTAGCGATCACTTCTTTTGCGACCGTTTGCGTAGATGCTCATCTTATTCTGGTACTCGTAAGCTAGCCTCCATATTATGCTTAGCCGCTGCTGCAACCTCACCACTTTACCACTTCCTACCCATAAAGCTTTGCTAGTCTTGATACCCATGGTTATGGGATTGCTGAGTCCTCGTGGCTCACAGATACTACAACACCAGATGCAGGTTCAGCCGAGTTTGATGCAGGAGCTGGTTCAACTACTTCACTGGGAGCTCGATGAAGAGAGTAGCCGTTTGCTTGTGACGTTTCCGACGATCAGTGGTGGTTTCTACTAGGATTCGATCCTGACCTGTGGTTTTATGTTGTTTTGGTATCTTTCTTTTGGATCTTCTCCCGTAGTCGGGTTATGATGTTTTGAATGATGTTTTGGCTTATGTAATGTATTGTGTGAAGTGGCGAGTGTAAGCCAACTATCTCCTTTTGCAATTTAATCCCTCTTTTACATGAGTCGTGCAAAGATACCAAACTTGAGATCATTCTAGGATGGGCTTATACCTTTAAGTCGTGCCTCGACACGTAGGAGGTATAGTCCCATCCTGGGCATTACAAGTTGGTATTCAGAGCCTTCTCCGACCTAGAAGCCCCCACTGATTGATCGAATCGTTGACGGTTGAGTCTAGGCACACACTTGAAAATGTTTTGAGTCCTATATATATATCGGAGAGTAGGATTTCTTTTGCTCCTCATCTCTTTTCACTCTGGTGAGGACTCCTGACGTCTACTCTTACATCTTCTACTTTCAAAAATTGCACCAATTTTTTTTTAGGATCTCGCGAGTATTGTTTGGATTGTTTCGATGTCTTTGTGACGAGAACATTGTTCTCGATGCCTCCTGTCATTAGGGGTTGTGGCAGTGTCCCGGGGAGTTGAGCTCCGAGGTGTTATCGTCACAAATCCATCGCGGCAGTACTAGAATACTTAAGACGGCCGACATCGAAAACTCTCCTATGCGGTTAGTGGTAAGATAACCCCGACATCACCCAGTACTGGGGAGGTAGTTCGGGAGTATTGCCATAGCTTGTATAGTGGATGCATTTCGAAGGTCCGAGGTAAACGGTTTCCGGAAAAGACTGGTTATGTGTTGAAGGATGGATACAGCTGGATGTAGGTTTAGAGTTGATTGCGCGGTGCTTCCCCTGTATCCCCAACACCTGATTGCATAACTGGGAACTTTCGGAAATTAATAGGTGGGTTCATCCAGTAGTTCTAGGCATTCTTCCAACGGATGCACGATATGAAGTTCGGGGTTCTACATTGAGTGAAGTGGTTTTATGGACTTGTTCTGATCGGAAGTTGCATCTTAAAGGGTCCTTGGCTATGCTGATCCAGGGATTGCAAAACCCTTTTGTAACACGTTCCATGAGCTTTCAGCACGAAGATGTCGAACGAAGCTCCTATCTTGTGTTTGTTCCATCTGTTCCTTGTTGATTTTTTATTTACTTTTTGTTTTCCAAGTGGCTTCTCGTCAAGTTGATGTACCTGCGGAATTCATTCGTTCAATTCTCTGTTCGGATGATATTGTGAAGATCATGTTGCATATCTAACCTTTGTTCTTGTTTTGATTCTGGTATTCGAGTTGCTTCGATGTCAAGTGTTGATTCCATACCTTTCTTAATCGGTGTTCTCATATTTCTATGGGAGTGCTAGTCCTTCTTAATCATCAAGATCTTCATGTTAATTCTTTTCAACCGGTGTGCCTTCTCTTCAAGTTATTCCATACGGACGTCGTTGAGAAATCTGACGATTTGTCTGTTTCATTCATCCCAAGTTGTCTTTGTTTTCCCCACCCTCCCACCCTTCTTCTTCTCGGAGCAAAAAATTCTCAGATGAAGTATCCGTTTTATTCATGTGATATTTCTTCATTCTTTTCCTTCAATGTTCTTATCCGGTGCATTATCTTGAAGATGCTCAAGAGCTTCAAGTTCATCATTCTTTTGTTCTCAAATTCTGCCAGTGGATGCAATTCAAGTTTTCGGTGTTGATCTTATCGTTTTCCTCATTTCACAATGCTTTCTTATTCCGGTGCTCCAATTAATCATTCTCCTCTTGTTATTCTTATCCGGAGTGCTGAAGATTCATAATTCCACTCTTAATCCGTTCAAATTATTTTTGAGGATTATCATCTTACTCAAGCCATTCAATTCAACCGGTGCAATATCTCTTAAGCAATCTTTTTCAACGGTGATTTCTTTTGAGTGGGCCCTAACCCACAGGTCTTTTCCCAGGATCTTACCTGACTCTTCTAATTATTTTCTGGAGTTATACTCAAATTCTTTTCAAAGTGTGACGTAAGTATGATTCCCATCAGTCACAGTCCTTCTCCAGGACCGCTTTCAAATTCTTTTTCACCATTGTTTCAACCTTTTTAATTCTTCATTCCGGAGTGCTCAACAATTCTTATGGCAATTCTCGTCTTCTCAGATTGTGAAGATCGGCGAAGAGTTTCTCTTAAATCTTGGCCCGTTCTTCTTGAAGATTCGTGGTTCTAGCTTCACGCCATCCTCATTATTGTTCAGATTGTGAGGAATTCTTTTTATACCCATCCGAAGCATTTCATGAATTCTTTTCTTTGTGATCCTCCGAAGGCCATCACTTCAGAATATTTCTTCGTTCTCAGTTTTCAACTTCGTCCTCCAACTATTCTTCATTGATGTCTCTTCGTTCGTCTCCATATTCTTACGGTGGTTCATTCAAGTTTACTCTTTCGTTGTTATCGTTTTAATTCATTTGTTCTTTTCACAATCCTACCGGTGGTTCGTTGAATACTTATCCAAGCTTGTGCTAGATCTCTCTTTAATTCTTCCCAACGAGAACAAGTAGTATGCCAAATCCTTTGGTTGTCATCAATTTAAATTGGTGAAGGATATGCATAACATAATTCTTATTCTTATTCCTTCAAGGTGATTTAATTCTTTTGTCCGGAGCTTGTTCATCATATCATATTCTCGGTTCTAAGTTGTTCATCTTGTTTTCCGGAGCTCCAAGTTATTTCAATTATCATTTCAAGCTCCATCTAATTCATCGCATGTCTTGAATCTTATTCTTTTCATCTTTCACTTCCCATGCTTTCATTACCGGAGTTCTCATGGTGGTTCATCATGATTTAATTCATCCTCGAAGTCTTCATCAAGATTCTTGTTGGAGCTCAAGCATTCTTCATCATGCATTCCAATTGCAATTCTTGCTCCCTTATCTTTTGAGGTGGTGTTATGTCATTCTTGACAATTCCTTCATGTTTCATGATTCACGAGTTATCAAGAATGAGATATTTAAAACCATCATTTTCCTTGTTCAGGAGATGTTTTCAACTCTTCAATTTATTTGTTGGAGTGATTTGGGTTATATTTCACCTAAAAGCTTTCACTAAGGATTGTTGCTAATTATGGTGTTTATAAATGACCCAAGTTCTTCATTTATCATTCCGGTGAAATAAGTTTATCGTCTCCTTGTTGATCTCAATCCAAGCAAATGTTTTCGTCAGTGGCTGGTTGTCACCTCTTAATTGTGAGATGTTTTCCATAAGCCCACAACGAGCGTATTCTTTTCGTTGTTGGATTTTTCCAACAAATCCGTTCAACACTTCTCCGTAAGGAGGATTTCCAAATTCATTTTGAGAGAAGTTGTCTTTTTCTTCTCCATTCATTTCTTTCTTTGATTATGCTATTTTTTCATTCCGGAGGCTGTGTGATGTTGATCTCTCCAAACCATCATCTCGTTTTTATCTAGATCATGTTATTTCCTTGTTTATCTATTTAACAGGAGTGTTGTATCCTCCATTCTAATTCTCTCACCTTTCATGTTTTGCCTCTTTTCAACCGGAGTGCTGTCTGAGTCTTTCTTGCCCCTTGTGCCATCCTTTCATTGTTTCGGAGGCTGTGTGTTGTTGTTTTCATCAAGATCATCCAACTTGGCAAGTTCTTGTTAATTCCTTCCAGTTTCAGACGGAGTGCTGCCCAAATTTTGTCATTCTTATTCCTTGGCTATGCCATTGCGGTTTCTTATTCTTTTGGTTCGTAAGCTCTTGTTTCATGTCTTTCAACCTTCAAGGTTATCATAATGTTCCATGTTCCTCCTTTTACCGGAGTGCTCTTAACTTCGTTCATCTCTGTTGTATTCTTCTTTCATCTTGTTTAACCTCTCAAGGTTCTTTGGTTTCACTCGTCTGTCAAAGAAGCAACTTTGTTTTACCTCTTCCTCTTCCGTTTTTACCCGGTGATATCTCTAGGATCTCGGGTCGAGATCCTCTGTTAGTGTGGGAGAGTTGTGACGCCCGAAGACCGACATCCCAGAAGATTCCAGAAGATTCCAGAAGATTCCAGATGTTCCGGGTTCTCCCGTGTGTTTCATTGTGCTTGTGTTATTTATTTTGCATTGCATCATGCCATCATGCCATCATGTCTTTAATTTTTGCTTCTCAACTTAAATAAATTGTGTGGACCTTCGGTCCATTTAAATCGAGGGAAGGATGTCTTCTCTTTATAACATATAAAATCCTCTCAATATTATTAGGGAGCTATATAATAATATTCCATTTGTTGGAATTAACCAACACACGTGCATAATTTTCCCCATGCTTTTCCTACTTCGAGTTTCACCTTTAAAACCTTGCCAATATTTTCTTTCCGTTGTTTCGAGGTTCCTCCAAAACCCCCCCAACTATTTTATTTAAATTCCTGACATTTTTTTTGTGAGCCCAGGGATATTGACCTCATGTCCTAAATCCATCCCTAACCTCTTTTTACTTTCTTTCTCTTCTTTGTTTTTTTTTCTAATAAAGAAGAGAACCCAGCAGCCCTCAGCCTTCCCAACCGCCACGGCCCATCTTCCCTCCGCGCCAGGCCTCTCCTCCCTGGCCCATCTCCAGGCCGCAGCCGGCCCAACTTCTCTGGCCTCCAGCCCACGCCCGGCC
>LR738712.1:18899977-18923593 GCA_902687465.1 Secale cereale
CGACCGCATCGCTCCTCCTCTCTTCCCTCAGCGCCGCCAGCTTCTTTCCTCGCCTCTTCTCCCCATCGCGCGAGCCCCGCACTCCCGTTCCCCTTCGCTCGTTCCCGCACCCTCGAGCTGCGCCCTCCATCTCCCATCGTCGCGCGCATAGGCCGCAGCTCCCTCCGCCGCCAGGAGCGCCGCTCGCCTCCTTCTTTTGCGCCGTCAAGGCCGATCGCCAGGGCAGCCACCCGCCGCGCTCGCCTCCAGGAGCCCCAAGGCCAGGCTCCCGCGCCCCTCCAGCCCGCGACCTTCGCCGCCGTCGCCTCCAGGCCCGCCGGCCGGATCCCGCGGCCGCATCGACCCTCCAGCGGCCTGCCTCCGCGACAGCGCCGTCCTCCAGCACCAGCGTCGCCAGCGACCCCAGTGCCAGCGCCCTCGCCAAGGAGCTCCCTACCTCGCCCTGCCTCCGTTCTCTTCCTTCGCGAGCTGGTCGCCCCGACGCCTCTTCTCCAGGAGCGCGCCCCAGGCGTCCGCGCCGTGGCCCCTCCTCGCAAGCCGTGACGGCTCCCTCGTCCCTCAGCGCCGTGCCCTCCGTGCTGCCTCCTCGCCGCTTCCTCGCCAAGCAGCACGAGCAGCACCTCCTTGCCATGGCGCACAGCCAGCCGCTGCCATGGCCGCGTCGCCCTCCCGTGTTGTTTTTTTTTTGTTTTTGTTTTTGTTTGTTTTGTGTGTTGCCTTGTACTGTGGAATTGACAGTGGACCCGTGTATGATGACTGGAGCATCTACATGACCCGACCAAGTACCCGTACACGTCGATGCGGCAAGTACCTCGACGACATGTACAACTACGACTCGAGACGAGACCGGCAAGACCGAACGGAACGAGTACATCTACCGATGCCAAGTACCACGACCAAGTACCACGACGACCGAACGGCTACGATGGCGAGTACCTCTCCGATGAACGTGAACGACTACTTCCTCTTCGGAAACGTGAACGACTACTTCCTCTTCGGAAACGTGAACGCCTACTTCCTCTACGACCCGCGAGAACGCCTACTCCCTCTACGATCTCGAACCGCCCCGAAAAGAACGCTTCAAAGGTATAACCCCGAGACGACGCCCGTGAACGAATGCATGTGTTGTATGAAATGTTTGCCCTTGTGTGCTCCGTGCCCGTTGTGCCTCTTTTGTCATGTTCCTCGGTTGCATCGTCGCCGACTCGTGGGAACCCGGTGATGGGATCACCCCACCTTCCATCTTGTTCGACTTGCTCGCCACCTTTCTTTTGCTCCGGTCTCTCAACGGGTTACCGGAACCGATATGTTGCCGTGGCATCATTTTCGGAATTGTTGCCGTGGCACCCTTTTCCTTCCACCACGGTGACGATGCTTCATATCATCTTCTTGTCAACCTTTAAATATAATTGCATAAACTTGATCATGTCATCCGCATCATTTAACAACATGAGATTGTTTAATTGTTGTTGCTTTAAATATAACTAAACATGCATATGAGGTTTTTACCGGATTTGTTGTTGTTTTCCGGCCTCATTTAAAATGTCTTAATAGTGTAGTTTTATTATGCTTCACCTCTTGCCATGTTAACAAACTTTTAATCTTGTCTTGTAAATAAACGGGAGTCAACGAAATAAATAACATGTGGTGTTTCGTCAATATGCAACTCGTTGCATATTGAGCTCCACTTAACTTGTAGTGTTGTTTGTGCACTTTGCCATGACATGCATATTTAAACCGGACATGCATCATGCTTGCTTGTGCATCGTATGCCATGTTTATGCTTGTGTGTTTACCGTGTTGTTTCTTTCTTTCCGGTTGCTTCTCTTGTTAGCTTCGGTTTCGTTCCGGAGTTGTGAGGATTCGCTCGACTGTTGCTCCGTCTACTTCATGGATCTGTTCTTCTCCCTTGTGGATTCCAGGCAAGATGATCATACCTTGGATACCTTTACTACCATTGCCATGCTTAGTTGTCTCGATGCTATCGTTACATGTCGCGCTTCCCATCTTTTATGTCAGCCTCTCCTTGTTGCCATGAAACCTGTAACTTTTGAAACCTTCCTAGCAAAACCCACTGTTTGGCTATGTTACCCGCTTGCTCAGCCCCGCTTGCTCAGCCCCTCTTATAGCGTTGTTAGTTGCAGGTGAAGATGAAGTTCGTTCCAGGAGGGAACTTGTTGTTGGATATATCACAATATCTATTATTATTATTAACACACCTATATACTGGGCATGGGTGGAAGGCTTGGCCTTTTGCTCGGTGTTTTGTTCCACTCATGCCACCTTAGGCGCCGATAAACCGGCATTATGTTCCTTGATTTTGCGTTCCTTACACGATGGGTGAAATGGGGACCCCTTGACAGTTCGACTTTGAATAAAACTCCTCCAGCAAGGCCCAACATGGGTTTTAATTTGCTCATAATAACAACTTAATTAATTAATTAAATTGCATAGGGAGTTAGCGCTACCCGAGGATTCTTAATTCTACATAGCAGGGGGGGCCAGTGCTGATGGTGTTGGTCCCAAACGGGGGTCCTGCGGGGCCACCACGGGGAAACTCGAGGATTGGTTTTACCTGTAGCATCGCCCATCCGGTCGTGGCCTGAGACGAGATACGCGCGGCTACTATCAGGGTGTCGGCACGCCGGGAGGTCTTGCTGGACTTGTTTTACCATTGTCGAAATGACTTGTGCTACCGGGAAGCCGAGCCTGATCGGATTTCCCTAAGATAAGGGGTGATGATATTATATTTATCACTTCAGCTAATCGTGAGAGCTTGTGATGGGCTAAGTTGGAACACCCCTGCAGGGTTATGATCTTTCGAAAGCCGTGCCCGCGGTTATGTGGCAGATTGGAATTTGTTAATGTCCGGTTGTAGAAAACTTGACAGAGGATCCGAAGTAAAACACACAACTGTGTGAGTAACCGTGACTGTCTCTTTTCACTTTGAGAAGAGAACACGGTGGGGTTATGTTTGATTCGTATGTAGTTCAGGATCTTTAGCGATCACTTCTTTTGCGACCGTTTGCGTAGATGCTCATCTTATTCTGGTACTCGTAAGCTAGCCTCCATATTATGCTTAGCCGCTGCTGCAACCTCACCACTTTACCACTTCCTACCCATAAAGCTTTGCTAGTCTTGATACCCATGGTTATGGGATTGCTGAGTCCTCGTGGCTCACAGATACTACAACACCAGATGCAGGTTCAGCCGAGTTTGATGCAGGAGCTGGTTCAACTACTTCACTGGGAGCTCGATGAAGAGAGTAACCGTTTGCTTGTGACGTTTCCGACAATCAGTAGTGGTTTCTACTAGGATTCGATCCTGACCTGTGGTTTTATGTTGTTTTGGTATCTTTCTTTTGGATCTTCGCCCGTAGTCGGGTTGTGATGTTTTGAATGATGTTTTGGCTTATGTAATGTATTGTGTGAAGTGGCGAGTGTAAGCCAACTATCTCCTTTTGCAATTTAATCCCTCTTTTACATGAGTCGTGCAAAGATACCAAACTTGAGATCATTCTAGGATGGGCTTATACCTTTAAGTCGTGCCTCGACACGTAGGAGGTATAGTCCCATCCTGGGCATTACAGCCACCCATCCCGGTGGGGCCCCTAGGCCGCGAGGGGAAGTGTCCAGCCCTCTGGGATGGCGCACCACTAGGGGGCCCACCTCCCTATGCGCCTAGGGTTAAAACCCTAAGGGGAGGGGGCCACCACTTGCCTTGGGGGGCAAGAACTCCCCCCTGGCCGCCGCCCCCTTGCAGATTGGATCTGCAGGGGGCCCTGGCGCACCCCCTGGCCCCTATATATATGTGGGAGGGGAGAGGGCTGCCGCACCCTTGCCCTGGCGCCTCTCCCCCTCCCGTCACACCTCCATACTCCAACGCAGGGCGCCCGGCGAAGCCCTGCTGCGATCTCCACTGCATCCGTCATGAGACGACCCCGGCCCGACTGTGCACTAATCATACACGCAAATGCACACGATCAAGCCTAAGGACTCACGTGAAGGAATCACAGCACAACTCTAAAACATAAATAAATACATACAAGTTATATATTACAAGCCAGGGGCCTCGAGGGCTCGAATACATAACAAGTGTCAAACACATAGTCAGCGGAAGCGTTAGGTATCTGGGTACAGATACAACACAGAAGAAGATAGGCCTGTTACACAGGCGGGGCAAAAGAAAAGCTACGATCGAAAAGGCGCAGGCCTCCTGCCTGGGACCTCCGATCCTACTCCTGGTCGTCGTCCGCCGGCTCCTCGTAGAAGTACTCGCCGGCCGGGTAGTAGTAGTAGCCAGCCTCGGGCTGGTAGTAGTAGTCGTCAACGGGGGCTGCAGGCACCATGGCTCTGTCGTCTGGTTTAACAAGCGGGAAGGACAAAAGGGGAAGCAAAGCAACCGTGAGTACTCATCCAAAGTACTCAGCAAGACTTACATCAGATCTATACTAGCAATGCATTATTTTCAAAGGAGGCTTTATGTGGGTGGACTGGACTGCAGAAAGCCAGAGTAGAGAGGGGAAAAGCCTAGTCCTGACGAAGACTAGCATCTTCAGCGTCTTGCAGCAATTAGAAGGGAGCAGAATAGTACATCATAATGTAATAGGTGTATAGTAACATCAACTTCATATCACATATCTCAAGTCACCAGTTCTAGTTGTACCGAAGTGGATACAACTCCGAGTGTCCGTTACCGTAGGACAGGCTATCGATAGATTGTTTCTTCCCTGCAGGGGTGCACCAAGTTACCCACCACGCTCGCTTAACTCCGGCCGGACACACCATCAGGTCGTGCCCGCCCTCGGCTAAACAATACGACGCAACCCGACCGGATACCGCCAGAGAGGATCGAGCACGTCGGACTAATCCTATGCCCCCGGGGGTCATGGCCGTCGCCCCGGACACTCCGCACGTTGCGAGGACGTTCGGTAGCAGACCTAGCAACCCCTTATACAAGCGCGGTTGCATCCTAAGTCCAATCCGAACGGGCCGCTCAATCGCTGACGTCGTGACGACTCCGGCTGATGTATACGACGCAGAGCACCCACTCACACCCACGTGGTGGTTAGTGCTATCGGACCCGAAGGCCCCTCGGATTAAATATCCAAATCGCTTAGTGGATTGGGAGCGCGCGGTAACGAGCAGAGCCTACGATACTGTTGGCCCCGTCGTCCCGTCTCGAGGACTTGTGACAAGGACTGGGAAAGACCGGCCACGCCTCGTAGTTATCTCGCGGGTACCCTCACTGGTCACCCGACTCCACAGCTCACGCCTCAAAGGCACTCGCGGGTACCCCTCTGGGTCAACCCGCCTCCATCCAACATGTGTAGTAGTAACTTCAAAGTGTCATCAGACGCACGATACCTCTGGCCGCACGCCTTTGTTCCTGGCGACGTCCGGCCTCGGGGATCGATACGTCTTTAAACACGGTATGGTGAAGCAGGGCATCCGTGTGGTTTCTATGCCGATGAGGAATCCGAGGAATCACCCTCGTTGGACTCCTAAACGACAAGTCTCGTTAAGGTGGTACCGGAGGAATCACCCTCGGCGGTAATCACCATAGCGGATGCACGACAAAAGCTAAGTCGGAAGTGGGAAGAGGAATCACCCTCGGTAACCCACTCCGAGCTAGCTATACTACAGGGACAACATCAGAAGTGAGTTCGGAGGTATCACCCTCGTCACCCGATGTTAACTCTGCGGAGTCGAGCATATTAGGGGGGTGTGCGGTGATGTGAAGAAGGTCAGGGGAAGGGGGCTCGATCGCTTGATCGAGGCAAGGGTACTATGCGAGGCAACTACGAGAGTGTGGGACCATAGCAGTGCTACCCAACCTATACTAAGCAGTTTATGAATAAAGACAGGTATCAACAATTTAGCAAAGACAGGCTATGCAACAGTAATAGGAGCAGTAGCAGTAGCAGCAATTCTAATGCAAGAATAAGAGAGAATAGACATAGGCGATATCGGAAATGCTCAAGGGGGGGTTGCTTGCCTGGTTGCTTGGCAAATGAAAAGGAACAACGGCGGTGAAGTAGTCGATCACCAGGGCACCGTCAGCGGTCTCGGGGTCTACCGGGAAGAAAGGGGGGGAGAGGAAACAATATAAATACACAGTAACGAAAGTAATCACAAAGCATGACGATCTAACGCAGTGCTACCGATAACGGAGAAGGGGAACCCATCCGGGAAAGTATTCCCGATTCCGGACCTGTGTCGGACAGATTACCGGAGGGGAACGGTTGCAGGTTAGTGGTGTCAGAGTCAAGTGGCAACTGGGGTGCAGTGCAGGGTTGCTTAAAGACCTAACTAAACCAATTAGTTATTTTTGGGATTTAACTGAAATTATTAGCCGGTGTATGTGCACTATTCATCTACCGGAAACAGGCTAAAAGTTGCGGGTTCACCTCCGTAGAGGGTCCCGACACGGAAACGGATGGTACGGTTGGATTCGTCTCATTTTTCTGATCAACTTTCATATAGGAAGTTTTTTGATCCGTGCTACGGTTTAATTTCTATGGATTTTCAAAGTTTTAAACTATTTCTGAAATTATTTGAATTAACAGAAATTAATTATGACATCAGCATGAGGTCAGCATTGCGTCAGCAGTCAGCTGAGCTGCTGACTGGTCAAACTGACAGGTGGGACCCACCTGTCAGCCACTGTGATCTTAACAGAGACTTAATTTAAATTAACAGAACTAATTAGGGGTGTGGGCCCCAGGTGTCAGTGGCTATACTAATTGAAAGATTAGCTTAAAAAACCTAATTAGCCTAATTAAGCGCAGGGGGCCCACACATCAGTGTCAGGGGGTGAACAGGACCCGCGTTGACCCTGGTCAACGTGGTGAAACAGGCGCAGGGGCCCACTCGTCAGTGACCTGGGGTGGACCCCACACGGCGCCAGCTCAGCGGAGCCGCCGGAGTAGCTCCGGCGAGCCTGCGTGCGGCGGCCAAACGCCGGCGAGCGTCGGGATTGCTCTACAGAGGGCGAAATCGCGCGCTCTTGAGCGCGTTCGAACGGCTACTCCACCCCGCTTCGAACTACGGTGTCGGGACGGTCGGGGGTGGCCGGAAAACACGCCGGCGTCGAGCTAAGCGGCGGCGTTTCGGGTGATCTACGGGAACGGCAACTTCGGGCACGACAAGCAGTGGCAACTGGCGCGTTCGACTCCTACGGCGATGGCAAACACAACTGCGAGCTCAGACGAGCTCGACAGCGACTACAGCAACGGCAGCAACCACGGCGGCGGAGCTCCGCTCGGGCAGTCATGGCGCGGCGGCTACGGGCGGCGATAGGCAGTGCAGAGAGATGGGAAGGACGCGGTTGCTCACCGGGAGGGCACACGGTGGCCCGGCAAAGATTTAGGAGCAGCAGAGGTGCTCAAGGTCGCCGGCGAGCGTCGGGGGCAGAGACGAAAGGGAACGGCGGCGATTGGCAGCTGCAGGGGCCCCCATCTCCAACGAAGAGTGCCAGGCGATGTGGATGGCGACGGATGAGCGGACGGACAGGTCCAGCGGCCACGGGGCCGCCGGTGGCCGCGGAGACGTCGGAGATGCGGCGGCGATGGCGCTCGGCAGAGAGAGGGAGGAAGGAACCGAGCGCGAGGGAGGGAGAGAGGAGTGGCAGAGACGTCCAGGGGAGAGAGCTCGGGGGCGCCCTTATCCCCTTGCCCACCTGCTCCCATCGGCGTGGCAAACGGCGATAGCGCGGGCGCGCTCTGTCCATGGCGGGAGCGACACGGAGGGGAGGAGCAGGTAGAAGACACAGGCATGGGCCGGCTGGGCTCGGCCCACTGCCAGGTAAGTGTTCTGCCCCTCTCTCTTTTCTGTTATTTTTCAGTTTTTTCCAATTAACTAATAACCAGAGAGTGAAAAGGAATTATTTAGGCATCCAAACATGTTCTGAAAAATGTGAGACCAAGTCACATAATTCACTAGCAATATTAGGCACTGCCACAAGGAGTTTGAGGATTATTGGGATCTGTTTGGAATTTACATAAATAGAAAAGCATTTTTAAATGCTGAAATGGTGCTGAAATAAATGGTACTGCTCATCTTTGTCAAAGAGTGATGTTGTTTTCCTTAACAAATAAAGGTTGTGGAATTTTGGCAAGGTGATGAACATTTTTCCATCACTTTTATGCAACTTTGTTTTGCACTTAAATTTGGATGGAATTCAGAGAGAAATTTGAATGGGAGTGCATAACCACTGTGATCATACAAGGCAAAAGATGATGACTTGGCATGATTAAGAGGTGATCACTGTGGTGAGAATCTGGGGGTGTTACAAATCTCCTCCACTACAAGAAATCTCGTCCCGAGATTTAAGTGGGGAAGAAAAGGAGTAACTTCGGAGGAACCGACCCTTACAAGGTCGAACACCAGACCGTTAACTCAGGGGATGCGGCAAAAAGAATCTCTCGAGTTGAAACTTAAGGAAACATCGAGAGCAGGGTATGAAAGTTCAAGAAGAAGTTTCAAGCGAATGGGCATTCGATCGATCCCTGAACGGAGTGTAAAAAGGAGTTCAGAGCATCAGGGAATAGATCATCTCTCGGAGGGTGGCTCGTGATATGATACGATGCCGAATACAAGAATATTTCAGAATCAAGGTTGTGCAGGAGAAGTGGTTTTCAATCCTGTGGGACTATGATAAGGGCCGATCAAAAGCAGAGAGAACGGTGTCATTTTACCGGTCACGACAACAAGGTATGTCAGGGGGCAGTCTGTCAGTTATGTCGGTAACATCGTCGGTACCAAGGGCGAGGGACGAAGAGAACCATTTTCCTGCTCGTTAAAACGAGGCGGACCAAAAGGCAAAGTTCTCGTCCATCGGTGGTTACCGGAATGTCATCAACAAAAGTAACAGGGTCTAGCTGACAGAGTGGTAGACCAAGATGTTTTCATAAGCAGGGAATTATTCCTGCTCATGTCTTAATGATCTCAAGAAAGGTTAAACAAACAAATGGAAAGGAAAAATGTGATTAATTGATTAATCACGCCAATGGAAAGAAATATGTGTTTACACACAAGTTTTAGGGGTATATCATTTCGCAAGAAAGAGCGGAGCATGATATACATGATAGGGCAGCAAGTTCAAAAAACATTTGGATAAAGGAACGAGAGAAGAGTCTTGATATTACCCATACGATGTTGTGTGGATAATGGATCAAGAAACATTTTGTCGAGAGATTTCACGAGGATGCCATCGAACAACGACGGCATCGATAAAAGGAATGATGAAGCGAGAGGGTTAATGGAGCCACGGATACGGCACAAGCTCGAAATCAAGCTTGTTGTTCGAGGTGAAATGATAACATGAAGAAGATCGACGTAAGCTTCGCTCATCGTCGGAAGTTTGGCTACGGGCATAGGGGCCAGTTAACACGGTTAAAATTAGCACGAAGATGATATAGCCGATCAGACAAGGAATGGTCTGATGGAGTATCATTCCAATAAGAGTTCACAAGAGGTAGTGCAATGACGCAATATCCTCGAGATAACATGGGGCAATACTTGAAGGTAGATCAGGATAGAGGTTGGATAGGTGAGTTGATCTGTAGAAGACAAGTATTTTAACTTGTCCGGGAAATGGAATCAAGGGGAGAATTATCATGGTCGAAACCACGAGTGCAAAGGGTCAATTCACCGGTACAAAATGAAATTATACCAAGGAAACGATTGATTTTAAGAGAAGCTTCCATGATAAGCTCCACATCGGGTCCATGGGCATGAACACAAAGGTTCAAGGTCGACTCCCACTTCGACAATGCGAAACCTTTCATTCTCCTCTCGTCTTCGAAGAACTTGTAGAGTCGAAAATTTATCTGGTGAAGCACCAGAAGAGTATGACTCGCATAACTTTTGAGTTCACACATATTGGGGGAAAGCATATGTTTCGACCCATCGGGGCAACTTAAGAACATATACCACCATCTTGCAGGAGTATTGAACTCAAATTCCGAAGCAGAGCATGGTTGACAAAGTCAAGGGATACAATGTATCGAAGGCAATATGTATCAGAGGAAAAGCGCTCAAGATTTGTTGAATATAAAGGACTTTGTCGGATATTAACCCAACGAAAATCAGGTGGTCGGCTTAGGATCTGATGTGAGTATCGGTACTCAACCAGAAGAAGAAAGGATGCAAAAAGCATCGGATTATAGAAACATCGAAATAATTCGACGCTTGGGTACAGGGGAATTCTAATTCCAAGACGAAGGACCAGAAGCAAAGGCTCTGATCAAAAGAAGGATAGGTTGAAAAGAAATTGATGGCCAATCAATCAAGGATTGATTTACCGAGAACCAGCTCATGGTCGGAATAAGGTCTGAGCCGAAGAAGATAATATAGAAGGATCAACTAATGATTGCGTGCATTCGCACTCATGTTGACTTAATAAGACCAAAATGACGGTGTCAAAGGGTAACGATGAATATTGCCAGACATATGGAATTATCCATAATTCAGGCCGGCAAGGTAACCAACAGCAGTAGGCTGCAGAGGTCCTTCGGGAGATCGATTAAAAATGGGAAGTATGTTGCGAAACACCTGATCAACTAGGGATGAACGAATCCCCGGTAAGTATGAGGATTTATTCATAGGTGTGATCAGGCGGAACAGGACTGCAAGGCAATAGGTTCCGAAAATTCTCGAAATGTCGGATAGTGTTACGATAGGTCGGATAGAACCCGAGGGTACTGGGACGAATATAGGAACGACAGGTGTAGGTAGTTATCCTTCGGAGTTTATAAGTGGTCAGGAACGGCAAAGCAGTGGGCACAGGGTCTCGAGAAACTTCGAGGAGTATCTTCGGAGTCTTCTGATGATGTCATGCCATCTTCTAGAACGAGGGGGCTCTCCGGGAGGAATCGTTCACGAGAACCTAATGTCGGTGTTAGTAAAATCATTTAACCCGAATAGAGGAGAGATTCAGAGTCCCAGAGTATAGACGAGGAATAAAAGATGCTACACCACCCAAGTGGCGACGTGGGGCCATAAGCCACACAGCCAAGTTAGTAAAACATTTTGGACCTCTAGACTCGACTTCGGCCAAGGAGTTGGAAAGGGGGTTCCTACAGGCAGTCGGCTCTGATACCAACCTGAGACGACCCCGGCCCGACCGTGCACTAATCATACACGCAAATGCACACGATCAAGCCTAAGGACTCACGTGAAGGAATCACAGCACAACTCTAAAACATAAATAAATACATACAAGTTATATATTACAAGCCAGGGGCCTCGAGGGCTCGAATACATAACAAGTGTCAAACACATAGTCAGCGGAAGCGTTAGGTATCTGGGTACAGATACAACACAGAAGAAGATAGGCCTGTTACACAGGCGGGGCAAAAGAAAAGCTATGATCGAAAAGGCGCAGGCCTCCTGCCTGGGACCTCCGATCCTACTCCTGGTCGTCGTCCGCCGGCTCCTCGTAGAAGTACTCGCCGGCCGGGTAGTAGTAGTAGCCAGCCTCGGGCTGGTAGTAGTAGTCGTCAACGGGGGCTGCAGGCACCATGGCTCCGTCGTCTGGTTTAACAAGCGGGAAGGACAAAAGGGGAAGCAAAGCAACCGTGAGTACTCATCCAAAGTACTCAGCAAGACTTACATCAGATCTATACTAGCAATGCATTATTTTCAAAGGAGGCTTTATGTGGGTGGACTGGACTGCAGAAAGCCAGAGTAGAGAGGGGAAAAGCCTAGTCCTGACGAAGACTAGCATCTTCAGCGTCTTGCAGCAATTAGAAGGGAGCAGAATAGTACATCATAATGTAATAGGTGTATAGTAACATCAACTTCATATCACATATCTCAAGTCACCAGTTCTAGTTGTACCGAAGTGGATACAACTCCGAGTGTCCGTTACCGTAGGACAGGCTATCGATAGATTGTTTCTTCCCTGCAGGGGTGCACCAAGTTACCCACCACGCTCGCTTAACTCCGGCCGGACACACCATCAGGTCGTGCCCGCCCTCGGCTAAACAATACGACGCAACCCGACCGGATACCGCCAGAGAGGATCGAGCACGTCGGACTAATCCTATGCCCCCGGGGGTCATGGCCGTCACCCCGGACACTCCGCACGTTGCGAGGACGTTCGGTAGCAGACCTAGCAACCCCTTATACAAGCGCGGTTGCATCCTAAGTCCAATCCGAACGGGCCGCTCAATCGCTGACGTCGTGACGACTCCGGCTGATGTATACGACGCAGAGCACCCACTCACACCCACGTGGTGGTTAGTGCTATCGGACCCGAAGGCCCCTCGGATTAAATATCCAAATCGCTTAGTGGATTGGGAGCGCGCGGTAACGAGCAGAGCCTACGATACTGTTGGCCCCGTCGTCCCGTCTCGAGGACTTGTGACAAGGACTGGGAAAGACCGGCCACGCCTCGTAGTTATCTCGCGGGTACCCTCACTGGTCACCCGACTCCACAGCTCACGCCTCAAAGGCACTCGCGGGTACCCCTCTGGGTCAACCCGCCTCCATCCAACATGTGTAGTAGTAACTTCAAAGTGTCATCAGACGCACGATACCTCTGGCCGCACGCCTTTGTTCCTGGCGACGTCCGGCCTCGGGGATCGATACGTCTTTAAACACGGTATGGTGAAGCAGGGCATCCGTGTGGTTTCTATGCCGATGAGGAATCCGAGGAATCACCCTCGTTGGACTCCTAAACGACAAGTCTCGTTAAGGTGGTACCGGAGGAATCACCCTCGGCGGTAATCACCATAGCGGATGCACGACAAAAGCTAAGTCGGAAGTGGGAAGAGGAATCACCCTCGGTAACCCACTCCGAGCTAGCTATACTACAGGGACAACATCAGAAGTGAGTTCGGAGGTATCACCCTCGTCACCCGATGTTAACTCTGCGGAGTCGAGCATATTAGGGGGGTGTGCGGTGATGTGAAGAAGGTCAGGGGAAGGGGGCTCGATCGCTTGATCGAGGCAAGGGTACTATGCGAGGCAACTACGAGAGTGTGGGACCATAGCAGTGCTACCCAACCTATACTAAGCAGTTTATGAATAAAGACAGGTATCAACAATTTAGCAAAGACAGGCTATGCAACAGTAATAGGAGCAGTAGCAGTAGCAGCAATTCTAATGCAAGAATAAGAGAGAATAGACATAGGCGATATCGGAAATGCTCAAGGGGGGGTTGCTTGCCTGGTTGCTTGGCAAATGAAAAGGAACAACGGCGGTGAAGTAGTCGATCACCAGGGCACCGTCAGCGGTCTCGGGGTCTACCGGGAAGAAAGGGGGGGAGAGGAAACAATATAAATACACAGTAACGAAAGTAATCACAAAGCATGACGATCTAACGCAGTGCTACCGATAACGGAGAAGGGGAACCCATCCGGGAAAGTATTCCCGGTTCCGGACCTGTGTCGGACAGATTACCGGAGGGGAACGGTTGCAGGTTAGTGGTGTCAGAGTCAAGTGGCAACTGGGGTGCAGTGCAGGGTTGCTTAAAGACCTAACTAAACCAATTAGTTATTTTTGGGATTTAACTGAAATTATTAGCCGGTGTATGTGCACTATTCATCTACCGGAAACAGGCTAAAAGTTGCGGGTTCACCTCCGTAGAGGGTCCCGACACGGAAACGGATGGTACGGTTGGATTCGTCTCATTTTTCTGATCAACTTTCATATAGGAAGTTTTTTGATCCGTGCTACGGTTTAATTTCTATGGATTTTCAAAGTTTTAAACTATTTCTGAAATTATTTGAATTAACAGAAATTAATTATGACATCAGCATGAGGTCAGCATTGCGTCAGCAGTCAGCTGAGCTGCTGACTGGTCAAACTGACAGGTGGGACCCACCTGTCAGGCACTGTGATCTTAACAGAGACTTAATTTAAATTAACAGAACTAATTAGGGGTGTGGGCCCCAGGTGTCAGTGGCTATACTAATTGAAAGATTAGCTTAAAAAACCTAATTAGCCTAATTAAGCGCAGGGGGCCCACACATCAGTGTCAGGGGGTGAACAGGACCCGCGTTGACCCTGGTCAACGTGGTGAAACAGGCGCAGGGGCCCACTCGTCAGTGACCTGGGGTGGACCCCACACGGCGCCAGCTCAGCGGAGCCGCCGGAGTAGCTCCGGCGAGCCTGCGTGCGGCGGCCAAACGCCGGCGAGCGTCGGGATTGCTCTACAGAGGGCGAAATCGCGCGCTCTTGAGCGCGTTCGAACGGCTACTCCACCCCGCTTCGAACTACGGTGTCGGGACGGTCGGGGGTGGCCGGAAAACACGCCGGCGTCGAGCTAAGCGGCGGCGTTTTCGGGTGATCTACGGGAACGGCAACTTCGGGCACGACAAGCAGTGGCAACTGGCGCGTTCGACTCCTACGGCGATGGCAAACACAACTGCGAGCTCAGACGAGCTCGACAGCGACTACAGCAACGGCAGCAACCACGGCGGCGGAGCTCCGCTCGGGCAGTCATGGCGCGGCGGCTACGGGCGGCGATAGGCAGTGCAGAGAGATGGGAAGGACGCGGTTGCTCACCGGGAGGGCACACGGTGGCCCGGCGAAGATTTAGGAGCAGCAGAGGTGCTCAAGGTCGCCGGCGAGCGTCGGGGGCAGAGACGAAAGGGAACGGCGGCGATTGGCAGCTGCAGGGGCCCCCATCTCCAACGAAGAGTGCCAGGCGATGTGGATGGCGACGGATGAGCGGACGGACAGGTCCAGCGGCCACGGGGCCGCCGGTGGCCGCGGAGACGTCGGAGATGCGGCGGCGATGGCGCTCGGCAGAGAGAGGGAGGAAGGAACCGAGCGCGAGGGAGGGAGAGAGGAGTGGCAGAGACGTCCAGGGGAGAGAGCTCGGGGGCGCCCTTATCCCCTTGCCCACCTGCTCCCATCGGCGTGGCAAACGGCGATAGCGCGGGCGCGCTCTGTCCATGGCGGGAGCGACACGGAGGGGAGGAGCAGGTAGAAGACACAGGCATGGGCCGGCTGGGCTCGGCCCACTGCCAGGTAAGTGTTTTGCCCCTCTCTCTTTTCTGTTATTTTTCAGTTTTTTCCAATTAACTAATAACCAGAGAGTGAAAAGGAATTATTTAGGCATCCAAACATGTTCTGAAAAATGTGAGACCAAGTCACATAATTCACTAGCAATATTAGGCACTGCCACAAGGAGTTTGAGGATTATTGGGATCTGTTTGGAATTTACATAAATAGAAAAGCATTTTTAAATGCTGAAATGGTGCTGAAATAAATGGTACTGCTCATCTTTGTCAAAGAGTGATGTTGTTTTCCTTAACAAATAAAGGTTGTGGAATTTTGGCAAGGTGATGAACATTTTTCCATCACTTTTATGCAACTTTGTTTTGCACTTAAATTTGGATTGAATTCAGAGAGAAATTTGAATGGGAGTGCATAACCACTGTGATCATACAAGGCAAAAGATGATGACTTGGCATGATTAAGAGGTGATCACTGTGGTGAGAATCTGGGGGTGTTACACGTCATCACGCCGTCGTGCTGCCGAATCTCTGACGACTTCTCCTCCCCCCTTGCTGGATCAAGAAGGAGGTGACGTTGCTGCACCGTACGTGTGTTGAACGCGGAGGTGCCGTCCGTTCGGCGCTAGATCATCGGTGACGAAGAACGTGAAGAGTACGACTACTTCATCCACGCTTCGTTGAAAGCTTCCGCTCGCAATCTCCATAACGGTATGTAGATGCACTCTTACTTGCTCGTTGCTAGATGTCTCCATAGTTGGATCTTGGTGAAAGCGTAGAAATTTTTTGAATTATGCTACGTTCCCCAACAAAGTATATTGTCATGGATCATCCAACATGTTGAGCTTGCCTTTCCCCCTCATGTTAGCCAAAAATTCTTGCACCAAGTAGAGATGCTACTTGTGCTTCCATACATCCTTAAACCCAGTCTTGCCATGAGAGTCCACCATACCTACCTATGGATTGAGAAAGAGCCTTCAAGTAAGTTGTCATTGTTGCAACTCTCTAAAACATGTCTGACCTATTAGTGTGGAGAAAATAAACTTTATACGATCTTGTGATAGGGAAGCAATAAAAGCGACGGACTGCATAATAAAGGTCCATATCACAAGTGGCAATATAAAGTGACGTTCTTTTGCGCTAAGATTTTGTACATCCAACCATAAAAGCACATGACAACCTCTGCTTCCCTCTGCGAAGGGCCTATCTATCGTTCATACCTTATAAGAGTCATGGTGATCTGCACCTTTCCTTTTTTACATTTTATCCTTTGGCAAGCACATTGTGTTGGAAAGATCCTAACATATATACCCAATTGGATGTAAGCTATCATGATCTATTATTGTTGACATTACCCTTGAGGTAAAAAGTTGGGAGGCAACACTATAAGCCCCTATCTTTCTCTGTGTCTGACTAAATCTCCATACCCATAAGTATTGCGTGAGTGTTAGCAATTGTGAAAGACTAAAAGATAGTTGAGTATGTGGACTTGCTGAAAAGCTCTTATATTGACTCTTTCCGACGTTATGATAAATTGCGATTGCTTCAATGACCGAGATCATAGTTTGAGTTTTCAATGAAGTTTCTGATTCATACTTGACAATGTGAATAGATTGTTACTTTAGCATAAGAGTCATATGACACTATATATATGTTGCTGTTATAAGATTGATCATGATGCCTTCATGTTCGTATTTTATTTCATCGACACCTCCATCTCTAAACATGTGGACATATTTTTCGATATCGGCTTTCGCTTGAGGACAAGCGAAGTCTAAGCTTGGGGGAGTTGATACGTCCATTTTGCATCATGCTTTTATGTTAATATTTATTGCACTATGGGTTGTTATTACACATTATGTCACAATACTTATGCCTTTTCTCTCTTATTTTATAAGGTTTACGTGAAGAGGGAGAATGCCGGCAGCTGGAATTCTGGGCTGGAAAAGAGCAAACATTCGAGACCTATTCTGCACAACTCAAAAAGCCCCGAAACTCCACGAAACTCCGTTTCAGAAAATATAAAAAATACCTAGCAAAAGAGATACGAGAGGGGGGCCACCCACTGTCCATGAGGGTGGGGGCGCCCCCCTGCCTCGTGGGCCACCTGGTGACCCCCCGATGCCCATCTTCTGCTATATGGGGTGTTTTGACCTGGAAAATATCATAAGGAGGCTTTTGGGATGAAGCACCGCCGTCTCGAGGCGGAACCTTGGCGGAACCAATCTAGGGCTCCGGCGGAGCTGTTCTGTCGGGGATACTTCCCTCCGGGGGGGGGGAGGAATCATCGCCATCATCATGACCAACAACTCTCCCATCTTGGGGAGGGTTATCTCCATCCACATCTTCACTAGCACCATCTCGTCTCAAACCCTAGTTCATCTCTTGTATCCAATCTTTGTACCAAAACCTCAGATTGGTACCTGTAGGTTGCTAGTAGTGTTGATTACTCCTTGTAGTTGATGCTAGTTGGTTTACTTGGTGGAAGATCATATGTTCAGATCTATTATGCATATTAATACTCCTCTGACTATGAAAATGAATATGCTTTGTGAGTAGTTACGTTTGTTCCTGAGGACATGGGAGAAGACTTGCTATAAGTAGTCATGTGAATTTGGTATTCATTCGATATTTTGATAATATGTATGTTGTCTTTCCTCTAGTGGTGTCATGTGAACGTCAACTACACGACACTTCACCATTGTTTGGGCCTAGAGGAAGGCATTGGGAAGTAATAAGTAGATGATGGGTTGCTAGAGTGACAGAAGCTTAAACCCTAGTTTATGTGTTGCTTCGTAAGGGGCTGATTTGGATCCATACGTTTCAGGCTATGGTTAGGTTTACCTTAATACTTCTTTCGTAGTTGCGGATGCTTGCAATAGAGGTTAATCATAAGTGGGATGCTTTTCCAAGTAAGGGTAGCACCCAAGCATCGGTCCACCCACATACCAAATTATCAATGTAACAAATGTGAATTATATGAGCGTGATGAAAACTAGCTTGACGATAATCCCCATGTGTCCTCGGGAGCGCTTTCCTTCATATAAGAGTTTGTCCAGGCTTGTCCTTTGCTACAAAAATGATTGGGCCATCTTGCCGCACCTTATTTACTTTTACTATTATTTACTTGATACCAATTATCTTATCACAAAACTATCTGTTACCGATAATTTCAGTGCTTGCAGAAAATACCTTACTGAAAACTGCCTATCATTTCCTTCTCTCCTCGTTGGGTTCGACACTCTTACTTATCGAAAGTACTATGATAGACCCCATACACTTGTGGGTCAGCAATCCGCAAACGTGCCTGGAGAACTCCACACTCGAGTCAACGACGCATACTTCTGACCTCCAAAGATACTCTGCAGAAGAAAGGCCTCACCAGCCACTATCTGCCGCGCGTGATGGATCTCCTCGCGAGCACTCTGGGAATCGATCTATGCCTCCTTGGCAACATTGAGAGCTTTGTTGAGCTCGGATGTTTGGTCCGAAGTCTTCTGCTCCAACTCCTCGCATTTGCGGATGGCATCTCGCAACTCTCGTTCGACTTCGGCCACCTGAGACTCATGTTGAAGGCGGGAGGCATGTTCGGCCTCCATCTCGGCAGCCACTTTGTCAGCGGCTGCCTTGTTCATCTCAGCCTCCTTCTTGGCCTGAGCAAGGGCGCCCTTGAGGGTCTCGAACTCGGTTGCGCCAGCTGTGACCATAATCACACCACACAATGAGTTAAAACTCTTAAATAAGACATATCGTATTTTGACATAATGATTTTCAAAGTCTGGATACCTTGTGTTTCATCAAACCGCCTGTTAATGCGGTCGAGCTCTTCGTCGGCTTCTCGAAGCTTCCGATTGAGCTCGGAAACCTCTGCGGACTGGACGGATGCCGCTAATAGGGAAGCATGCTCAAGTAAATGGCACAGTATGTTGTATTGGCAGATACTATGTGGATCCTCTGTCCGATTCCTTTCAGAATCGAACAGAGCATCAGGGGTTAGCGTCCGTACATAGGTTTATTATCCTATACAAATAAAACGTAAAGTTCTCAAAGCCTTTCAGTAGGCTGTTGAAGGCTTCATTCAGTCTGCTTTTGGCAAACTGAATCTTCCCCATAACCGCACCCATCAGGGTGCAGTGTTTTGCCACGATAGAAGCGCCTTGCATTTCTTCCTCCAGCGTGTTCGGTGCCTTCGGATTAATGGAGGTCGCCTGTATAGCTGATGCTCCTCCCCCTATCGTAGGGGACTGCCTGTCTGATTCCGGAGCCGTACTGGCCTCCGGAATGGTGTTCGGCAGGAGCCCGGATTGCTTGGGCTCCCCACCGTCGGTAGCCATGGGGACTGTTTCTCCTTGGCTGACAGTGGCCGATGTTTTGACCTCGGGCACCCTCTCGTCCGCCCCGCTCCCACCTCCTCGCGCAGGGGACGCCCGCAGGGAAGACACCTCGGTGTCCCCTAGGATGATGGGCGATTAGGCCCGCGATGGCGTGTCACTCTCCGCCATGTTGGGCGGCAGAGAGCTCCCTGATGATAGTGGTGCGCTAGGGAATATGCGGGAAGGACTGCAAAACAACAAATAGAATTACTTATACAATGATAACTAACTGACCGAAGACAACAGTGAATTCTGAATACTTATGATTCGGACAGGGGCTTGACCCTCGGCTGTTTTCGGAAATCAGCTTCGGACGCTGAGTCCGAGCTGTCCGGGATGTTCAGCTTCCTCCTGGGCGCCCCCTTTCCCGTGTGTTCGGGGGACACCGTCTTCTTCCTCTTCCCCTTGATGGGGGATTCGCTTTCCACCACCTCCTCCTCTTCCTCTTCGTCATGGGAGGAGGAGGCGTCGGTCTCTCCGGCCTTAGCTTTCGAAGGACCCTTAGGGCGGGGGCCGCTCTTTGCCTCCTTAGCCTTTTTCTCCGGCGCCTGGTACGGCGGCGGCACCAGCATCGCCGTTAGCTGAGGCGTGGCTGGGGTCTCAGGTAGCGGAGCCGGACAGTCGATCCGCTCCGCTTGCGTAGTCCAGGCCTGTATGGAACGCAAATGTTCTAACTCGTGTTATAATTGAAATATAGACAGGATAGGTCTTCATCAAAATCGTGCTTACCTCTGTGGCCGGAGTCTCACTGTCGAATCTGATGTCTTCGGTTTCCTTTGGCCACTTCTTCTGGACCTTGAAAAGTTGCTTCCATATGTCTTCTTGCGTAGTGCCGAAGAAGTGCTTCAGGGTCCGGGGGCCCTTCGGATTGAACTCCCACAAGCGGGAGGCCCGGAGCTAGCAGGGGAGGGTGCGGAGCAGTGAGGTGGGTGCCCTCTACTATCATGTTGGAGATGCGATTCTGGATCATCTTCACCTCCGATTGAGACCCCCAATCAAGGCCCTTGGTGGTCCATGAGGTGAGCCTCTCTGGAGGTCCAGATCTGAATTCGGGCATGGTCGCCCATTTAGCCTCACGGGGTTCGGTGATGTAGAACCACTGCTGCTGCCATACCTTGTTGGTTTCCACAAAATCCCCTTTGGGCCAGGTGGTGTTGGGGAGCTTACTTACCATAGCTCCCCCACAATCCGTGTGCTGCCCGTCAACCACCTTCGGCTTTAGATTGAAGGTCTTGAGCCATAGGCCGAAGTGTGGGGGTGCGGAGGAAGGCTTCACACACGACTATGAAAGCCGATATGTAAAGAATAGAATTCGGGGTCAGATCAAAGAAATCTAGCCCATAGAAGAACAAGAGACCCCAAAAAAGGGGAGGAGGGGAAATCCGAGCCCCCGAATAAAGTGAGGGATGAACACAACCCTCTCGCCGGGCCCTGGGATGGGGCCACCTGATTCTTGTCAGGAATCCAGTGCGCTATGTCGGCGGCAAGATATCCTGCGCTCCGGAGACTCTTCACGTCTTTCTCCGTGATGGTGGAGGCCTCTGACTTTCCCTTAGAGCCAAATCCAACCATTGCTGGAGAAGGAGGTAGCGGTGGAAGGGATGGGAGTTGGGGGCACTGGAGCTAGGAGATTGGGAAGCAAAGGCTAAAGGAAAGCGTGAGGTAAAAGGGAGGGATCTATGTCCTTTTATAGGCGGTAAATACCAAACGTCCCCCACTCAAGCCGTAAAACTTGCATGTTTCCAACGAGATCATGTGTGAGGTACGGTTGGGTTACCCAAATCATATTGATGAGGATCCCACGATAAGCGGGCACGATCTCTGCTTCGACATGACGTGCCAATGGAGGCTATGCCTCGAAACACGAAACCAGAGCCAAGAAACGGTTCGAAATATTGAAGGGTCAAATGTTACGTTTCGCTGAAAAAGTTGTCAGTAAAGACACAATGCTTGTTTTCACACATTGCCTTCGTGGCTAAGGGTTGTACTATTCATGCAGAGCCGGACATAGTTCCTTTACGCAGGAAATAAACTTCATATGTTCGGAAGGAGGAACCCGCCTTGCAATGCCGAAGACAGTATGCGTGCCGGACTCATCGGCATCGAAGACTGGTTCAGGGGCTACTGAGGGAGTCCTGGACTAGGAGGTCCTCAGGTGTCCGGATTACTCGTTATGGGCCAGACTGGTGGGCGGTGAAGATCAACACAAAAGATTGTCCCTCGTGTCCGAATAGGGCTCCTATATGTATAGAATGGCAAGTTTAAATCTGTGTGTAATGTTTCCTTCCACCGCAAGATGATTATGTACAACCCTAGGTCCCTCTGGTGCATATATAAACCGAAGGGTTTAGTCCGTAGAGACAATCACAACTACCATAGGCTAGACATCTAGGGTTTAGCCATTACGATCTCGAGGTAGATCAACTCTTGTAATCCCCATGTTCATCAAGATCAATCAAGCAGGAATTAAGGTATTACCTCCATTAAGAGGGCCTGGACCTGGGTAAACATCGTGTCCTTGTTTCCCCCTGTTACCATCGATCCTCAGATAACAGTTCGGGACCCCCTACCCGAGATCCGCCGGTTTTGACACCGACAGGCCCTACTACTCACCTGGGCACGCCTGGGGCCTCTGGCACGCTCTGGTGCCTCGTGGGCTCCCTTCCACCTTCTGGCTTCCTCCCGAAGCTTCTAGGGTCTCTTATCACTAGAAAAAAATCTCCAAAAAGTTTTGTGTCATTTGGACTTCGTTTGGTATTGATATTATGCAAAGTAAAAAACAAGCAAAAAAACAGGAACTAGCACTGGGCACTAAGTTAATAGGTTAGTTCCAAAAAATGATATAAAGTTGCTTGGAAATGTATATAAAACATCCAAGATTGATAATATAATAGCATGGAACAATAAAAAATTATAGATATGTTGGAGACATATCATAGGTCCATTCTGAATTTCATGTTCTTCTACATAATTTCCACTATTTTCTGTTTTACATTTTTCTACTATATATCTCTATCACTTGTGTTTTACCTTGTAACTAGTATGACAAGGGGCTTGACAACCCTCTTGTCGTGTAGGGGACAAGTTTTGTTTGTGTTTTGTGTGCAAGTATTGTTCACCTGTGTAGCTTAGAGGCTTCTACCGGTTTGATAAACATTGGTTCTTAACTGAGGGGAAACTTGCTACTTGTCGCTTCACCCTTACTCTTGGGGGAATCCCAACGACTTCTGCGGGGGTAGCAAATACTTTTTTGTCACCGTTGTCGGAGAGTTTTCTACTACAGAAAGAGGCACCTTCTCACAAACACATTACATACATGTTATCTATCTTGCCTAGTTATGCTATCTTTATTGTTGACACACAAAAACGGAAAGTAAAAAACATATTAAATACGTATTTTCACCATTTGAGCCTCATCCGATTGATAATCTTTTCAAATTTGTTGCATGTGGTTAAGCAATAGTTAATACTAAGGAGGTTATAAAATAAATGGCTATTGGGAAACACTTATTGAATGAAAAGCATGATTGCGATGATATTAGTATGAATTCTATGAATATCAATTATGCTAATGATATGCAAAGCTATAAGCTTGGGGATGATGAATTTGATGAACATGATAATTTTAGCCCCCCTACTAATGAGGAGGTTATACCAGAAAAGTATGATTGGAATAAACATGATAATCTTTATGATTCAAGTGATGAAGATGACACACTTGATGAAAGTGATATTTCTCGTTTTTTATTCATATGTATGCCATACTATGAGAAGGGGATACGTCGTGGATCAAGGTGTGGGAATTGACAAACCAAAAACAAGCTAAAAACACGCAAAACCTATGAAAGAGAGAACCTCAAAAGATGCATGAGTGTTTCTCTTTAGTGAGCCTTGGAATAGCCTCGGACCCTCTAGGAGGCCTTCAAGCCAAAAATAAAATGTTCCTCCTTAATCTCTAATGCCCCTCGGAGATTCCTTAGAGCCTTTGGGGTCTCAAACCCTCCGCGAGCGACCCCCAAGATGCATGGAACTGAAAACATAATATGTATGTTTTCATTCAGATGCACCTTGGAGCTACCCCGGATCCTTCGCGAATCCCCCAACCATCCAAACTTACCAGGAAGAGAGCACAACATGCCTATTATGGATAAACTTATAAAAGGAATCTTCTTCCCCACGAAGAAGATGATGAGTTCCAATCTCTCTCCACCATAGTTGAGCACCTTCAAAGCTTGAGATCTTCCTCTGTAGCCATCCATTCCACCTATACTT
>LR738712.1:18923675-18973556 GCA_902687465.1 Secale cereale
GGGGTAAGAGGAGATCCAGATCTACAACTCCAACAAAGAAAAACTTGAGTTTGTTGATTCCCCACATTCCTTTGCAAATCTTATTACTCTTGGGTTCGTGAGGAACCATAGACGGTTGGGTATTACCTGGGAGCTTACAAGTTGTGTAGTTGTGCTCTAGACTCGTTTGTGAGGGTCTGAGCTCACCCCAAGAGCTACCCCTTGTGAGAGGGTGCTTCGACATTCGTTGGCCAATGCAACTAGAGACTTAGGTGAGATATTTGTTGTTGTGGGACCATCCCTTGTTCCCAACCTCTCCAACCGAGATTAGCACTCTCCCAAGAATGTGTACTTCTGATTACACATTTGTTTCTATCACATATGGTTATATCTAACCCTAGCTTTACTTGTTATTACTTGCTTGCTCGGTTGTCTTGTTTTTACCTTTCTAGCTTGCTGCAACGCATCCCCTGCCCCGACTCAGAAAGGATGCTCGGGGCTAGGGTTTACATGAACGTTACACGGTATCTAAAGCGGTGGAGGGGTCCTCCTGGACGGCAACCTCCTTGTTTTGTGCTCCAAGTTCTTCGGGTCTTTCCTTCCAAAGGGCCCACTGGCAGGGATGATGGCATGCAGCGTGCACCGACCTTGGGGTCCTCGGGTCAGTCTGACGGGGCGGCTTTTGGCGCCATAACACCGTCAGCAAACCATCACCTCCAAGACCTCCGAGTGAGAAACTCCTGGCTAACCCATTATAAGCGAGACCGGGTGATTTCCTCTAGCCGTCCCCTACTATCGCCACGGCCGCAACCGCAACATAGTCACCACTCTTCTCGACACTAGCACCTACTGTGGATTTTTAGTAACACGTCGGGGTTAGAATCTAACACGGTGTTAAGCATTGTACCAACACTGTTACCTTTAAAAATAATAAATAGGAGATGTTTAATGCCGGAAAAAAGGCGGAAAAAACGGCTTTCCTCCATTGGTTAGGGTCCAAAGCATCTTTACACAGATTCGAGCCTCCAATTTCGTTGCTTGAAGCCAGTTCACAGCTCGGACGGAGAACTCCAATTCGAAAAGCAAGCCCAAGTTGACCATAAAACCCAAACCCATCCGGACTCTTCTCGAGAGAGAGAGAAAGAAAGCGGCGAAAAATAAACGCGAGTATTTCTGAGTCTCCTTCCCTCTCCCTCCCACGATGCCGCCCATCTCCCTCCCCCTCCTCCTCCTCCTGCTCGCCGGCGCCGCCGCCGCGGCGGCGGAGCCCCCGACCCAGGCCCCGCCGCCGGCGGCGAAGAACGAGACCATCTACGAGCTCCTCCCGCTCTTCGGCCTCCCCGCGGGCGTGTTCCCCGCCAACGTCACCGCCTTCTCGCTCGCCGACAACGGCAGCCTCGCCGTCGACCTCGCGGGGCCCTGCTACGTGCACTTCGAGTACCTCACCTACTTCGAGCCCCGCGTCACGGGCGTCCTCCGCTACGGCTCCCTCACCGAGCTCCAGGGCGTGCAGGTCCGCCGCTTCCTCGTCTGGTTCAGCGTCGTCCGCGTCAAGGTCGACCTGCCCCCGCCCCCGCGCTTCGTCTACCTCGACATCGGCTGGATCACCCGCAAGCTCCCCGCCGCCGACTTCCAGTCCGTCCACGCCTGCGAGGCCGGCAAGAGGCGGAGGAGGTGCCGCCTCTCCTCCGCGCTCGCCGCCGCCGCCGCTTGGCTCCAGGTCTGATGGATTCCGCCCCGCTGCCCTCTTGAGCTGTTTGATTGAGTTCGACGGATTACTGAATTTTGGTTTACTGGATGGATACTATAGCTTTGTTGGTAAATTTAGTCCCGATTATTAGATCATAAAATTAAGCTGTCGATTCATCTTAGTAGTACTCTTAGTTTCGTGGGCGATTTGTGATCTTCCTAGAGGCTTACTCCGGTGGTAGTTGGCTTTGACCAAATGTACATTTCTGAGGTGTACTGCGTAATGCTGAAGGGAAAACAAGCTGATAGTCGCCTCCTGTGTTCCAATTTTACATGGAAAACGATAGATGGGACATAATTAATTGCAGATTAACATGTGTGGTTGCATTTCTAGAGGCTTACTCTCGTGTGGTAGTTGGTTCTGAGTAACTGTATATTTCTGAGGTACCGCGTAATGCTGATTGGGGAACAAGCTGACTGATAACACAATTAATTGCAGATTAGCATGTTTGTTTGCATAAATTGACCTATCAGTTCATCGTAGCACTCTTTAGTTTCGTGGGCGACTTGTGTTCTTTCTAGAGGCTCACTCCAGTGGTAGTTGGCTTTGACTAACTGTACATTTCTGAAGCGCTGTGTATTGCTGTTTGGGAAACAAGCTGATAGTTGCCTCAAGTGTTCAAGTTTTACATGGAAAACGAAAGATGGGACATATTTAATTGCAGAATAGCATATGTGTTTGCATCCTGTGCAATTTCTCTAGAGTGGTCATAAACTGGATATCCTATATTGAGAGATGTGTTACACTTTTACTTGAAAAGGAAAAAACATTTCCCCGCAAAAAAAGAAAAAGAAAAAAACATACAGTAATACAGAACTGGTAAGCAAGGTTGATTGCTGCTTGAGATGTCAATGAAGTGCAATAAGCAGATTGGCATTCATGTCAGTGTTTGGTTTGTGGCGTTGTGCCATTCTTGAACTGTGTGGTGTTACTGTTTACTGGTTAATATTACTACTAATAGAGAGTTAGCTTTGTACCATCTAAAAGATGTATATAAATTGGGGGGAAAACAGTGAGTATGATGATAGCTTGTAGGGCCCAGAGATACATTGCAGTGAAACGTTTCCAGCTAGACGGTCTTTTGATGTTATTGAGGAATGCTGCCATAATAGTAACCATATAGATGATTACTTTGTTATTTACCCTCTGTGGCCAAAGTTAAATTTGAGGTTGGTCAATGTTTGCACTTCTCTTTGACCAGATATACTATTTGATTATTAGGGTGAAAGATCCAAATGGTGTGAAAATAGCTACACTCTTTATGATATTATATTTCCTGAATTTGACTTGTCTGCACTAATTTTATTTCAAAAATATTGCACATGGCTTGTAGATAATGCGGTTGGTTGTACTTGTACATCAAAGATGTAATGAGAAATATGTCTTTATCGTGGTACAAGAGTTTCAATGCTCTCGCTGTCAGCTGCATTAACTTCTTGTTTCTAAATATTGTTACGAACCTTGCAGGACTTCTTTGCCCAATTTTAGGGGATGCAGAAGGTCTAATTTTGTGGCAGCATCACACGAGGTAAATGCAGAATTTTACACTCTGTTCCCATACCCTTTAGTACAACCATGTATATGTTCCAATCATCCCTGTTCATACATTTTGATCTCCATGGATCGTCTTCTGTGAGGCACCCGTAGTTTGGGGGTATGCATGTGGCTATGGATCTATTGCTATGACTGAAGAGACATTTCTAAATTGAGCAAAAAAAAACATTTCAGAGCCAGGCATATGTTTTGTTTTTGCTGTTTCAAACTACAGAGAACCTAGCAGATTTGCTGGACTCCGTTTCCTCTTGGTAGTCTCCTCGTTATGCATTCTTGATGTGATACCCTAATATAGAGCCTTGCATGTTCAGTTTAGGTAGCATGCTTTCCGATACTGTTAACTCAAAATAGCAAGCATAAAACTGGCCATTTCCTCTTCCGGACAAATAACGAGTTTGGATATATAAGTTGTTATCCAAAACCTGGCCCGAATGAATGGTAATTTATACAAATCATGTCTTGTTGCTGGTGACAGATTTAGGGTCTGTTTGGTTGCTGCCCCCGTTCGCCTCGCCAATCGCGGGCCGACCAAAAAATTGGCGAAGGATTCGTGCGCCCCGGTTTCGCCAATTTGTTGGCGTGAAATCAGTTGAGGGAAGGGTGGACGGGCTGGGCGTGCCAAAATATAGGAGCTAATCCAAACGAACGCCCACGTCTCAGTCAACGCCAAAGTTTTGGCTTGGCAGCTGAGGGCAGCGATCCAAACGGCCCCTTAGACCATCACCTAGATGTTAGGCATTGAAAACACGGCAAGTACAGGACAGCGAGCCGATAATAGCCCAAGGTCGTGCCGACAAATTTGGAAAATACCTCTGGAGCTAAATAAGAATCTGGCAATGGCCCAGGAGAGCTGTTCGTTGTTGGCTTTTTACACCCTTATGTTAATGCCTTACACTTTTATTACAGTTACAGAAGATTTTTACATTGTTGTTCTTGTTATGTGCACCTTTTCGAACGGTTCAGTTAATTTCTGGCTGCTTGGACTAATTTACGCTGCCTACTTTGCTGTAGCTTACGGCCTACCGCGTCCTAGAGGAATTGGAGCGCTACACTCCCATTTGTTGATTGTTACACACGGTGTATGTCTCTACCGGTACTCGACGCTGCTGTCTGAGCTCTACATTTGTTCGAGGGACGCGCGATCTTACGAAAGATTTGTATTGGTTATTTTAGTCCGAACCGATGATGCTGTGTGCTCCACGCTTCAATACAATAGCACTTCCGTAGTGGCATTTTGTTGGACCTTTAAAAAGTCTCCACAGAAGTTTCCTCCTTGCGTGTCAATAGTAGCAACCACTCTGCTGTGCAATAAGCGAACCTGTAAAACCCAAGAACCGAGTCCTGAGATTCTCTGCAGGAGTACAGGAGAACTACACTGTGTATATACTTTCAGGCTTTCAGTTTCAGCTCAACTCATTTCAAAAAAAAGTTTCAGCTCAACCTTTCTGCCATGAACAAGCCATCAGTGATGCTGAATATCTCAAAACATATTTTACATTGTTAGATTATGATAGCAAGTGTTCTCGTTTTAATAATTAGAGCGGTATTAGATTTCAACCTCGGCTCATGGAGAAGAGAACATGACTCCCATTTGGCAGCACTGGCACGGAGATACAAAATGATGCTTCAGCATGACCTTATTCTCCCCGAGTTGCCCTTCGCAATCTGATAATATCGTCGATAAAGTAACAGCGCAAAGAGGAGTACAAAGAGCATTCAACTATTCACGGCAACTCATGTACGGTGTGGCCTACATTCGGGTTTTGCGGAATTATGTTGAACTTGGCGGGCGATGGTCCCGGAATACAGAGGAAGAGCCACCGGATGCAGCAGGGGAAGGCGACGATGCGACAAAGTTGCTTGCTGGTAGTGATGCAGAGGGGTGGTGTCCTTGATGCCCAGTACCTGCGAAGCGAGACGGGCTTGCGGTAGAGAAAGGTGCTGCTGGACTTCTTGGAGTGTTGCCCTGTAAGATAACAAAGTGGAGTTTTAGCTCAACACGGACAATAGCACACGGTTCGATCGCAGCGGTCATTATATTCTACTAGAAACACTTCATTCCAGCAAAATGATAAATACAAAAAGGAAATCCAAAACATGTAACAACGTTCTCAATCCTGAGTACTTTAAGAAAATCAGGATTTATTGCTGAAATGAACTTACTAATGCAGACTAATTTTCGCTAGTAACCTAAGTTGATTCATTAAAGCATCCAACAGCGAAATATAGATTGAGCTCGAAACAGGGCCATTGCAAAAACTTACAGGGTTGTGGTTGCGGGAACCGAATGGAGACCTAGCAAAGGAGGCTGTCGAAGGGGAAATACTGTGGACATGATGCAAGGGGCGCCCAGGAGTGCCCTGGTTGGAACCCGCATCTGACTCCCCAGCAAACTCGCTGAAATTCACATCAACGGTCATTCTGGGCACCTGTCTAGGAACACTTCCATCGGCTGTGTTTTCTGGCGGCTGAGGCATGGCAGCACGCAGTGAGGCCTGCATGCTACGCGTTCTGATTTCTTCTTCGGCATTTAAAATCTGTTAAAACAGCCAAAATTAGTCTTGCGTAGTACACTGGCCAGTGACCACCGCGGATAATTACTCAAAGAAAATAGAGCATGCAACCACCAATATGACTTACAGTGTAACTCTGTATACATATAACAAGGTTACATTGCATATGCACAGCAACATGATTAATATTTTTACAAAATATTTGATAAAGAGACATGTTTGAAAGCCTACTATAAATTCCACCCGTTTCGTATGTCAGTTAGCATATATAAGCAATTCCAATAACTTTGCAGAACTCTTCCTGTCCATCGTGACGAACTTTGTACAATTCAAATTTGTTGAAGTACTTCATTAGAAACCGGTGCATATTTAAACTTTGAATTTATTATTTATGTAATCAGTTTCACATTCAGATGGGATAGCAAGTTTACAGTGTTTGGATTCATATATTTTAAATAGAAGAAAAACTCATTCGAGCCAGTGTATTTCAAGTGGCTACTCGATAAACGATGAAAACAGTCAAAGCCACACACACTATCACCCGAAGTTGTGAACCACCAAATATCACATGGTATTCAAGGTTCAGTTACTTAAGCAGACAGGAATGTATCAGGGGATGAAGAACATAGCAACTTGTTCTGAACCACAAGCGGCAGTCGAAACAATGAGAAAATTACCTGCTTCAGCATCTGCACAAGATCATGCTTTTTCTTACTTAAGGTATCCAGCTTGTCAGTCAACTCTCTCTTCCTTTCTTCAACTCCATCGGGTTGACCCACCTGAAACAGAAATAGGGCTCAGAGGTATAGATGAAAAAGAGAACAAGCACATATTCGGTGCTCGCAAGCATAATGCACGAAGCTTCCAAGCATAGGTAGTTTGCTTGCAAACAAGAGCAGTATGCGTGGTGTGGTCAATCAATCTATTCAGGAATCAGAGATCATTCGGCAAAATCTCCGTGAAAAACTCAGGAATTAAACTGTTATTCAGCACCAACTAATAATACATTGTATTCACAGGAAAGAGCTGGCTGTTGTCCAGTGTAGCTAAGAAGCTTAATTGTTGACTAGTAGGAGTAAAACCCAAAAGCATCATTACTCACTGGCTTATTCCAACCCAGAAACGGAAGAGACAACCTAGGAATCTGATCCTACTTCCAACAACATGCTAAAAGTCTAGATTCTAAGATACTCCCTAGAGTAGCAATTCCAAAAATCTACTGTTGGGACTTCACAAGCAGTCATCCACCAATGACCTGAATCTAACCCTAAGCCATCAAATTGTTAGCAGGATGGCAGCTAAAGTTCCACATAGATCAACAGGCAGCTACCAGGAGCCATGAGTTATCACCTCCGAGTTAGGGTCGAAGCCTTCGCTTTCGCCTTGCCCTTCTTCAGGGTCACCATTGCCGCCGGCATCGACGTCTCCGGCGACCACCTCCCCCGCATCGTCCATTTCCACATCCTCCACCGCCCCCTCCTCCTGCTCCTCGTCCTCTCCTTGCTGCTGCTCGTCATGCCCCCCTCCCTCCCCCTGTGGCTGCTGCTGCACACCCTGTCCCTCTTCCTCCCCCTGCTGCTGCTGCTGCATCGGCACATCATGCCCCTCCTCCTCCTGCTGCTCGGCATGATGCTGCTGCTGAGCCCCGTCCACCTCCCGCGCCTCCCCCGCGGCCGCGGGCCCCGCGGCGCCGTCGTCCGGGCGGGGGTTGGGGGAGTTGGGCGGGGGGGCGCCGGCGAGGCGGGAGACGGCGAGGGAGCGGCGGTGGAGGAGGCGGCGGAACTGGGACGCGGAGAGCGTGGGCGGGGGCACCGGCCAGCGGCGCGCGGCGTCGTCCCCGCCCCGGTGGAGGTTGCCGCGGTACATCGAGATCGCCACCATCTCTGCCTGGGACTGCGAGTTCACGGCGGATTTGGCTGGCCGGCGGCGGCCCCGGGTTTCGGTGAGCCGCCGTTGGGCCTTCACGGCGGATCTATCTATCTCTCGCGTTTTTCTTGTGGAATTCGTCGCCGGTGCTGACCAAACTCCGGGCCTTCGGATTAGTTGCTGGGCCCTCCCGGTTTTCTAGCTCATTTACTGCTACTCAGCTATGAGTTTTTTCTTTTCTTTTTGTTGTTTTGGGAGAACAGCTTTGAATTACTACTTCTGGAGCCTCCCACTTCACTTCAGGAGCCTCCTATGCGCCGCTTGTCGTGACATGGCACCCTCACATAAGTTGTCTCACATGATCTTTTCGGGGGAGATCCAATTTGTGAGGCGTGTTCCGGCACCCTGCCGTAGGGTGAACCATCACTGGAGCCATCTTCATCGACCTTGTTGCCACCATGACCAAGTGTGGGTAGTTTCCTTCGGACCTTATTTTCCATAATACTAGCTAGATGGCACCCTGACATAAGTTGTCTCACATGATCGGGATCCATATAATGTAATCAGTGGTTGTATTTGTTGGGATATTATGAATTGTCACTCTTTATAATTGGATCGTTCACTGAATTCTATTGAATCTTTTGAAGTTTGTTTGCTCCATAATTAAGTAGTCACTTTCTTTTTTGCGGGGAGACATTAAGGGAACTTGACAGCGACCAATGCACAAAACATGAGAACACCACCAAGATCATCTTGGTTACAAGCCAACCCGGAACCCAACAACAACGAAGGAACACGTTGGCCAGGCTAGGCTAGAACGGGAGCCTTCCAATGCCGCCACAAATGGCCACGCCTCCACATGAGGCAGTGATCGAAGGTAAGTATAGTGATTTTAGAATGTCGGTTCTCCACAGGGATCTAGAACTTGGAAGCACGCATTCAAAACATTTAGACGACAGAATATATGGTTTTAATTGAGCTAGTTACTCCAAATACTCGCAGATTCAACAGACCAGATGAAACAAACCGTGGGTGATCTCAGCGAAATACTAGAGCGCAACAATAGAATAAGTAGCAGCACAGGTAAAGGATGAGAGACTGTCTTTCTATGGTGGCATACTGCGTAATCAAAAAGACAAATAATCACTAGCATAAGGAAGATGGTTCAGCCATCACACACGCCCCATGCATACAATTAAAGTGCCAGTAGCTCACATGAATATAACTACCAACTCAATATCCAGCAAAGGTTCACAGCAATTCAGCAAGGATTCAAGAGAATTCAGCAAAGGTGCACAGGAGACAGTGTAAGTTTCAGACCTAGCAGTACGTATATTCAGCATGGTTTTAAATAGCCCGCTATAGCTCCGCTATAGCGTTTAAAATATGTCCTGCGCTAAGAGTCTTTTCTTCAAACACATGAGCAAACGTTTTAAATAGCTCGCTATAGCACGCTATAGCATTTAGAAAAGGTCCGCCGCTAAGGAGCTTAGCGCGCTATTTAAAACTTTGATATTCAGCGAACAGATTCAAGAGAAGAGAGAGATTCAGAGCCTATGGGTCCTGATGATCTTCAGTTGGATACGATCTGCAGACATATACGGACTCTAACATGACACAGGGGCATGACTACTGGCACTCTCATCAGGCAACAGACATGTTCGCCGATGGGCGGGGGCTTCCGAGCTTTCTTCATCCTATTCACTGCCTTGACTTAAGCCCTGGATAGCCTGGGTCGTAGCTGGAGACAGAGAGGGCCATTCAACACTCCCTCATAGAGAGGGCCATCAAAATTTAGTAATGAACATAAGCTTGCAAATCAGAATCCAGTAATTAATCTTTTTGACAAATAATAAGTCTGCAACTCCATGGCTCCATTGCAAAGTCAGTGTACATCAGGTTCCCGGATACGACAGCACAGTTACCTACTCGTACAAATGAAAGAGCAACATTACAATGACTACCCTGATGACCCGAATAGAGCAAAACAGGAGTGGTTCGTCGTTTTCATGCAGTCGGTGCCAAGAGACTCCTTCAACTCTTCATGCCTGAAAACATATATACAACAATATCTAATTAAACACTAGGATAAAAAAAACTGATTTGTATACAACAACAACAACAACAACAACAACAACAACAAAGCCTTTAGTCTCAAAAGAGTTGGGATAGGCTAGAGATGAAACCCATCAGATCTCGCGACCAACTCATGATTCGGGCACATGGATAACAAGCTTCCACGCACCCCTTGAATAAATAATAAAAGAGAAGAGAAGGGATTGAGGCCATTACTTGTTGGGCATTTCAAGAAATCTTAGGTCGAGATGCTGCATTAAATTCCTTGCGGATTCTGTCACCACCATGTTCAAACTCGTTACAAGTTTCAGCATATAATTCCTGGCAATTTTTGTTAACTTCACCCTCAGCCTGTTTTGCAATTTTCAGTACAACGGTATTAAAATCTTGCACACAACTATTGCTTTACTTAATTGCATACAAGATAATTTTGTCAAAACAAGATAATTTTGTCAAAATTATACCTTTCGTCACCATTGCAGACTCCCATTGCAAGCTCCTTTGACCGACTCAAGAGATGTGAGTACAGGATGTACAACTCCCTTGATCCACAACCTCTCACAAGCATGCCCCACAATTGAAAACGGTAATACGGCACCTTTTCTCCAGACAGAGTGAACCTATCAAAATAAAATTGTCTTGATTAGAACCCGTTGAGTAACATGAGGAAAAAAACATAGAAAGGCGAGATAAACATACTGATCAAGAAACTCCCAAAACATAGGTAGCAGTGTAGCATTTTTCTTGTCGGCTTGCTGCTCTCTCCTTTTATCTCCGTTGTGGCTCCTCTGCTCATCCCATTGGACCAATTCATCTATGGGTGGAGGAATCAAATCCCCGACAAGACTGGTCATCATTGGCAGAAGGTTGATACCATCAAGTCTAGGTTCCTCACTCGTGACATTGGCAGAAGAAGATTGGGCTTCATGAGTTGAACACTGCAAACAGAACATTGATATTTATTGAAACAAAATAAACATGGCAACAAGCACATAATAACTAATAAAGTCTTAGTCTCCCACCCTCTCATAAAAAAGAATGTAGGCCTCGCAACCAAGAACTTCCTGCAAACTTGCTTCTCTGATTATCTTATCGCTTGCATAAAACCAAGACTTGTCATTGCTTTGATGTTCCTGACCATTCATCTTGCTAGCCCTTACATACACAATATAATGACCTCCTTTCCGATCTCCAATGTGTTGAGCAACACCAACTAGACGGTAGGTGTTATTGTCGTTCTCGTCAATCCTGAAAATTGCAGGAAATAGTGATGACCAGAGCAGTCGTAGAGCTGTACAGAACTATCGCCCGCTCATACATCACAAGTACTGGGATGCCAAATTCGAAAATATCCACACCCAGTTCAGCCTAAACAATTGTCTGGAACTACATAAGGATGATTAATAGCTAGGTAGTGGTTGGACAACTTCTTTGGTTAGGGAGGGAGCTGGGAGTGTATAGAGTTAGTTAGTTAAAGGTTCATTTTCGAAGCTAGGAAGAGTAAGTATGCATGCCTTTGTTTGTCGCTAACGAGGGACAAAAGAATACTAAGTCGGCAATTATAGTTCATTTTCACGTCATGGATCCTAGCTAATCTAGCTGCTCCTGCTTTTTCATTCATGGACCTAATTATACTAGTTTCTGTTTTGTTTAATTTGGACGATCGATTGGTTTTGTATTGATTAATTAGTTCTAAATTTGAGTTGTATTTATTAATTAGTTATTGCTTCATGCTTGCAGATAGCTGGAGTGTAGTTACTAACACTGCGCTACTACTCTGGTTGATGCATGGATCTATATTCAGTCAGTCAAGGAATGTTTTTTCCTACAATAGTCGGTCAAACAATTTTTCAGATTCAGGTAAAATGATTTCTCATCCATCCGAACAAGACTATTATATGGGTGATGCCTTAATTACTGATGCAGTCACATGCATGTGCTAATCTTGCATCTGAAAGGGGTTGATGGATGAATGAGTGGGCGCGACAACAAATCAATGGGAGACCAAACCACTTCTATAACATAGAATTCAAAAGGCATTATAAAACAGTACCTTTTGTCCATGTATGGCTGCATATCAAGAATCTCCTTGAAGCGCACATGTCCTTCCAATTTAACATACCCAACAGTATTAGGAGCACTTTGTTGCCTGATCAAACTAACCACCATTACATCTGGAGCTCTGGTTATAAGCAGTCTTTTCTTTGCAGCTCTGAAAACTTTTGTTGTTTCATGTTTCTGGTTATTTTGGTTACCGTCACCACCTGACTCCACAACAGGTTTTGTTTCAGATGTGTTCGTATTAGCTGTATCAGTGCAAGACTCACAGAACCATTCAGTTATCAACTCTTTCTCAGTGTACAAAGAAAAGCAATCCTCAATTGATATAGGATCATCACCATCATGCACCTCGGCATCAGCTTTATTGCTTCTCGAAGCTACAGCAGGGAGCTTCCTATCTGGAAGTGGCAGTCGGAATATAAGGGTGCTTACACGTTGATAGGAACCGTGTAAACATTCTGTGCTGGATATAGCACTAGACTCCTCGCCCGCAAAGATAGAATTAACAACTGTGACCTTCTTTGAAGCATCCATTGAAGGTTGATGTGCTTCATCTTCCTCTACATCCAAACCATGAAGGAAATGTTCGATGAGTTCTTCGGCATCCACCATTCTGCCGGTATTGAATTGGGGCCACCTTGAGCAGACAGATGCAAACAATTTTCTTTGGTCAAGGAAGTCTTTTGCATTGCTTGAAGCACTTGTGTTGACAAAGAGCTCCTTGAAAAGCGCAGCAATTGGCCCTGTGCAAACGTTTGGTCCCATCATTATGCTGCGCAGTGGGTCAAGAGCCAATAAGCACTGCAGCATGGCATTGAAAAAACAGGTGTTGCCGGCATTCGGCAGCCCCCTGATGACATTATATTTGGCAACGTCCTCCTTGGCTATCTCCTCCTCTAACTGGCATATGGAAACATGCTTCTTGGTTATGTCCTCCGAGTGACGAGATGATAAAGTGTTGGATCCCTTGTCCTCCACCTCCACCGGTTTCATCTGTGGTGTCACCACCACCTCCTTCTTGTCCAAACCATCATCATCCTCCGAGCGAGGAGATGACGAATTGCTCGATCCCTTGCCCTCCACCTCCTCCGGTTCCATCTGCGGTGTCACCACCACCTCCTTCTTGTCCAAACCATCATCATCCTTCAGATCAAGTGTGTTGGTGTTTGGCTCCAACTCAGTTGAAGCTTGTGCTGATTGTGATGGACGATACTTAAAAACCTTGAGTGGAACCTTCTGGTTACACTCACAACAGTAGAGTACATCCGTATCATCGGAGTTGGCAAACCACCGATGCTCGGGATTCTCCTTGTGATGTGCCCTAACATGGCCCTCTGGCTCGAACAATCCTGCGCCACCACCGCAAAAAAAGCTACCGCACTCCAAGCAAACCCAGGAAGCGATGCTTGCCGACTTGTTCTTCTTCCTCTCGGCCGTCTTCTCCTCACCACCATAGCGGCGGGCAGACACATCCCTGACCGCATCCATAAGCACGCACGTCAAGCAGAGATCGCAGTATTTGGTCCGCAGCCGCTTTTGATTCAACTCAAACATGTGCTCACGGTCGTAGTGCTGAGTGCACTTAAGCTCCTGCATCGGGTCACTAGAAGGAACGTATATAGAGGATACACGGTGAGCTCGGTCTGGATCGATCGCTGATGGTGGCGCCGCATCGCATCCACAAAGGAAAGGTTAGGGCAAAAAATTACCTCGGTCTGGCCAGCGATTTCCGGCGACTGTCGCGCCGGGCCTTGGCCTTGGACTTGGGCCCCATGGCGCCGACGAGGCCGGACGAGTGGGTTCGGCGACGGCGGCCGGAGGGGTACGGCGGCACGCGGACGCAGCTTCCTGTGAATGAGAAACCAAGGGAGGGAGGGCTTATCAGGGGCAGCGGCAAATCAGGGGCACAGGGGTCGTGCAACGGAGCTACGCCCGGTCCATGCGCCGGTGCGCGGCGGAGCGCTCGATGCAATGGCACGTTTCGCGCCGGTGCGCAGTGGGCCGGGTGCGTGCATACGTTCAACAAGGTGTGTCGCGCGTAGGGGTGTAGAAGCGTACTTGTCATGCCGAGATACGTACGAAATTTGGTCGATTTGGACCAAATTTAGGCGATTTCATTCATATTCTAGACAAATTTACATACTCCCTCCGTTCCTAAATATTTGTCTTTCTAAAGATTTCAACAAGTGACTACATACGAAGCAAAATGAGTTAATCTACACTCTAAAATATGTCTACATATATCCGTATGTTGTAACCATTTGAAATGTCCAGAAAGACAAATATTTGGGAACGTAGGGAGTAGATTATTAAAACATAAAAATACTAATCTAGTTGTTCATGCCGAGGAGTTTGTAGAAAGCGGTGTAGTCGTCGCTCGGCGGCCCGTCCTTGCTGCAGCCCTGCCCTGGATCGCCCATGCGGACCGGCTCAGCGCAGCGACTTCGTCATCGATGTCATCGAGCACGACGACACCGCTCCTCGTCGCGGCCGCGACGCCGCGCGGCGATTTCTTCTAGGGTGCGGCCCTGGCGCTCCATCTCCTCCCTCACGTAGTCCTGTCGCGACCATATGAGGCCGCTCTTCAGATCGGCGACCATGGCCTCGCGCTCCTGCTTCACGGGAGGAGCGCCGCCGGCTCCTTCTTCAGCTTGACCATGCGGGAGGGGGGAGAAGGGACGCAACCCCCCTCATTAATGACAAGGTTGCCGCACGGAAACCAACTCTTCCTACCAACCACTTGTAATAGGGTCAATGAAATCACTTATTAGGTCAGCCTCGACGGTGTTCCTCCTTTTGCTGCGTGTGTGGGTTTTGTGTTGATAGCCAGGTTGCCTGGTGGTGCCCTTAGTGGGTTGTTTCAGTTTTTGCCCGGTTTTCCGCAATTAAACGGGCAAAATCTTCGTCTTTATTAATGAGATGAGGCAAAGCTTTTGCCTCCGTTTCGAAGAAAAAAATCCGCACCGCCACATCCAAGGAATTGCTAAGCTAACCACTAAGCTTATGAATGCTAGTGATTGATAGCATCGCGGATAGTTTAAGACCCACCGCATGCGCTCTCTTTATTCACTTTTTTTTTTAATTATTTGAGAACAATTTGAAAAAAAAATGAAAAAAGTTCATCAATTTTTAAATAAATTTCATGAATATAAAAGAAGTTCACGAATTGGAAAAAAGATTTCATCAATATTAGAATTTTTTATCATTTTGAAAAAAAATCAGCGAATTTTAAAATAAATTCGTTGATTCTAAATAATTTTATTGATTCTAAAAAAGTTCATCAATTTTTAAAAAATATTATACTGTTTGAAAAATATCATCGATTTGAAAACATCTTCATCTAATTTGAAGCAAAATTTTATCAATTTAAAAAAATCTTCATATTTGGAATAAGTTCATCAATTTTGTAAAAAAGATCATTGAATTTTTAGAAGCAATAAATATTTAAACAGAAATTGAAAAAAACAATAAATGAAAACTGAAAACTGAAAAAAAAGGAAAAAAAACGAGGCAGTGGCCTGTAGCCTCCAACGTGTTGAGCCTGCGCATTTAGGAGACGCCTGACGCGAGTGCACAGGTCTCTCTATAAGCGAGACATAGCTGCCCCACGCGCGCGCATAGGGGGGCTCCATCCGACTGGGCTGACCCAAGTGGAGCCCCGTGGATGGTACTGTAGAGGTCCCAGGTTTAGTTTAGTGAGCGGGAGACTGTAGCTTGTTTTTTTTTGGTCTTCTTTTTATTTCGAACATGTTTTGAAAAAACAAAAATATTTTTTAAAATTCCTGAACATTTTTTGTGTACGTGCACAAAATTTGAAAAGAAGAACATTGCTTGACATTTCTGAACAAATTAAAAAAAACCCGAACATCTTTAAATTTATGGATGAAAATTAGAAAATAAGAAATTTTGTTAAAATTATGAAGAAAGTTCGAAAACAAAGACTTGATTTGAAATTTATGAAGACTTTTTTGTAAATAGAAACATTTTATGAATATTTTTAAACATTTTTTAAACATCACAACTTTTAAATTTTGTGAACAAATTTTGGAAATAGAAATATTCTTACAAATTCGGAGAAACTGTTAAAAACAGTAACAATTTTTTAGAAACACTGAACATTGTTTTTGAGACACTGGCATTTTTTCCAATTCTGAACAATTTATAACGGTGAAAAAAGGCGTAGAAAACCGTAAAACAAATAGAAAATAGAAAGAAAGAAAAAAGGAAAACCCGAACAAGTTCCTTGAAAATCAAAACCTTCTAGAAAGGTCTTGAAACGAGGAAAACAGAAACCTGACTAAATGGGCAAAAGGGTCGGCCCAGTTGGATTGCTCGTTTGGTTGGCTATGTGTGAGACGACGACAACACGTCCCAGCGTGCCTCATAAAGGAAATTCAATCACTCTCCATATGCATCTCGTAAAGCGATACACATGACCACTTCCTGGAGGAAAAAAAATCCTTTGGATCCAAATCCTACAAAATTCATTTGAACCAAAGGAGCCTAGATGGCCGGCTTCTGGCGAGTCCAAAACGGCGACATGGCTATGACCTATTCATACCTATTTCTCAAATCATAGAATGTAAATCTAGTTTTGTTTCTTGTTTTTTTTTTCTATTTATAAGCGTAGAAACTTCAACTTCGGGGCTCACACTCTCGCCAAATTTGCTTGTAATCTAGGCATACGTAGACACATTTGGTTGGGCAATCCTCACGACCCAAATCTTGTATCTATGAATACTGCCTTGTATCTATAAAGTAGGCGAGATATCTCAAAACAGATATTATTCGTCGAATATCCATTTTTGAGCCCGAATTAGGTCAAAACAATACTTTTTTCACATACCCTAAGTTTGTTTTTTTGCCGAGAGCTACCCAGATGCCCGAATGATCTGAAATTTGAAGCGTATCTCACACATCAAATTATCTTCCACGCAGAAAAGAATCAGAACTTTTTGAAAAAAAAAATCAGTATTGGTTTTGATTTTTCTGTTCATCACGGATGCAGCTGAGCCTGCGCACGGAATCGCCTCGTCCTTTTTTTGTTGGGTATATATATATACGGACGGAATTGGACGGAATTGAGGTCGGCAGAATTACTTTTGCGCGAGGACGAGTTCCCGTCGTCTTCTTCACGTGATCCAAAGCACAGAACGAACAAAAACAAATGCTCGCAACAAGTCGATCGGGGGCCCGCGAGCGATACAACAACCCACTCGGCCGGTCCCCGCGAGCTAGCGGCCGAGAAAGCCGACGGCGAGAGGGACGCCGTTCCAACCCCCCTGCTGCGACTGGCGCCAAAAACAACATCTCCAGTTCCGTTCTCCAAAACGACCAAGGTGCTCTGCGTGCACTGCATGGGATCAGCCCTCTTCTTGTCCGTCCTTCCTTGAGACAACGATGACAGATTCACCGCCCCATGCAGCTATGTCTCTTCATCGATCATCTATCTATCATGCACGTCCGAGTCCGATCGACTGTTTTCGCTGTCGCCTAGGAGCCTAATCTGTGCGTGCAGAAGAATAAAAAACTTGGGAGATGATCATGGGGGCGGCTTGGAGCCCAAGTTTGGGGCAAAGATGTGCACACCGAAGATTAATACAGGCCCAGCTCACCGCGGCTAATACGTAGATTTGTGCTTAGTCGATAGTACTGGAAATCAGATCGAGCTGGGCCGGGGAGGGAGAACCGTGTTGTATATATTCTGATCTCACGTACGTTATTATCCATGAGACCGATGTGGAACATATATCGACGGCAATTTGCTATGGAATTTGTTCTCCAGAAAATGCAAAAACCTCTCAAAGAAATGTGATACTTCGTTCTAGAAAAGGAACAGACAGAACTTTCATAATAGTACATGTGGTCAAACATTTATATATTTTAAAAAAGAAATTGAAAAAATAGCAAGACGCCCTTTACACAACCCATCCATCTAAACAAATTCAAAATGTGCGTAGTCAAACTTCAAAAGGAATTTTTAACATTGTAGCTTTTTGAAGTTTGTCCGAACGTATATGATGAAGTTTGGCAAGGAGATCAATGGGATGTAGACGACATTTTGTAGGGAAATATGAGTGACATTTCTAACATAAATTCTCTAGTTTCATATTCGGTTTGTCATGATAAAAAAAAAATCTAAGTTTATGGTAATAAGGGGCCAAATATAACAAAACCGGAACTATAGGGGGCCAGGGTATCACAAAACCATAGGATTTTATCACATTGCCTCAGCTTTTGGGGGTAAGTTATTTCGTAGAACCCAAATACCGTAATTTTGCTCATTGGCGACGTTTTTGACACTGAGACCCACCAATCAGGCGTCACATGGCAAAGGAACTGCACTAGCTCGGAGCCAATCCACGGGCAATGAAGTGGACCAAAGCACGTTTGTGGGATAAAAATGATGATTAATAAAAAGGGAAATATAATAGGAATTCGTAGTCACCTTTTCATGTTGCATAAGTTGGGTCCTTGTACTATTCCAGAAAAAAAGAAAAGAAAATAAAAATAAAAAGTTAGGTCATTGCGTGAGAGTGATAGAGGAATTCTAGTTGGGATACATCTATCTCTTTTTAGGAGGATCATAATATCGCCATTCCAGTAGTGTTTTATGAGCCTTTTGTTTTTTTAAACAGTACAAATGCACGCGTTTATACACTCACCCCTATGAATGCGCACACGCATACCCTAACGCTATGAGCACCTTCGAGAGAAGGAGCCGAAATATCATATTAAGATTTTTAGGAGGATTATAATATCGCCATTCCAGTAGTGTTTTATGAGCCTTTTGTTTTTTTTAAACAGTACAAATGCATGCGTTTATACACTCACCCCTATGAACGCGCACACGCATACCCTAACGCTATGAGCACCTTCGAGAAAAGGAGCCGGCATATTATATTGAGATTTATGAAATCACCGTAGGGTCGACAGGAACGTCGCCTCCCACTGAAAGCACATCGCCGAAAATCTTGAAATAAATCCAGAAATAATGCGTGCAACAGGACTTGAACCCTGATGGGCTCGCGATGTCACTGTCTTTCTAACCATCCAACCACGGGTTGATTCGCGAGAACTTCCTATCTATCATCGGCTTCAAATCATATCATATTTACGGTCGCTTAAAACTACGTGTCACTCAATTCTAACATCTCCTGTCAACTTTAATTTTCTCGGGAAGGCACACATGATGATGAGAGTACATTTTTTTTGTCATTCAACCCGGAATATGGATCGAGCTCCACTATGAAGCGACGACGGAATAGAAACAAGAAAACAACACCCTGATACAAACGAACTGAAACTAGTGGTGTGATAAGAAGAAGAGATATTCGGGCAAGGGCACAAATCGAGCTGTTTCGCGTTTCGTGTGTGTCGTGGCCACTGGCCAGCACGAGAGAGAGGGACTCATGCATTGCACGCCCTCCAAATTGTTTCTTATAATCATATATACTCCATGGCCCATGGAGAAAGACACACGCTGAAAGTGGAAGCGGAGCAAAGAAAACGGAAAAGAAATGGGCACCGACATGGTAGTACGTAGTGCAGTTCCCAGCACTCAACGGGGGCAACGAAGAAGAGAGAGCCGTGCACGCACCAGGGACAGGGAACGTGATGCGGACGGAGACACCATCGACACCCGCGGGCTCACGTCGGCGTGTATCTCCTCCTCGGATCGCTCGGGTCGGCGTGTATCTCCTTATTTGTGGGCCACCCGACACGTAGCCGGCCTGCCGTCTTGGGAGAACGGCGCATCGTCTGGTCAACAGAGCGTAATCTTCAACCGATCTTGTTACCGCTTGCCAAATGTGCGCGTCATCTTCTTTCTTACTGCTCCGTCCGTGCGTGCGTGCGTGGAGCGGCAAAATATCTCTCTCTCGTTCTTTCTTTGGGAGTTCAAACAAGGCGGCACGGCGGAGTGGAACCGTCGGCTTAGTTGCCGAGTTTTTGCTGAATGATGAAGAGAAAATTGCTTCTATACCATCGACTACCTCTGCAATGCCTCATTTGCCATCCAACAAAGCTTCAGTGCTTATATACCAAACACAAACGAATTCTATTGCCTATATATCACTAGCAGTTAGTCTAGTGTTAGACTCAGTCTGTTAAGTTGCCAAAATGACCATCCTGCCCTCAATGGCAAATAAGCAAACAATTGTAAAACATGTCCAGAAAAAAATGATAGCATTCCTCTTCTATTTTCAGCATTCCAGCAAAAATATAGTGACTATCTAAAAATTCCAGCAACAGAGTAATATACTCAAGAAAATTCACATCATTCTGAAGAGATTCAGCAAACACCATATTAAATCTCACACAATCAGTACCAAGTTCACATCGTCCACAACCAAAATACCACAACCGAAATATGTTGTTCACAAAAGCAAGTCTCTAAATAAAATAGTATACACATGAAAAGCTGCGATACAGAAATAATACGCGAGATTTTAGAGAATTTCACAGTTTCAACTTTTTTTTGCTTCGACTGGCCATTGTTTGACTGTTAGGCGCAGCCCTCTTGCTTCGAGTTCCCATTGCAGGGCTGTCAGGCGCAGCAGATACGACCTTTGATCTACATCAAAAACTTTGATTACATACAATGGTACACTCACATAATATAAGTAAATTTGGTGCAGTTTTCATACCTTCTAGATTTTGAGGAAGTCTTCGATGATGTCGACTTGACAACATCGTCTTGAATTGCATCACTTGGACATGAAAGTAGAGCTAGTGCAGTTTCATTTTCACTTGGACACGAAAGTAGAGGTAGTGTACCATCAGTTGCTTGATTTGATGTTGTACAAATAGCTTTTGTATTGGGTTTTTTCTTTCTTTTGTCTCTGCACGAGTTTCACATTATAGCTTAATCAAGACAAGAGTAAGGTGGAACAGAAATCTCATATTGAAATAGCAAGTACCTTTTTTGCTTTGCTACTTCTGCATAGGCTTCTAGTGCTTCAGGAGCAGCATCTTTGCAACTTTGCCATCTATGTCCATAAGCTTTGCAAATTGGACATTGGTGTTGGCCTTTCTTTCCCTTCCCCTTGCTATTCTCAGCATCACTTTTGTGTCTCTGCACCTTTGGCCTCCCAGGGGCCCTCCTAAGGATTGGGGGGTTCAAGAAGAATTCTTTGTTCACACTTGGCCATTGAGACATGTCGGTTAGGCCAGGAAGAATAGGAGCATAAGCTGCAGCGAATCATCAATGAAGTCTTCTATTGTGACCCCCCCCTAATTCCAGTAATAAAGCTAATTGCATGCTTGCAAGGCTTCCCGGAGACTTGAAATGCCCTTTGCCACGGAATACTTTTGTGTATTGGACCTTGATCTTGTACTTGTCATGTAGCCTCCTGCGTAATTCCATCGGCCGAACACTAGGATCTTCTTTTACCCAGTCCATGACTTTCTCACATACCCATGACTTTGAAGCATTTTTCTGCTTCTTTTTCTTCTTTGTGCTAGAACATGTGTGCTCTTGCACATGAACTTTGACCTGCATTAAATAAACAGTGGGAAAAACTAGTGTCAGTCAACTCCATTTTATAACCAAACATCATTCAACAAAATTATGCAACTAAAATACCTCCATAGTTTCTCGGTCATCCAACCTCCCAACATGAATTCTCCATTTACAGCCCGTCTTGTTTGCTCGGCGACAATAAGCCCTGGATCGAGTAGGTTCACTTTTTTCAACCTTAAATTTGAACTCTCTCTTTACAGCGTATGTAGCAATTGCCAACCTAAACTCTTCAATGTTGGGGTACTTTGTGCCAACATGCATTGGTGGGTTTTCTTTGTCATAGGCAATTTCAAGAATAGCACCCGGTCTAGCATCTTCCGCAACCCATTCCTCATCATCGCTGCTATCCTCAACATAATCAGTATTCGGTATATCTTTTTCTCCGACCTCATCATCACTATCAGAACCAACACTGCCAATTGAGTATTGGTCCTCCTCATCTACACCAACATGTTCATATTCTTCATGGGGATTGCCAAGATATGTATCTGTTAGGCATACACTAGCTTCATCAATGACACTACTTGGCTGACTAGGTACTGCTACAGATGGTGTTTGGTTCGAAGGAGTAAATGGAACATCAACATTATCACTTCTCTCATAATATTTGATGATCAAATGGCCACTTCTATTCTGATCAAAACAGTCAAACATTTTCATGCATTCTTCATCATTTGACACAGAGATATTTTTGCCACTAATGGAATCAACATACTCAAGAATTATATTATCCTCTGAGCATAAAGCAAAAGAAAAGGTTCCAGCAATAGAAGCCAGCAAATCCTTCATACTTGCCCTAGTACCCTCAATAATCTGCCAACTAAATGTGGAATCCCCATTGATTTATGTTTCACTGCCACAAACCTTCATCTCTACTGTGTAAGTACAAGACTGGATCATCCTGTGGATGATGCAAACCATGTCAATTGTGCATTCTCCAACCGAAAACTGCAGAAAAAGAGAGAGAGTCCGAGAAATTACCTAGCACAAATAGCAGAGAGAGAGCTTGAGTCGCATTCGTCAGCCAAGCCATCCTCCTCGTCGGGCTTGGAAATCTGGGACGGAGGGGCTGCTCCAAGTGCGCCCACAAAAGAGTTGATCTTGGGGAGAGCCTCGGCCGTCGGCGCCACTGCCCTGCTCTCCACCTCGCCGGAATCCCCAATCCTAGGGTTCTGGTCGACATGGCCCCTTGGAGAAGTTGGCGCTGCTAGCCCATGTGCGGAGCCCATCGAAGACGCGGTCGACCAGAGGGATAGCGGCGCGGCGGCCGCGGGACCGTGCGGCAGGGCCTGGGGAAGCGCCGGCGGCGGTTCCGCCATTAGGCGTCGCCTGGAGACAGTAGAAGATGCGGTGGGCGAGAAGCCTTGAGGCGCAGCGGCGACGAGAATCTGCGGCTCCGGCGGGGGTTGAGGGAGCGACGGCAGGGGCGGCAGGTGCTGTGGTGGCGCCGGCGGCGGTTCCGCCATTGCCGCTCGCTGGAGGTTGTCGCTACGCGTGCGTGCCTGCGTGAAGATGGGGAGGGTCGGGTGCGTGCATTTTTTTAGGGATATCTGGTGCGTGCGTTGACTCGTGTAGATGGGAGGGTCAGGTGTGCGTGATTTAATTTTTTTAATATTAAGTGAGGGTAAAGTTGGAATTTGCAAAAAAAACTGACAAGAAAATAGAGACTTGGTAACGGCAGACTAACTGCCATGGCAAATAAGCAATAAAATTCGTTTGTGTTTGGTATATAAGTACTGAAGTTTTGTTGGATGGCAAATGAGCCATTGCAGATGTTGTCGATGGTATAGAAGCAATTTTCTCAATGATGAATACTCCTACTCACGCAGGCAACATACACGGGCACAGGTGAAAGGTCTCCGTCCCTCAGCGTGAGGACGGGTCCTTTCTTGGTGCCATGATGGGCGATGAGATCATTCTGGTCTTGCCACGTCGACTCAAACCATTTTTCTTCCCATCTGTTGAGCTACGTGCCTGGATGATGATGATCAAGCAGCTACTACAACACAATAAGATATCAACATGTCGTTTTCCTTTTATTATTGAAGTTTTGTACGGGTGGTACAGGCCCAACAACAAGTTCAATGTATTATTATGGTTTAAAAAACACAAGTTCAATGTATTCCAGATAATAAACAATCCACCATCATCATATACTACTGCTACAATTTTTTTTTTTTTTGAGAACATCAGAAGGAGGCAGCTCGAAACCGACGACGCATCATCAGAAGCTTCAAGGCCGGAGCGCAGAAAATATAGTATAGTATAAAAAATATATTAATCTATTAAGCCGATCGAGGCAAAAGAGAAAGGTGGCACTTTCAAACGAAATGATGACGTCGGTGGAACTGCCGCCGTCCTTTCGCGTCCGGCGGCGACGGCGCCGTGGACACGGTCCACGTACACCAGGAAAGGTTCCCAGGGGAGACAGCCTTCAGACCAAGGAAACATTTAATTTAGTCGTGTGCCTCGTCTCATCTGTCACCTCGCCACTTTTAACTTCTGCAGCATCCTTTTCCTTTTGCCTTCAAAGTACATCAATCCATAGAAAGACAGAACAGTCTATAGTAAAAAACTCTCATACTCGCGCCGCCTTCTAGGGTTTGCGCCGCCATGGGAGAAACCCCGATCTCAGCCTAGTCCGATCGGTGTATACGCTGCGTCTACGTGATTATGTCGTCCTCCGAGTCCTGGAGGGAGTCTAAGTCGTCTAAGTTTGGTTTCGTGGGGCAGGAGGACTCCTGCATGGACGGACGCAACAAGGAAACCGAGGGGAGAGTTGTCCTTAAGAACGGATCCGGGCGGCGGGGGCAGAACCAGATCGTCGTTCGTGAAAACCCGCTCTTCGATCCGGCCGCTTCCGTTGAGCACCCAGTGCTGCAGCGACCGATGGCGTCCCTGGACGATGGGGGCGATCATGGGGGGTTCGATGAGATCCCTACCTGCCCGAAGTCGTCCGGCGGCGGCGCGGTTGTGCAAGTGCAAGCTCGGCGGAATCAGCTTCTGGTGGTAACTGAGGAGATCGACAATTCCAGCAACTGGGATGAGAGGGAGAGGGCTGGTTTGGATGGACCGGCGGTCAGGGTGGACGGAGAGGTGGACCTGGATGATGATGTGATAGTGGAGGAGGAACCGGAGGTGGAGCCGAGGGCGGCGCCGCCGCGCTGGAGGCTACTGGGACGCTATGTCAACCAAAGCCGGCCGAACGTGGAGGACATGACTGTATACTTTAATGAGGTATGGAAGATACGATCAGGTCTGAACATTGCTAGAATCAAGAACAATTGGTACTCGGTGACCTTTTTCTCTGAGGGGGATTACAACTTTGTCGCCCGAGGTGGTCCATGGATTTATAAGGGGAATGCGCTCCTGGTTGGACAGTTCAAGGGAGCGGATCAGCCCTCTGAAGCTGAGCTCAATGAGGTCCCGGTCTGGGTTCGGATTTACAATGTGGCATGGGACAAGCAAACGGTGGACTATGGTAAGTTTCTTGGGGGGCTGCTGGGCAAGGTCTTGGAAGTGGATGCAGAGGTTGATGCTAGCAGGGTCCGTGAGTTTCTGCGGGTTCGGGTGGAGTTGCCGTTAAGCCGGCGGCTGCAGACTAAAATCACCATCGGGCGGGAGCCTATAAAGCAAGTAGTGTACCCGCTGAGGTATGAAAGAGTGCCCCACTACTGTTTTTGGTGTGGTTTTATAGGTCATGATGATAATCAGTGTGAGAAAAGGAGGATGGGGGTGCCCTCTAGAGCATATGATGAAGGACTGAGATGCTCGCCATACAGGAAGTTTGAAAATAAGTCAGCCTTTGTTGCCCCAGGAGCTCACCCTGTGGCGCGCCGTGGTCTCAACTTTGCAAGCAATGCATCGCCCGAGGGGTTGGGAAGGCCCAGAGATAACCGGCGAAACAAGCGCAGTCAGCCACAATCTGTTGCGAGTGACATACCAGATCGCGTAGATGCGAGAGATGGTTTTGAAGATGGAGAGCTAGCTGGCGTTCCGGAGGTTGATGCTGATCTATCGTCTAGAGTATTGGCAATGCGTATGAACTTGTCACAGCAAGGACCTGAGTCGAGCAATAGGAGAGCAGCACGTGCTACATCTGAGCCCCCTGGCTTTGTGTTTCTTGGAGGAAAGGTAGAGGCGCCCTTACCATTTGCAGTCAGATCACCGGTATCCACGGCGAGCTTCAGCAATACTCTGAGTAATAGGGAGATGATTCCGGCACTGCGTAATCTAAGCGCCACATCGAGTCTCTCCTTGTCAGATTCTGATCAGCATATGCAAGACCATGATTCAGTGCTAGGGAAAAGGTTCTCACGGAACACAAGGAATACGTGGAATGGAGACGTGCAAGAAGGGGCACTTGTTTTGCACAATAAAGAGATAGAAGGAAACACCAGCAAGAAGGGGAAGAAGGACTACTCAGATGAGCAAATGGAGGAAGATGGGACGGATCTAATGGACAGCGTGGTGGGCATGGAGGCAACCGATACTGGGGCCATCGGTAAACTGACGGGGCAGGCGGTGCCACCCCGTCAGGAGCAATGAATTGGATAAGCTGGAACTGTCGCGGGGCGGGGAACCCCACGACAGTTCGAGATCTCGCGTCGCTGGTTAGGACGCATTCCTCGAGCCTTGTTTTTCTTTGTGAGACTAGGCAAAATAAAGAAAAAATGTATCGGCTCAGAAACAGACTAGGTTTATCTGGTTTTGAAGCAGTCAGCTGCAATGGCCGTAGTGGCGGTTTAGCTCTTTATTGGCATGAATCTATGTACGTTGATATCCAAGAAGCCAATGAAAGATTGATAGATGTGTACTTGCGGGTTTCAGCGGATGCACCACTTTGGCGGGCTACCTTTGTGTACGGAGAACCGCGCGCGGAGAATCGGTATCTTGTGTGGGATAAGCTCAGGAGCTTACATGCACAAAGTACGCTACCTTGGCTTCTTATCGGCGACTTTAATGAAGCTATGTGGGATTTCGAGCACCAATCAGAGACTCCAAGACCGGCAGGCCAGATGCTGAGCTTTCGTGATTCCTTAGAGGCTTGTGGTCTTACAGACATTGGTTTTTCGGGTCATCCATTCACATACGATAATAGAAGAAGTGGCAGGGCAAATGTCCAGGTAAGGCTGGATAGAGCGGTGGCTTCTAATGGTTGGAGGGACATGTTCGTGCATGCGTCGGTGACACATTTAGTCTCGCCGGCATCGGACCACTGCCCACTTCTTCTCAGGTGTTCGCTGGAGGAAGATCGCCGAACGAATAGTGGTCGCAGATATGAGCTTATGTGGGAAAGGTCGCCAGCACTGGAAGCCATCATCGCGAATTCATGGACGAGGCGAGGTACGAAATATAACCTTGGGGATGTTAAAGAGGCACTGTCTACTGTGATGCATGATCTGCATGTTTGGAGTAACAAAACATTTGGTAACGTGACGAGAGAGCTCAAAAAGTCACGTTCTCGGCTGGAAGAACTTACTAACATGAATGCGGACCGACGGGAAATACGAGCGGAGATGGATAAAATGAATGAGCTTTTATATAGAGAAGAGATGTTATGGCTGCAGCGGTCGAGGATCCAGTGGCTCAAAGAAGGGGACCGAAACACCAAAATGTTCCATCGTAAGGCGGTGTGGAGAGCTCGGAAAAATAGAATCAAAGGTTTGACAGATGATCAGGGGGTGCTGCACACCGAACAGAGCGGTATGTTACATCTTGTTAATAGTTATTTTCAGAACCTTTTTACGGCTAACCCCCTGTTGGATCCTGGAGGTGTAGTACAGCTTGTTGAGCCTAAGGTCACTGAAGCTATGAATATGGAATTGTGTAAAGAGTTCTCTGATGAGGAAATATCCAATGCAATGTTTCAAATAGGACCATTGAAGGCGCCGGGTCCGGATGGTTTTCCAGCAAGGTTTTTTCAGCGACACTGGTCAGTGATGAAGGATGATATTATTGCCGCCGTAAAACTATTTTTCACCACCAATGTGATGCCTGAAGGGGTTAACAGTACTACCATCGTGTTAATTCCAAAGGTTGACTCGCCGACCCGGCTCACTGATTTCCGTCCGATCAGTCTCTGCAATGTGATTTACAAGGTGATTGCCAAGTGCTTGGTGAACAGGTTACGACCTATGTTGGATGAGGTGGTGTCCCCGGTACAGAGCGCCTTTGTGCCAGGGAGGCTAATTACGGATAACGCCCTCATTGCTTTTGAATGCTTTCATGCAATAAAACAGGAAAAGGACCCTGAACACAGTTTTTGCGCTTATAAGTTGGACTTATCGAAGGCATATGATAGAGTGAGTTGGGTATTTCTGGAGCGAATGATGCAACAGTTGGGTTTCTCTTGCCGATGGGTGAATTGGATAATGACGTGCGTCACCTCGGTGAGATATAATGTCAGATTAAATGGAGCCCTCTCGGATTCGTTCGCACCGACCTGCGGGTTACGGCAGGGAGATCCTATCTCACCCTTTCTTTTCCTCTTTGTGGCTGATGGTTTGGATGCTATTCTAAGACAGGAAATTGAAGGTCGCAGGATCACGCCTATGCGGGTATGCCCTCAAGCCCCGGGCATCTCACACCTCTTGTTCGCGGACGACACGCTACTGTTTTTCAGAGCCAACGCCATAGAAGCTGGTCATGTGAGAGCGGCTCTGGATAGATATGCTTCAGCTACTGGGCAAGTCATAAACCCAAATAAGTGTTCCATTCTATTCGGGCCTAGGTGTTCGGAGGTGCACAAACAGGAGGTCATGTATACGCTGGATGTGGTTAACGCAAGCTTTGAAGAAAAGTATCTTGGCTTCCCTACCCCGAGTGGACGGCTGGCTGGTGGGAAATTAAAAACAGTGCAACAGCAGCTTACAAAGCGCATTATTCAGTGGGGGGAGCTTATGTCGCAGGCAGGAAGAGAAGTTCTCATCAAGGCTGTAGCACTCTCCTTACCAACGTTTCTGATGAGCCTCTTCAAGTTCCCCAGGAGCACATGTGATGACCTTGGCCGCATGATCCGGAGTTACTGGTGGGGAGCGTACAGAGGTAAGAGGAAAACGCACTGGAAGGCTTGGGACCATATGTTGCGACCCAAATCAGCTGGGGGCATGGGTTTTAAGGACTTCAGACTGTTCAATCAAGCGCTGTTGGCTCGGCAAGCATGGAGACTACTGGTGAACACTGAGAGCCTATGTGCACGTGTTTTGAAAGCTCGCTATTACCCTAACGGTAAACTGGAGGACACGGTTTTCTCCACTAATGCCTCGCAAACCTGGCAGTCAATTGTGCATGGCCTGGATTTATTGAAGCAGGGGCTGATCTGGCGCATTGGCAATGGGCAATCAGTCCGCATATGGAGAGATCCGTGGATCCCTCATCCCATGGGTCGTCCCCCGATTACTCAACAAGGGCGGTGCCGGTTGAGAAGAGTGAGTGAATTACTAGATGAGAATGGGGAATGGCGAGCGGATCTTGTTCGGCAAACTTTCTGGCCAGTGGATGCACAGCATATTATGAAGATCAAGACTTCTCCAAGGCTAGGTGATGACCTTGTGGCTTGGGGTGCAGAACGCACTGGTATCTTCACCGTGCGTAGCGCGTACCGGCTGGCGCTCGAGGACAAGCTCCGTCCCTCTTCAGTCGCGGCGAGCAGGGCACCGGACGGGCGACGTGCCGTCTGGGCATTCTTATGGAGGTGCCCTGCTCCTCCGAAGGTGCGTGTATTTGGTTGGCGGGTGGCTTCAAATGCACTTGCAACATGGGCTAATAAACATGATCGTCACATGGAGGTATCTGACCTGTGTCCATTATGTGGTCTCGAGCGAGAGGACACATTTCATGTGTTTTGCAGGTGCCCACGAGCTGTGGATCTTTGGAGAACCATGGCAGAGGTTTGGCGGATTCCCGAAGTCACATCAATACGAAACACAGGGCCGGAATGGTTCCTTAACCTCATAGCGGAATGTGACGAAGGCGATCGTCTCAGAGTCCTTATGCTGATGTGGAGGTGCTGGTTCATCCGGAATGAGATCCAACATGACAAGAAACCACCGCCCATGGAGGTTTCTAAACGCTTCCTACAGAGCTATGTCGCCTCGTTACTAGGCATACAACAATATCCAGCAGGTGATTGGGATAAGGGGAAGATGGTCGTGCAGCTGGAAGGGACGGAGCAACCATTATCGCATGCGCTGAAGGAACCTAAGATCTCGCACAAGTGGCGACCTCCGCCACTGGGATGGGCCAAGCTCAATGTTGATGGGTCCTTCGCCCAAGAGGATGGTAGGGCGGGTACTGGGATGGTCCTGCGCGATCATGACGGTGGCATCATCTTCTCTGCTTGTCGATCTTTGCGTTCATGCTCTGGCCCGTTACATGCTGAACTCGAGGGATGTCGGGAAGGCCTCGACCTAGCCCTACAGTGGACTGAGTTACCAATCGCCCTTGAGTGTGATAGCTTGCAGGCTGTTTCGATGATCAAGGCGACTGGAAGAGACCGCTCAGAGCACGCAATGGTGATCTCGGAGGTCAAGGATCTATTGGGTAATAGGGAAAGTAGTGTTACTCACATCTATAGAGAGCAGAATAATGTAAGTCATGTGTTAGCAAACTTTGGTAGAACGGAGGACCGCACGGTGGTCTGGCTCCGCTCTGGACCGGCTAACATCCCTAATCTGTGTAGGGATGAACTTTTATGCTCTTGAGTAATACTATCCTTTTACCCCCGCAAAAAAAAAAGTACATCAATCCATGATCCATCGGATTAGCCAGCGAGTGGACACGCAAATGTCTCCTCGATTCAAGATTCAAATGAGCTGTTCATGATTTTCAGAGATTCTTTTTTCCTTATGTGGTGTTTCATTTGTAGGATTAAACTTACAGTACTTCCCAAGGATTCTCATAAAATAGTGATATACTCCCTCTGTAAAATTAATATAAGAGCGTTTAGATCACTAAAATAGTGATATAAACATTATTATATTAGTTTACGAAGGAAGTACAACCAAACAATACTCAAAATCGTAAAGGGGCAGAACTTGCGTGGTGGTGCGATTTTTTTAAAATAAATATGTATAGACGCAGGCGTCAACATATAAGCGGACCAACCCGCAAGAAAAAAACATATAAACGGACCAACTAGCATCTTCAACGTAGACCCGTAAATCTGCCGCAACTGTCTCGACAACGCTGTTCGGACCGCGGAAACCATCCAACTTGATCATGTATCGGTCCACGGGACGGTCAGGATGTGACCCCCGCAAACCAGAGACAAACGCGAGGAGGTTTGCGGGGGTCCGGACCGATACGAAGCCCGCTTCTGACCGCCCTGACTCACCAAAAAACTCTCCTCCTCCCGCGAGCACTTCTTGCCCGGCGTCAGCTGCCCGCATCATGTTGCCGTAGAGCGTGCCGTTCCGCATTGAAGGTGGCTCTGGACGGACGCGACCTCTCACTGCCTCCGCAATTGAAGTAGTGCACCGATCGAGTGGGTCGCGCGTTGCACGCTCGGCTGAACACGCCTCCTTGCCGCATTCATATGCATGCAATAAACCCGCGTGGAAGCCGAGAAATCTATTCCTGCCACATGTCCATTCATGAGCGAGCAGACATTAAACGCAAACGGCGACCAAGCTCCTCATGTCCGCCCTCTATTTAAACGAGGCCAGACGCTGGGCAAGAATCGCACCCCTCTGCTGCTCCCCCATCTCCCATCCCTAATTGTTCCTCGTCAACGTCATCCATTTTGCTCATTATCATTCCTTCGATCTAATTGACATTCACCTCCTTGAAAACACTCCTCTACATTGCGGTGCCCATGCTCAAGCATGTGTCACCCAAAGCGCATGATTCTATGATCTCGTCAATATGTCTCGTGACTTCACCATCGTTGTCAAGGTAGACACATGCTTCGATGGTCCGGCTCGTGTTTCCTCGCGCATGTGCCCTACTATCGTGCCGGTGTTTCACACAAATGAATGCACTAACCGTGTGACACATCCTAGTTCTATCGAACAAAATTCTAATATCAGTGGGGAAAATATTTTTTCTTTGGAAGTAAATTATATTCTTTGTTGGAAGCAGTGTTGATAAATACTGATAATTCTATACATTGGAAGCAAGCAATGTTTTACTTGGGAGAAAATTCTCTAATCATTTGGAATCAATGTTGATAGAAACAATTTTTTCATTGTAAGAAATATAATGCTAATGAAACAATTCTTTGGTCCTTCAAAGCACATTTTTTATACATTGGAAACAAAACAGTAGATTGAAAGACTCTCCATTTTGTCTTACAAATGATCTTGTTGGCCAATGGAATAAAATGAGGTAATATCATCATGAGTCATGGAACTTGCGCTCGATATTCCATTTGATGCTAAAGCTTTGTAAATACGAAATTGCAGTCATTTAACTTGACTCAAGCGTGTGCATAAACCACAAAATGCGTATGCGGGCATACCTGTGTGCATGGCTCACCTGCCAGTGAGTGACTGTAGGCATTTTTGCACAAAACTCCCTTGTATTTCTTTTATTCGCGTAAAATTCAACAACGGCGACACTTCTTTTTACATACACCCATTTGAGCTCCACGAGTGATTGCTTCTCGCCCCTCGTTGGTTACCCCAAGTGGAAGGTTTGAGATGTAGCGTAGCGGCAAATTTCCCCGGGCAAAGATACCAAGGATCGAATCTCGTGAGACTCCGAGGGTCGACAAGAAGGTGTCAATAGCGCCAGAAACTTTTGCTTGACATGACCTGCACACAGATACAAATAAATTTGCTCCCAACGAGTACAGAGAGGTTGTCAGTCCCTCCGGCCTTTTCGTTTACAAAGGATCAAACGCAAGAGATAATAGTGATAGGTATGACTGCAACTAGGAAATAAGAACAGGAAGTAAATAGCGGGTGTGATCAGTGATGGTAATATGGACCGGGGTCCCATGATGTTCACTAGTGATGTCTCTCTCCCAAAAGACGATAAAACAGTTAAGCGAGGTAAACAAATTACAGCTGGGCAATTGACAAGATTATGTGCGCAAACCAATGCTAACTATACTGTAAAGAAAGGTAGATGCTCAAAAGCATGGGCGGTACGCCAAGGCAAGTAGACCGAAATCCATCTACATCTACTACTAATCATCCACCTTGAGATATCTATCCAGAACATCTCGCTGGTATTAAGTTGCGAGTCCCACCCAAAGTGTAAACTCAAAGCAACAGACAACTGCATTAAAAGAACTTTGCGTAAAGTAAACAATCCTTGCACCCGCAAGTACAAGCACCGTTGTTTTCCCCCTTGTGGCAACAGCACATCCCCTAGACTCATGTTTCTGTCACTCAAGCTAGTCATCGAGGGGCATGAACCCACAATCAAGCATAACGTTCCCTCTTGGAGTTACTACCTACTACTCGGCCAAAGCAATAAATAGCAACGGAGAACATGCAAGAATTACTCAAGAACATAAATATAAAAGAGGTGAATCAAATATATTACTCACACACAATCTGAACATAATCTCATAATCCATCGGATCCCAGCAAACTCAGCAGAGCAACAGCATAAAGATTACATATGTGCCTCGATCATGTAGGGCAGCTCACGAGGTCTAATCGATGAAGAACAAAGAGGGGAGGAGAACATCACATAGCTACTGGTCATGGACCCATGGTCCAAGGGAGACTACTCACAACTCATCTGGGAAGCGTCCATGGTGGTGGAGAAGCTCCCGGTGGTGATCCGCCCCTCCGGCAGGGTGCCGGGAAGAGTTCTCCTGGTGCTCCCGATCTTGGAAGCGCGGCGGCGGCGGAACAGAGATGAGATCGCGAAAATAGGTTCCGTCCTCGAGGGTTTCGGGACGCGAGCAATATATATGCCAAAGGGGGTCACCAGAGGCGGAGGTGGGGCCCCAGGCGCCCCCCTGGCGCGGCCAGGGGTGGGGCCGCGCCGGGTGGCCGCCTGGGCCACCCCAGGCTCCCCTCTGGCCCTGCCTTGGTTTTTCCGGAAGCTCCCGATACGCTGATTTTTCCTGTATTTTTCCCGGAATTTTTAGGGCACTTTTAATATGGGGGAAACCTGAAATAGAAAAACAGCAGAAAACAGGAACTGGCACTGTGGTGCACTGAGTTAATAGGTTAGTCCAAATATGATCAAAAGTGTATGGAAGTGTATAAATATCATAGCAATATCACACAAAAGAGGCATGTAGCAAGCAGAAATTATAGATACGTTTTGGACGTATCAACATCCCCAAGCTTAATTCCTGCTAGTCCTCGAGTAGGTAAATGATAACAAGCATAATTTCTGTGGTGACATGCTATCAATCATATAAGAACTTTTAAGTAAAGTAATCAAGGCACGTAATCCAATTCAAGTCATAACAAGCAACAGTCTATATTAGCATTGTAACAAGTAACATAAGAACATAAAGGTGCAAGAGCTCTCGCTGTCCGTGACTCAAATGTCTCCAAATGGTGTTTGCGTGTAAGAAAGGGGATAGGGATATATGAGAGAGTAAAACATAGTTTTTGTATTGTTGAGAACTTAATCTACTAAAGTTTCACACTTGGTCTTCTTTGGAATCTTATCTTGACTCATCCCCAGACCGTCAGCCAGGTACAAGTCAAAATGATCCACTCCCTTTCGATATTTTGAGCACTCATGCAATGGATGAGCGTAAGCAAGAAAGTCGACACTTAGGATGGCAAGAGAGAAATGATAGAGGGGGAAGACAAAAAAGGTGTGAAAGGCTCACATCAATGAGGACAATCATCGGCGAGAGAAAGCCAAATGATAGATATGATGTGAGGAGTAGGGATTGCCATGCAACGGATGCACATATGAGCCAAGGTAAGCTCTCCAATGGAACTAGTGGGGGTGCATCCAACTTGCTTGCTCAAGAAGACCTAGAGCTCTTTTGAGGAGGCTCATCATTGGAATATACAAGCCAAGTTCTATAGTGTAAAGGTCCCCACATAGCTATATGCATAAATGATAATCTCTATGGAGCACAAGGTATAAGATGGAGTACGAGTGTGGATCTCTCAAAAGAAAATAGTAGTGTGCCCCCTTCTCTCTTTTTATTTCTTTTTCTCTTTTTTTCTATTTTTTTTATTTTTTGTGGCCTCAATGGCTCTTTCTATTTATCTCTCATTTGTCCTCTTTGGGATCTTTTGATTTTTTCCTCTTTGGGATCTTTTGATTTGTCCTCTTTGGGATCTTTTCCTCACTTTAGGGGCAACACTCTATGTATTACAAGAAGTATAGAAGATCTTTCACACTTTACAAAAGTACTCAACATAAAGAAAATGAAACTATCATGATGTATGCAAATGTATGCCTCTGCCAGTGTAGCAGGATATGCAATGATACTAGCGCGTCATGTAGCAATGATTAGGGCAAGGCCCAACTAGCATGCGGCTCATCGATCAAGCAAAAAGCATGTATGACATGAAGATCAAGTCATGAGAGGATAGATGTTGCATGGCAATGTATCTCGGAAAGGCTATGGAAATGCCTTAATAGGTAGGTATGGTGGCTGTTTTGAGGAAGGATATAATGAGGCTTATGATGACAGAGCGTATCGTGCCAAGGATTTGGATGCACCGGCGAAGTATGCGCCAACTCTCGAGGTGAGAAAGGGCAATGCACGGTACCGAAGAGGCTAGAAAAATATGGATAGGTGGAAGTGTCAACCTTCGAATACTCACATTAGTCCGAAGAACTCATGCACTTATTATCGGTAACTCTCAATCTAATTAGGAGGTTCACAAAGAGACAAGTACCCCGAGGAGGAGTGTATGGGGGTTTGGTTACCCTTGCGCATCCTCGACCCATGGTACGTGAGTGTACTCTAATATTCGATCCCTCCAAAGATTAGTGATCCATTTAGTAGCTAAAGTTCTCAACTATTTTGTAGGTTTTCGAAAATAAACACGGATTGCCCAAAATACGACATCTATCACTAATAGGCTAAAGCTCTTGACACCAAAAGTTCAGACATTACTCATGGCAATACCTCAAACTACTGCAAGTTACTACTAAAATTAAATAGCAACCTCAATTACCTACTTTAAGTTAAGACACACAACTCAGTGCAACAGACAAACTCTCTTAACAAGATAAACATGAAAACTCAAGAGAGTTCAGCAACCAACTAAACAAAAGCTCTTTAAAAAGAAAAGCATGAAAACTAAGAGCTAAACATGACAGTAGCTATTGAAAGACAAAGAACATACACAGCAAAGATAAGCATGAAAATCCTATGTTGTGTTCTAGGTTGAAGTGGAGCGTGTTTCTCTCCCACACAAAGAAAGCTGGGTTCTAACTCGTTATGAACAACAAGCAAAGCTAAGAAAACTAAAAAGGAAACTAAAAGCAAGACGCTCCAAGCATAGCACATAACGCATGAAGTGATTAAAATATAGTGGAACGAAAGACGAACTGATAATTGTTGATGGAGAAGGGGATGCACGGGGGCATCCCCAAGCTTAGATGCTTGAGTCTTCTTGAATATTTCTTGGGGGTGCACGGGGGCATCCCCAAGCTTGAGCGTTTGACACTCCTAAATCTTTTTATCATCTTCCCTCGCACACTTGAAAACTCCCTTCATACATAACTCATCATAATCTGATTAGCGAGGTTAGTACCCATAATAAAATAACTTTTCCCTGCTGGAAATAAAGATAATCTTGAAGAGCTACTGTTTCTCAAGATTGCCAAAAGGTTTTTGCAAAGAAAAAGCAAGCTCAAGGTTTGCAAAACGAAGAAAAGGCAAAACAGGACAGAATCTGTGAAAAACAGACCAGCAGGTAGTAAATAATTTTTTCGGGGCACTTCTGCAACTCAAATCAAAAAACTCAGAACAGACGCCCGAAAGCCAATTGTATAGAGCATGCTGTCAAAAAAATTCAGACCAAAAAGATGATCTGGTGATTTTATACGAATTTTCTGTCCAAGGACAGAATCTGTTTTCTGGACTGCACGTCACAGCTTTTGAACTTTCTTGCAATCGGAGGCTAAACTTGACACAAAGCTGAAAAGAAAAGATACAATAATGATGCTACTGTAGTAACAAACATCAAGACACGACAAAAGCAAAATAAAATTTTATTCGTTGTGGGCTGCCTCCCAAAAGCGCTTTCTTTTATGCCTTTAAGCTAGGCATAATGCAAAAGGAGAGGATCAAGTTTTATCAAGAGTAAAAGAATAGCTAGCCCGTGTAACGGACTCAAAAGGCAACTTAATCTTCTTTCTAGGGAAGTGTTCCATTCCTTTCTTGAGAGGGAATTGGAATTTTATATTCCCCTCTTTCATGTCAATGATAGCACCAACGGTGCGAAGAAAAGGACGTCCCAAAATAATTGGACATGAAGGTTCATATTCAATATCCATAATAGTAAAATCAACGGGAACATAATTGTCATTGACAATGATAAGAACATCGTCGATCTTCCCCAAAGGTTTCTTTACGGAAGAATCAACAAGACGAACACCAAAAGAACAAGGATCAAATGATTTTAATTTAAGCATATCATACATTCTTTTGGGCATAACGGAGGTACTAGCTCCAACATCACATAAAGCATAGCAAGAGAAGTTATTCAACTTAATTTTAATCATAGGATCCCAACCATCTTCTAGCTTTCTAGGTATGGAGGCTTCTACCCTAAGCTTCTCCTCCCTAGCTTTGATAAGATCATTAGTGATATGCTCCGTGAAGGCAAGGTTAAGTGTGCTAGTGTGGGGATCTCTAGACATCATGTGAAGAAAACTAATAACTTCAGAAAGGGTGCAATTATCAAAATCAAGGTCACTACTATCAAGTAAAGTGGTAGTGGTGTCCTTTAGGCTCACTTGTTTGGTAGCTTCTATGGTTATAGGAGTTTCTACGGTTGAGGTCATAGCATCACCATTAATAGGTCCACTGGGACCAGGAGTGCATTGGGTGCTAAGAGTTTGGATATCCTCAACAACTTGGATAGTAGCAACAGTGTGGTGGATAGGAAGGCTCTTGATTCTATCTTCTTCCTCCTTTTCTCTAGCCCATTAAGGACAGTATAACCGCACCTAAATCGAGCCCTCTCAGCGCTCCACGTTTCTAGCCATCCGTTTACCAGATCTGGACGTTTTTGGTCGTCGGATCTCCTGTTGTCCCGCATCTGATAAAAACTGGGCCGGCTGTCCTGTGGGCTGCTGCTCCGCAGGCCGAAACGCAGCTTTGTGGTTAACTGGGCCGTCAGCTAGCCCATTTGCTGAAGGAGGTCCACTTGTGCGGTGACACACGAGCGACCGGTTAGCGTTCATCCAGTCCCGGCGTGAGAAAAAAAACCAGTCCCGATGCGAGGTCGATGGGATCGATCGGAGGTGCGGGATCGAAGTAATGCGCGCATGTGCTTTGGTGAAGAAGATCCGATGGTAGGGTAGGGCGGTAGTTCACACATGGCGACCGACGCGACCGGTCGGGTTGCCTCGCTGGGCGACGCCATCAGGTAGTACCCGGGGCAGCGGATCGCCCCTTGTCGATTCGCCTCCAGTTGCCGGCGATTCGGGAATCAATTCATAGTTGCAGCGGAGCATTATCATGGCAAATTGGCAATCGATGGGGCGCACTCACTGGTGCCCAATAACTAAGGGTCAGTTACAATATCCATTCATTTGCGTCCATTTAATCTCCATCGTGGAGCTTCTCCTTCCTCATTCTCCTCCTTTTACTTGTGCAAATCCTTCGCTGGCAGCCATGGTTGACACTCGGGTCGATAATTAGTCTCCGCTTCTGACCTTTTACAAGTGTTCCCTCGTCGATACATCTACTCTCCCCCAAATTCTGAATGGATTTTTTTCAATTGATGTTGTTCTTTGTGCTCCCAAATGAGTGCAGGTTCCATTGAGTTCCACATGATTCCCTGGATTGGCTCATTCTTCTACATTTCCTATCTTCCCCAAAAGCGCAGCAGGGAGCGTCTTTTTCTCGAGCCGGCAACGAGCTCCATCCCCAGGTCAGTGACGCACTACATCCCTGAAGCATTTGTCTGGTTTTCAAGACATATCTGGAGTCCCCAGTTGCATCTTCCTTTTGGTTCGTAGTTTCACATGTTTGCTGCTGTCGGCAGAATCTGGGCAGTAGTGATGGCGACAGTGTTGGGGTCCGATCGACATGGCCGATGGTGTCTCATGGCCACCGTGCTTCAGGTCCGACCGACCCGACGCTCCTCACCGGGCAATAGGACAATGTCCTGGTCGGTGATGCAATAGGGCGGTGGCCAGGGCCGCGAACAGCCGCTGTGGATTAAAATTCTCTTGCCATCGATTAGTTGAGGTTTTAATCAGCATCGATTAATGGCAATTGATGAACCGGCTAAACTGAAGATTATTGTAGGTCTGACGATTCATGTTTTTTACTTCAATTCACTCACCCGCATATGCGATGCGAAGTGCTGTTGCTCCTTCCCTACTCCCTCACTTCTGAAAACCACTCTCTCATGCAGCAATGGGTGATGGTTCGGTCCTTCATCTCCTCTTCACCTGATTCTTCATCAAATCCAATTTCTGAAATTTATTTTACTCATACTGTTCTTTCTACTCACAAACTATGCAGGTTCTCTAAGTTCAATTCTACACGTAGATTTCTCAAGGAGTTGCACCTTTCTGGAACGACTCACCTTTGGATTTATTGGTTTAGTTTGCTTGAGCAGTCATGCTCAAACCACTTGTTGGTAGAAGTTCCACATCGGCTCATGGAGGCGGCACGGTGGTCAGTCACGTGGACAGTGCAGAGCAACATTGGTTCCTATGCTCAGCTCCCCGCAAGGATTCCCTCAGGTAACAACTCCCAAGTCCCAACAATTAGATCCTATTCTAAAACATTACAATATATTCTACTTTTGATGACCACTATTGTTTCCTAATAGTTGCAAATTAGAGACGAATGAGTTAATAAAGGGACATATAATGTACAAATTTATGCCCACTGTGATCTGCTTGACATATGATGCCAATTTTTGTTCTGTTCTTCGGCTATTGGGATGTACTAGCTTTTTTAGTATCCTAGCATTCCAGTGCACAGTAGCTACTGCTGCTACTTCTGAAGATGTGTGTGCATTGCTTGATGCTTCAGAGTGATGCTCCAGGTCAAAGTAGGATTAGAAAAAACATTACTTCATTCCAAATAATTCAGGCAATATACTTAGATGAAATCCCTTATGCAATTGGAATTTATATATTATGTAGTTGTTCAGAAAGGAACGTCCTATATATACTCACTAATGTTTTGTAGTGTGCAATGAGTGGATAAATTCACCCATAAGACACAAACGGTTATGTATCTTCTGGTTCTCTGTTCGCCGGTGTTTCGTGGTGGCATGCAGCTGCCACACCTTCACCCCAGCCTGTTGCCTTGTGCCTCGAGTCATGCAATCACTCTGATTCCATAGCATCTGAACTCAAGTTAATGTTGTGTTCATTTGATGTTAGGATTAAGGTGGATCAGTTGGGATTTGGAAACGTGGCTATTCCGGTAATACATGAGGTTATTCCCTTTCTAAGCATCACCACAAGGAGGGTCTATAAGGCGAAGCTGTGTGTATTATTGTATGGCAGCCGCCTTAGGTAGAGCTTCGGCCCTTACGGTCTGAAACAATAATGAATCGCAAGATACATTTACTGGAAAAAAATATGATGTAGGCAGAGAATGAGAGGAAACTAATATGTGTTTTTGTTGCCTTTTGTTGCTCTGTTCAGTCAGTTCCTTCTATTCCATGTAAAATGGTAAAACAATTTTTAAGCCCCAATGGAAAAAAATTGTAGTGACGTTGGAATTCGTATAAAGAAATTATCTTTTGGCCAAATTACATTCGTGTGTTAGAAGATATTATTATCTGTGTTAGCATGAACAATACGATATTTAAGCATGTTGTGTGCCTTTCTTTTGATGTAAAATCAAAGACTCTTGATTTTCTTAGATAGTACTCCCTCTGTTCCCAAATATAAGTCTTTTTAGAGATTCCAACAAGTGACTGTATACGGAGCAAAATGAGTGAATCTACGCTCTAAAATATGTCTACATACATCCGTATATTGTAGTCCATTTGAAATGTCTAAAAAGACTTATATTTAGGAACGGAGGGAGTATATGATTATACTTCTCATGCCCTTTGACAGTCTGCCATATTGGATGTATCCATAATCATAGAAATTTTGGTGCAGTGTTTCCGATGCCTATTTGAGATATGCATCTTCTCCGGTTCGCTCCACGCCGCCGTACAATCTGTTTTCCAAGTACTATAATATACTGTCATGCTGCCTTCTTCCATCGTTATACATTTCAATTTTATATTATGTTTAAGTCCATGTTCGTATGCAACTGCAACAAGCTTCTACTATGCTTGAACCAAAATGTACATAGCCATCCATTATTTATTTATTTATTTGAGCATAGCCATCCATTATTTTACCGTGGATACTGGATAGGTTGGCTTATGGCACTGCCATATTTATATCTATGCTTATGTTGATATGGAAGTTGTAATGTTGCCCCAATGAAGATGATTTACATACCATTTTTGAAAATAAAGAGAAGTACACGTCATAGAAAGCATAATATTTTAAAACAATAATACAAGAAAATGTATACCAACAATGTTACATCCTTAACAACAAAGAGCCAAAATAGACGGGCGCAGCAACGCGCGCCATCATTGATCTAGTCTCTCTTTAAGTTTAGCCATCATCCTAATGTTTTCATTAATTTGCGCTTGAATAGCATTCATAGGAGTGGTCTTCCTCTCCTCAAGAGGGGAAGTTCTAATTTTAAGCAATTCTACCTCATGGGCTAAATTGTCTACCTTCGAAGAGAGATTATCTAGTTTGGCTAGCTTTTCTTCTACACTCTTATTGAAGGCTTTTTGGGTAGTGATGAAGTCTTTAAGCATAATCTCTAGTTCAGAAGTGGAGTTCTTGGTGCTAGGATAAGCATTGTTGTTCCCATAGGAATTAGAGGGGAACGGTCTAGGGTTGCTACCAAAATTACTCCTATAAGCATTGTTATTGAAATTGTTTCTAGAGATAAAGTTCACATCTACTTGATCTTGAGCAATCAAAGAAATTAAAGGAACATCACGAGGATCAATAGGAGATTGCTTGGAAAGTAGAGACATGATCAAGTCAACTTTTTCATTTAGGGAGGAAATCTCCTCGACAGAGTTTACCTTCCTACCTGTTGGAGCGCGTTCGGTGTGCCATTGGGAATAATTGGTCATCATCTCATCGAGAAGCTTCGTGGCAGCACCAAGTGTAGTTGACATAAAGGTTCCTCCCGCGGCCGAATCTAAAAAGTTCCGCGAGGTAAAGTTCAAGCATGCATAAAAAGTTTGGATAACCATCCAAGTAGTCAAACCATGAGTAGGGCAGTTCTTGACAAGAGATTTCATGCGTTCCCAAGCTTGGGCAACGTGTTCATTATCCAATTGTTTAAAATTCATTATGTTACTCCTTAGTTGGATAATTTTAGCAGGGGGATAGTACTTCCCAATAAAGGCATCCTTGCACTTGTCCCAAGAATCTATGCTATTTCTAGGCAAGGATTGAAACCAGATTTTAGCTCCTCCTCTCAAGGAGAAAGGAAAAAGCTTAAGCTTAACAATATCACCATCTATTTCTTGGTACTTTTGCATATCACAGAGTTCAACAAAATTATTTAAATGCAAAGCAGCATCATCTCCAGCACCGGAGAATTGATCTTTCATAACTAGGTTCAGTAAAGCAGATTTAATTTCATAAGAGGGTGCTGAAGTGGCAGGTGTAGTAATAGGCGTGCAGATAAAGTCATCGTTGTTATGACTAGTGAAGTCACACAACTTGGTGTTCTCGGTGGAACCCATAGCAGCAGCAAGCAAGATAACTATTTTTGTGATTTTTGGTAAAGGAAACTAAAGCAAAAACTGAAAGGTAAACTAACAAGACTAAAAGCAAAGATAAAAGATAGCGTGCAACTCCCCTATCTTGAAGAGTGGAGTCCCCGGCAACGGCGCCAGAAACTTGCTGCTAGGCTTCTCGCCCCTCTTTGGTTACCCCAAGTGGAAGGTTTGAGATGCAGTGTAGCAGAAGTTTTCCCTTGGCAAAGATACCAATGATCGTTTTCCCCTGAGACTCCCAGTTTCAACAAGAAGGTGTCAACTGCTAATGGCGCCAGATATTAGCAATCAACATGGACCTGCACACAGATACAAATAACTTTGCTCCCAACGAGTACAAAGAGGTTGTCAATCCCTCCGGCCTTGTAGTTTACAAAGGATCAAACGCAAGTGATAATAGTGATAGGTAATGCTGCAATAGTAAGTAAAAAACGGAAAGTAAATAGCGGATGTGATCAATGATGATAATATGGACCGGAGTCTCATGATGTTCACTAGTGATGTCTCTCTCCCAAAAGACGATAAAACTGCTATGTGAGGTAAACGAATTACAGCTGGGCAATTGACAGGACCAATGCTGACTAAGTTGCAAGAAAGGTAGAGGTTCAAAGCATGGGCGGTACGCCGAGGTAAGTAGACCGAAATCCATCTGCATCTACTACTAATCATCCACCTTGAGATATCTATCCAGAACATCTCGCTGGTATTAAGTTGTGAGTCCCACCCATAGTGTAAACTCAAAGCAACAGACAACTGCATTAAAAGAACTTTGCGTAAAGTAAACAATCCTTGCACCCGCGGGCACAAGCACCGTTGTTTTCCCCCTTGTGGCAACAGCACATCCCCTAGACTCATGTTTCTGTCACTCAAACTAGTCATCGAGGGGCATGAACCCACAATCAAGCATAACGTTCCCTCTTGGAGTTGATACGTCCAAAACGTATCTATAATTTCTGCTTGCTCCATGCCACTTTTGGGTGATATTGCTATGATATTCATACACTTCCATACACTTTTGATCATATTTGGACTAACTTACTAATCCAGTGCACCCCAGTGCCAGTTTCTGTTTTCGGCTGTTTTTGTATTTCAGGTTTTCACGTTTCGAGAACTGCCCAGAAAAATCCAGAAAAATTATATAAAAAATCAGCGTATCGGAAACAACACTGCGTCCGAAGGGCAGCCTGGGGGGGGCACAGGGGCTCCAGGCGCCCTGTGGGCGCCCCCCCCCCCCTGGGCCGCGTCGGGGGGGGGGGGGGCCTCGGCCCCCCGAGGCTCCCCCGGTGCCCTACTTTGGCATATATTTAAAGGGTTCCCCGTAACCCTCAGAACAGGACTTCTTTTTCACGATCCCATCTCTGTTCCGCCGCCGCCGCCGCTTCCAAGATCGGGAGCACCAGGAGAACTCTTCCCGGCACCCTGCCGGAGGGGAGGATCACCACCGGGAGCTTCTCCACCACCATGGACGCCTCCCGGATGACTCGTGAGTAGTCTCCCTTGGACCATGAGTCCATGACCAGTAGCTATGTGATGTTCTCCTCCCGTTCTTGTGCTTCACTAATTAGTCCTCGTGAGCTACCCTACATGATCGAGGCACCTATGTAATCCTTATGGTGTTGCTATGTTGAGTTTGCTGGGATCCGATGGATTATGAGATTATGTTCAGATTGATCTTGAGTAATATACTTGATTCACCTCTTTTATATTTTAGCTCATAAGTAATTCTTGCATGTTCTCCGTTGTTATTTATTGCTTTGGCCAAGTAGTAGGTAGTGACTCCAAAAGGGAACGTTATGCTCGATTGTGGGTTCATGCCCCTCGATGACTAGCTTGAGTGACAGAAACATGAGTCTAGGGGATGTGCTATTGCCACAAGGGGGAAAACAACGGTGCTTGTGCCCGCGGGTGCAAGGATTGTTTACTTCACGCAAAGTTCTTTTAATGCAGTTGTCTGTTGCATTGAGTTTACACTATGGGTGGGACTCGCAACTTAATACCAGCGAGATGTTCTGGATAGATATCTCAAGGTGGATGATTAGTAGTAGATGCAGATGGATTTCGGTCTACTTACTTTGGCGTACCACCCATGCTTTGAACCTCAACCTTTCTTGCAATGTAGTCAGCATTGGTTTGCGTTCGTGGTCCTGTCAATTGCCCAGCTGTAATTTGTTTACCTCACATAGCTGTTTTCTCGTCTTTTGGGAGAGAGACATCACTAGTGAACATCATGAGACTCCGGTCCATATTACCATCATTGATCACATCCACTATTTACTTTCCGCTATTTTATTTACTATTGCAAAAACACTATCTATCACTACTATCATATTGCTTTTAACCCTTTGTGAACTACAAGACCGGAGAGATTGACAACCTCTCTGTACTCGTTGGGAGCAAAGTTATTTGTATTTGTGTGCAGGTCCATGTTGATCGCTAATTGCGCCGTTAGCAGTTGACACCTACCTGTTGAACCTAGGAGTCTCTGGGGATTCGATCCTTGGCATCTTTGCTAAGGGAAAACACTTCTACTTACTGCATCTTACACCTTCCACTTGGGGTAACCAACGAGGGGTTCGAGGCCCATCAAGGAGTATTTTCTGGCGCCGTTGCCGGGGACTCCACTCTTCAGGATAGGGGAGTTGCATGCTATCTTTTACCTTTGCTTTTTAGTCTTGTTAGTTTACTTTTCATTTTTGCTTTAGTCCTTTTTATCGAAAATCACAAAAATAGTTATCTTGCTTGCTTGCTACTATGGGTTCCACCGAGAACACCAAGTTGTGTGACTTCACTAGTCACAACAACGATGACTTTATGAGCACACCTATCACTACACCTGCCACTTCAGCACCTTCATATGAAATTAAACCTGCTTTACTTAACTTTGTCATGAGAGAACAATTCTCCGGTGCTGGAGATGATGCTGCTTTACACTTGAACAACTTTGTAGAACTTTGTGATATGCAAAAGTACCAAGAAATAGATGGTAATATTGTTAAGCTTAAGCTTTTTCCTTTCTCTTTGAGAGGAGGAGCTAAAATTTGGTTTCAGTCTTTGCCTAGAAATAGCATAGATTCTTGGGACAAGTGCAAAGATGCTTTTATTGGAAAATACTATCCACCTGCTAAAATTATCCAACTTAGAAGTAACATCATGAATTTTAAACAATTGGATAATGAACACGTTGCCCAAGCTTGGGAACGTATGAAGTCTCTTATCAAGGACTGCCCTACTCACGGTTTGACTACTTGGATGGTTATCCAAACTTTTTATGCAGGCTTGAACTTTACCTCGCGGAACTTGTTAGATTCGGCCGCGGGAGGAACCTTTATGTCAACTACACTTGGTGCTGCCACTAAGCTTCTCGATGAGATGATGACCAACTATTCCCAATGGCACACCGAACGCGCTCCAACAGGTAGGAAGGTAAACTCTGTCGAGGAGATTTCCTCCCTCAATGAAAAAGTTGACTTGATTATATCTCTACTTTCGAAGCAATCTACTGTTGATCCTCGTGATGTTCCTTTAAATTCTTTGATTGCTCAAGAACAAGTAGATGTTAACTTTATCTCTAGAAACAATTTCAACAACAATGCTTATAGGAGTAACTTTGGTAACAATTCTAGACCGTTCCCCTCTAACTCTTATGGGAACAACAATGCTTATCCTAGTACCAAGAACTCCAATACTGAACTAGAGACCATGCTTAGAGATTTCATCACTACCCAAAAAGCCTTTAATAAGAATGTAGAAGAGAAACTACATAAACTAGATGATCTTTCTTTCAAGGTAGACCACTTAGCCAATGAGGTAAAATTGCTAAAAATTGAAACTTATCCACTTAAGGAGAGGGAAGTCATCCCTATTAATGCTACTCAAGTGCAAATAAATGAAAACCTTAGGATGATGGCTAAGCTTAAAGAAAGATGGGCTAGAGAAAGGGAGGAAGAGGAAAGAATTAAGAGCCTTCCTACCCACCACACTGTTGCTACTATCCAAGTTATTGAGAATGTTCACACTCTTAGCACCCAATGTACTCCTGGTCCCAATGGACCTATTAATGGTGATGCTATAGAAACTACCAAACAGGTGAGCCTTAAGGACACCACTACCACTTTACTTGATGCTCGTGACCTTGATTTTGATAATTGCACTCTTACAGAAGTTATTGATTTCCTTCACAAGATGTCTAGAGATCCCCGCACTAGCACGCTTAACCTTGCCTTCACAGAGCATATCACTAATGCTCTCATCAAAGCTAGGGAGGAGAAACTTAGAGTAGAAGCCTCCATACTAGAAAGCTAGGAGATGGTTGGGATCCTATGATAAAAATTAATTTGAATGACTTCTCTTGTTATGCATTATGTGATGTTGGTGCTAGTACCTCTGTTATGCCCAAAAGGATATATGATATGCTTAAATTGAAACCTTATGATTCTTGTTCTTTTGGTGTTCGTCTCGTTGATTCTTCCATAAAGAAACCTTTGGGGAGGATCGACGATGTTCTTATTGTTGTCAATGATAATTATGTGCCCGTTGATTTTACTGTTATGGATATTGAATGTGATCCTTCATGTCCAATTATTTTGGGACGTCCCTTTTTGCGCACCGTTGGTGCTGTCATTGACATGAAAGAGGGTAATATAAAATTTCAGTTTCCTCTCAAGAAAGGGATGGAACACTTCCCTCGTAAGAAGGTCAAGTTACCTTTTGAGTCCGTTGTACGGGCTAGCTATTCTTTTACTCTTGATAAAACTTGATCTATGCATTATGCCTAGCTTAAAGGCATAAAAGAAAGCGCTTTTGGGAGGCAGCCCACATGAATAAATTTTTTGCTTTTGTTGTGTCTTGATGTTGTTTACTGCTGTAGTATCATCATTGTATCTTTGCTTTTCATATTTGTGCCAAGTATAGCCTCTGATTGCTAGAAAGTTCAAAAGTTGTGAGGTGCTGTCCAGGAAACAGATTCTGTCCTTGGATAGAAAAATTCGTATAAAATCACCAAATCATCTTTTTGGTCTGAATTTTTTCTACAGCGTTCTCTATATAATTGTCTTTCGTGCGTCAGTTCTGAGTTTTTTTATTTGAGTTGCAGAAGTATCCCGAACAGGTCAATTACTGCCTGCTGTTCTGTTTTTCACAGATTCTGTCCTGTTTTGCCTTACCTTCACTTTGCAAATTGAGAACTTGCTTTTTCTTTGCAAAAACCTTTTGGCAATCTTGAGAAACAGTAGAACTTCAAGAAAATCCTTATTTCCAGCAAGGTATAATTATTTTATTAAGGGTACTAACCTCGCTAATCAGATTATGATGAGTTGTGTATGAAGGGAGTTTTCAAGTGTGCGAGGGAAGATGATAAAAAGATTCAGGAGTGTCAAGCGCTCAAGCTTGGTGATGCCCCCGTGCACCCCCAAGAAATATTCAAGGAGACTCAAGCGTCTAAGTTTGGGGATGCCCCCATGCATCCCCTTCTCCATCAACATTATCAGTTCGTCTTTCGTTCCGCTATATTTTTATCACTTCATGTGTTATGTGCTATGCTTGGAGCGTCTCGCTTTTAGTTTTCCTTTTAGTTTTTCATAACGAGTCGGAACTCAGCATTCCTTTATGTGGGAGAGAAACACGCTCCACCTCTACCTAGAACATTACATAGAATTTTCATGTCTATCTATGTTGTGTGTGTTCTTTGTCTTTAAATAGCTACTATCGTGCTTTGCTCTTAGTATTGATGCTTATCTTTTCAAGAGCTTTTATTTAGTTGGTTGCTTGAACTCTCTTTAATTACCATGCTCACCTTATTAAGAGAGTTTGCTTCCATTGCATGGGTTAATGTGTCTATGATAAAGATGCTACTTGCATGATGGTGCTTAGTAGTTCAGGTTTTCTTATGGTTAATCTCAGATAGCTGGGGGTTTCCAATGTGTTATTGGAATACCAACTTGGTTTGTTTGCCTATGATGTGGTATGGTTTAGTAATATCTTCCTTCGAGAATTTATTTTGATTGACTTGGCGTATGCTCACGCATATTCAAGACTGTAAAGAAAGCCTGTCAAGCCTTGATGATCTTTTGTTTCTGAGTAGTGATATAACTGCCATGCCTGATTCAATATTGCTTTGTCGCTCTGCATGATTATGACCGTCATTGCTCTCTTAGTTGGTCGCTCCCAGTCTTTTGCTAACCTACACCTGCACTAAGCAAATTAACCATGCAATACATAGCTCATGGGAAAGTAGCCTAAAAACTATTGTGGTAAAGAATATGTTGCCTATGTATCTTATTTCTTATGAGTTGCTTGCTGAGCGGTAACCATGTTTCTGGGGACGCCATCAACTGTCATACTTTTGTTGAATATCATGTGAGTTGCTATGCATGTTCGTCTTGTCTGAAGTAAGGGTGATTTACCGTGGGTTGAATTAATATGCATATTGTTAGAGAAGAACATTGGGCCGCCAACCAAAGCCATGCATCATGGTGGAAGTTTTAGCTTGGACCTTAATCCTCAATCTCTCATGAGAATATGCTTATGCATTAAAGAGGAGTCCATCATCTATTTTCTATGTTGTCCCGGTATGGATGTCCTCAAGTTGAGATCTATCAAAAACGAGAAATCAAATGCGATCTATCTCCTTGGACCTTTGTACAGGTGGCATAGAGGTACCCCTTTGTGACACTTGGTTAAAACTTATGCAATGCAATGATAACCCATGGGGATCCGAGCTAATTAGGACAAGGAGCGAGCACTATTAGTATTCGATGCATGAGGCTTGCAACTTATAAGATGTTTTATACATGACACATATGAAGTACTACTACCGTTGACACAATTGCTTCCATGTTTTCAAATAAAAAGCTTTAGCACTTAACCTTTTCCTTACCTTTATGTTGAAGCACCAACTACTGAGAGCATGATTGTCATTCTGAGTGTAATGTGCATTGTCCCAAAGTAGCATTGTCTTTTGCATGATTGTGATATCGTTTATTCTGAAATGATTGTATCTAGTCATCACTTAAACCTTGAAGGTGCCCCTGCACTTATGTTTTGCATCACTAAAGGGGGCAAGCTAGATATCTCTTGATCATATTTGCACATCATGTTCATTGCAAATCTTTTTGATGTTTCAGTTTCATGTTGTAAAACTTTCAGTCATTTGTGATTTTCTCTTGAGGCAACTTAATTACTTTAGAATCATTGTCTCAGTAAGCTTTTGTCATATGACTATGAGAAAGTCCTATATGGTTAATAGCATGTCACCACAGAAATTATTCTTGTTATCATTTACCTACTCGAGAACGAGCAGGAATTAAGCTTGGGGATGTTGATACGTCCAAAACGTATCTATAATTTCTGCTTGCTCCATGCCACTTTTGGGTGATATTGCTATGATATTCATACACTTCCATACACTTTTGATCATATTTGGACTAACTTACTAATCCAGTGCACCCCAGTGCCAGTTTCTGTTTTCGGCTGTTTTTGTATTTCAGGTTTTCACGTTTCGAGAACTGCCCAGAAAAATCCAGAAAAATTATATAAAAAATCAGCGTATCGGAAACAACACTGCGTCCGAAGGGCAGCCTGGGGGGCCACAGGGGCTCCAGGCGCCCTGTGGGCGCGCCCCCCTGGGCCGCGCTGGGGGGGGGGGGGGGGGGG